>JAZKJV010009566.1:0-449391 GCA_037367405.1 Ottelia alismoides
TCGTAATCTCCTGATCCCTTTCTTTTTTTGGAGATGGCCAACTGGAGTGAATTTTTTCCGAAATTTGTAGATCCCTTGTACCCTCCAATCAGTCCACCTCCATTTTTCCAGGACAGCTTTACTCCTAATTCTTCTTTTTGTACATATATGCCTAATCCACTGTTTTAGGTATCGGAGTTTTAGTTTTACCCATCACCAACACCCTCACATTTGCCACTATTGCACTCAACCGACACTGAGATATTGGAGTCACCTTTCATCAAGTCCGCTCTTGAGAAACATGACCCAGTAAGGGGAGCAAATGAATTTGAGGATAGAATACCTCACTATCCTAAATAAGAGCAACATTGACGCTACACATTTTTGTAATTATGGATGCATTTTAGGACATCCATGAGAGATTGCAGTCGCCCAAAAAACAAAAAAAAGAGGAAAAAATCCAAAAATAACCAGGAGACACATAGTTGAGTCAGCTTGTGAGGAGAGGGCACCTTTTCTAGATCCTTTACCCACACATATACACACCCCACTCCCCCACCTTTGACCTCGAGGATAACACTACACAGATTGCTCTTAGTCATCCTTGTGTAAATGATGATTCTGATCTCTTCCCTTGCATGGAAGAGATCCAAAATCTTAGAAAATGTTAACTGAACAAAAAGTGGTGGCATCTATTCATGAGATTATTGAGGCCCCACTTCTCCAGGCCATGAACCAATTATATGCACCCACACCCAAAAAGAGAAAGCAACGAAGCATATCTGAACGACAAATTTTAACCATGGTCATTACCTATGCCATCACTCACCGTCCATCCACTAGGAAAGGGAACACTGTCTCACCTCTTGTGAGATGCACCATTTCTGACCATTCGTGTGATCATACTCTTCTTGACGGTATTTCTTCAAATTAATATAATACCCTTCTCGTTGGTACAATCTCTTTACTTAGGGCCTCTCAAGAAGACTATGATGATTTTTAAATTTGCTTATGGATCAATAAAGAGGCTGAGGGTATTCTAGAAAACATTGTTATTCAAATTTAAGGCATGAGCTCCACTATTGACTTTGTCGTATTGCCCATGGAGGCCTCTACCCCCATGGAGCATCCTCCAATCATCGTGACATGACCTTTCCTCGCCTCGACAAGAGCCGTTATTGATTATGGATATGGAGATATTCGCTTCCGTTCGGGTGAAAAGAGTGATGTGCTGATCATTGCATCCATTGTTGACTAGAGACCTGCATCTGACGAGAGTGTGCCAGTGTTATCCGACACTGAGGACTATGACCATGATGCTGATATCAAAAAGGTTTGCTTTTGGATGGATGATTCTGAGATCCGAGGATTCATCTTTGGTAAGGAAGACTCGGAAAGCATAGACATTGGAGTTTCCCCTTCCGATGAGTGGAGATGCATTGATGGCATCCCCTGTATTTACACTAGACATCTTAGAGTAGAGGGCATCCTTAGTAGAGACAATATAGATCGAATTTTACATTACTTCTTTCATACACGAGTTCGGGACTTTTTGTTATGACCTAGCAGAGACTTCCCAGGCCGAGCATGACCACACTACTTTCACTGACAAATTTGAGTCTTTCTGCTTTTGTGACCTCTGAGGACCTTCATCAGGTCAACCCTGATTGGTTTATGTCTGTTGAGGAACCTGATATCAACCTGTAACTTGTAAGATCCATTCCTCAGTGGTCATTCAAGAAGGTACACTTTCTACCTTCTTAATTTATGTATATTCACCTTATATATTTGCTTTCATTTTCTTCCTTCCATCTACCATTTTTCTCATCCACCCCACTCCGTGTTTTTTCCTTGCTTAGGATGTACTTTGTCCTAAGTATAGGGGGCGGATGAGCAGGGTATTGTTTCTTCATTTTGTTTCATCACTCTTCTTGTTGCCTATACATAGGGCTCTTTTACCCTACTTATAGGGGTGGGTGTAATGCGTACATTCTTCCCTCATGTATTTTCTTTTTATTGGATTCTTTTCTTGATCCCTCAACTATCTCATCTCCTTTTCTATACTTAGGGATATCTCACCCAAAGTGTAGTGGGAGACAAACTGAGTTGTGATCTTTTTATTCCCACACTCAACCCTCCTGCATGTAGATATAACATGTTATAATTAGGATTATTTCATCCTAAGTATAAGGAGATGGTTGACTTCTCATTCATTTATTTTTATTCCATCATCGTACTATATGCTCTTTTATACTCAGTACGAGTTATGTCTTCTCTTTTTCTCTCTGATCTATGAGGACATAGCTCAAGCTAAGTATATGGGGGTCTTATATAGTCCGTATATACTTTATCCATGACTTGTACTTTTGTATTTCAATATTATGGCTAATTAATAAAGATTAAAATACACATAAAATTCTTTTTATATACTTATTAATAAATCAGATTTAAAAGTTTTTGTTCAAAATATTTGAAAAATAATTTGAAAATCTTTTTGAAAAATCTTTCGAAAACTATTTAAAAAATATTTTGTGAAATATTTTCAACCTTTGTAAAAAAAATTGTTTGTAAAAATTTATTTTCTTAGTGTAAAATAAAAATTTGTTGAAAATCTATTTACAAATGGTTTGAAAATAGTTCCAAAAATATTGTGAGAAATCTATCTATAATGTTTGAAAAATCTTTGCAAAATGATTTTCAAATTTTGTAAAATTTATTCGTTAAATAGTTTGCAAAATAAGGTTTTCAAAATGTTTGTTATATTCTTTTCAAATTATTTTGAGACCTATGTACGTCCATTACAAATCGTATATATACCTGTGAATTCTTAGAAACACAACTCTTGTAAATAATAATAAGCACTCCCGTGTAAATATCTGTACAAACTCATGTTATTCTAAAAATATTTTTGGTTCTGAAAAATCCCTAAAATTTGTAAAATTAAAAATCCCAAAAAAATATTTGCAAAATATTTTGGAAAATTGCATAAAAATTGCAAAAACCTTTTTTCAAAAAATCCATAAAAGTTCAAAATGAAAAAATTGCATCACAAAAATATTTTCTATGCATCCGTACAAAGCATTTGCATTTTTCGGATTGAGTTTGATAATTGAACAAGTCCAAGTAAAGTTCAAAGATTGAAGCTTGGTTGGACCTTAAATCTACTTAATCACAGGAACCTTGTAGGAACTGGAATTGAGATACTGAAGGTCTGCTTGACTTAATCCATTGAGATCATGAGACATGGTTCAGTGTCGTCTTGACTGTTTAAATAGAATATCTCAAGCACATGCATGACTCTTATTGATAATGACCAAGCTTGCACACATGCACCTTACACTTTGCTCACATCAGTTGAAGTAGTATAGGGCTAGATTTGCCAAACATGAGACACAAGCCAATGGAACGTAGGAAGTCAACATTTATAGCCATTGTACCCCAACCCGATCCAACAACTATGAGGTCTAAAGCCAGAAGCAGTGGGTTGCAACAATGCTTCAAATGAGGGATAGTCTACTAGCTCAAGAGGAAAAAAGTCCATATGTAAATGTTGTTGTATATATTATTCAAAAAAAAGTGAAATATCAAAACTCCAAAAAGTGGATAGGCCTGAATGAAAATAAAATACCTGTCGGACTATGTACATAGATGTATAGTCAAATAAGCAAGCTTGAGCTTCAAAGTCATATGTATGTGAACCTGCAGCCGCATGACTTGGCTACACTGGTCAAGCATCCTAGGAAAGGTAGCTACACTGGCTACCATCCATTCTTCTTTCTACATCCTCTTCTTGATCTGGTTGTATTGAACTTAGAAGGGAATACCCGTTTCTCGAGGAAAGAGTTGTTGGTTTCGGGAAATAGGGTCCTAGTGTTGGAGAATACTAACTTTTACCTCTTCAGCCGAGGAGAGATCCATATCTCACACACACTACCCAAGATATAGTCATAGCCATAAGGGTTTCCGTATGAGTTGACTCGTTCTGACCTGGCAATTGAGGAGACTTGAGCAGGGCTTTGTGATTATCGAAGGGTTTTTGTGTTCAAATTTGTTTCCCAATAAGGTTCCGACAGTATCTAAATCCGAAGGTCCGACTTAAGCTCCAAACTTCGATTTTATGAAGATAAGTTTGATAGTTAAAATCAATCCAATTTCTTTCTTTTTCTTTTCCTTATTTTTTGCACTTATTGCATAACTGTTTGCTAAGGACTATCAAAGGCAAGTACAGGGGGGTGATGAATCTCCATTTCATCGCATTTATTCTTTCATTTTGGCCCCTTTAAAACCTACCTAAATACATATAAATACACTTATTCTTTAATTAGGGGGATAGGGGTTAAAAACACAAGAGAAACCCTAATTTCTATTCTTTAATAATTCATTTTTGGGACCTATTTTATTCTTTATTATTCATACCTCAAATAAAGAAACTTTGTACATAAAAGTTGTAGATAAAAATATATAGAATAATAAAAAATTGATTTCACACAAAAACAATATACAAGGTACTTTTTATATACAAAATAAATTGTCAAAACTCAAACATCCCAGACCCATCTCTTCTTCATATGAACTCAAAATGTACCAAAATCATTTAGTTCTATAGAACTTCTCATTAGATATTAAATGTAGCGGTTTCATTTAATTTGGTGTTGAGATGCAGAAGTTAGGTTTTAGACCCCTATTTGTACTATAAACCTGAATAAAATATTCATTTTTATTTATTCTTTTTATTTTTCAGTATTTTATATTTTTATAATTTTTATAAATATTTTTTATAGTATATGTGTGTATTTAGATTAAAATAAAACCATAAATAAAAAGCTAAAATAAATTGTTGATCAGAACACATAGATGAATATACAATACTTATACCTATATAATAAGTATAAATATTTATTTAACTATACAAAATATATCAGAAAAATAAAAAGAACATTATATTTGTGCATCTTTCAATAAGTTATGGATAGATAAATTAATTTTATAAATAAAAAAAAATACAAAATAAAATAAATTATATAAAACACCGGTCAATATACCTATAAAATATACTTTGTAAAAAGTAACTTGTAACAAATTAAGTTATAAAAAATAAAAATCGGACTAAAATACTACATAAAATAATAAATTTCTTGTGTTTTAACCAAAAAATAATAATATCATTTACTAATTTTTTTTTAATAATATTTGAATTTAATTTTTATTTTGTCTTTTTTACAGGTAATGTGGCCCAATCAGGTCACGCCCAACATTGACCTGGGTCAATTCTCTGACACAAGTCGTAGCTCTGTTAAGCCTCGTTTGGGACCGCTTCTTCTTCCATTTTCTCCGATCGATAAAAGCATCGATTCAGATTGATTCCTTTGCCATCTTTTATCCTCGATCCTAGCTCTGTCATGCCAGCTTAATTCCTTGAGTTGAGGACTTCTGCATTGAGCGTTCCATCTCGATTTTCCCCTCCTTTTTGTCACCTATACAAATGCCCCACCACCATCTTCCTCAAATTTTTAAATTGTCTTTGCTCCGCATTCTCTCCTCCTTTTGCGCTCCACGGATTGAGCTTCGTGATAGGGAAATTGCCCAACATCTTACAGAATCGAGGAGGCGGTGTAGAAGTTGATCCCACCATCTTCGACGGTATGCCAATGTGAGGTGTCTGTCTCATTGGCTTCAGCCAACTCGAGGTTATTTCTCTTACTTTCTAGGTAGATTTAGATATTATCTTATTATTCTGCATTTTATTTCACATTTTGATTAATGTTAGTAGCATTAATTTTGATCCTTTGTAGTTCGTCAGAGCTCAGCTCCGGTGACTATTCCACCGTCAACCAACCTCGTTCCGACTCGTCGTTTGCCACAATTTCTTTTCCCTTGATGCATATCCATTAGCAAACCACCTTCGCTCACCTTGATTCCTTCCAAATTACGCAAACCGAGGTTCTCCCATGCTGTTTGCCTGAGACCTCATCGCCCCCACCTTATTTCACTGCCATTCCACCAGGTGACAGGTTAAGGTAGTTTTCCATCGACCTAACTTTCTTTATGTACAGGTATCTAGAGCTAAAGAGGTGGCAAGAGGTGTTTTTGGATTCGGAGGAGGGTCCCAGGTTGCATGAGATCTTCCGACCTCCTAGGGCTCCTCTGATGAACCCTAGGGCATGTTTGGTTGCTGGGTTGGACTGGGTTGGGTTGGGGTACACCGGTGTACCCCTCCGTCCAACCCTCTCAATCCTCCTCACAATTTACTATTCAGAGGGGTACAATTTTCTATTCACCGGAGTACCCTAACCCAACCCAACCTAGTCCAACCCAGCAACCAAACTTACCCCTAGAGATTTTTTAGGCATCCTACAGATGAAGACTGGTGATGAGAACGTTTTGAGCACCTGAGCATTGCTGGAGATGCACTTAGTTTGAAGGAATCGAGGATCAAAGTTCAACTCCACATTTGTTCTTCTGTGTTCTTGGAGAGAAGCAACCACCATCTGGTCTCCTCTTCATGTCATGTTGAGCCAGCACCGTTGGATCCCGTAACCACTCAGCTGTCAGATTAGGAGCGAGATCTAATCATGAGCGTTGATGCGTCATTATAAGTTGTGCATCCGATACACGTCCAAGTGAGCATCTGCAGTCGTTCGATTAGGCTCTTAATGGTGTAAATTGCATATCTAACCCAACCTTTTTATTTATTTCATTTTGGTTCTGTAAAATATTTAATTAGTTTAAAACTTTGTGTAAAATTCCATGTGAACCCATGAGCTTTAGTGTAATTACATTTGGGTCTGTACCACGTCAACCCGCCTACCGTCCAATGTGACGTGACCATTTTGCAGAAACACTCATGCATGTTTTGTATTTAACTTTAGCACTTAAATTTCTAATTTTAGTTATAAAATCTTTGGGTTATTTGCAGATCCAACCTTGCCATTATTTTTAATAACAACTATACCGTAACAAGTTGAACAATTTTTGTAGTTGTTATTTAATTTTTATAAACATCATCCTTGCTCAAAAAATATAAAAAAATAAATTTAGGTGTTTGCGAGCATAAACATTCAAGATATAATTTTATTTCCTTTTTAGGAATTTTCTCTATTTATTAAAAATAAAAATAACACGAAAAGTTTCTCTTTGCAATAAAAACCCATAAAAATATAAATCATTTTTTTAAAAAATCCAAAAATAAATTATATTTTGTTTATTATATTATTTTTCAATTCCATACCAAAAAACCCTAAAATAAAAAAAGAAAATCACTAAAAATAAAAAATATCCAAAATCTTATATAAAATATAAAAATCGACAAAAAATTCCAAATTTTTTTTATCATGTCTCTATGTTTCTTTATATTATTTATTATATATTAAAATTGATTTGTAGGAATTTTGACACTTTTTGTAGTTTTTAATCTTCAAATAAATTCGGCCTATTTATTTAATCCCTATTTTGGGATTTTTTAACTTTGAAAATATATAAAAACTAGGAAAAATATCAAAAATAATGGAAAATTATAAAAAATACAAAAACATTTTTATTCTATAATTTTTTTGGTTATTTTTAGTTGTATTTAATATTATATTACCTTATATTGTATATTTAGTTATATATATCCATATATTTTATATTTAATATAAAAAAGAAATTAGAAATTAGAAAATATAAGTAAATATAAATTATAAAATTAAAAATATTTAATATATATAATTAAAATCCATAAAAAATATACAACTAAAAACCCACACAAAAAGATAATAAAAAAATAAGAGAGGGATAAAATTTTGCATTCACTTGAACAATCTACCGTTTGCTCCATGTGTTTGACACTCTACACATACTTACACCTATACATACATTTGTAGAGTAGTAATAAATTTTAACTCCACAATTTTTATTTGCTTTGTTACATTTTATTTGTGGGTTAATCGTTGAATTATTCGAATCTCGTGAGGAATCGCTTCAGCGACAATGTAGCTCTCGCCATGTGTAGACTACATTAGACCCTGCGAGATTCGAGTTTTTAAATGGCGCCATTGTCGGGGAGCAAAGTCGTATAGATTGAATATCTTTGTTTGTTCCTTCTTATCTCTTGTGTGTATTTATCTCTATATTTATTTATCATTTTTATTTTGATATTATTTGTGAACTTTCTAATGCTCTTCTTTGTTTGACTTTGTTGCGAGGGACTGTGGATTGAGGGAGGTACTCATAGGAGCACCTACGCACCCACGTGAAGCAGGGTCAACTTTTCTGACCTAGCTGACAAGAGAGAGAAACACATGAAGACTTGGAGGAATTTTTTATGACATAGCTTTTTGTTTTTTATTGCATTTTATTTTATCTTGTAATTTAAGTGAGAGAGAGAGACATTTTAATTGTAATAATAAGACTCTCCAAGACATTGCTACTTTATGATGTCTATTACCTGAGTGGTTATTCACTTGGGGGCCACACCCGTTTTTGTCGTGTTCATCGCTTTCCATTTTTTGTTTCACGCCTTTCTTTTTATGTGTTTTGTGTGATTGAGCCTTAGTTTAGGATTTGCTTGCTCGATAGATTAAGGTCCAAAGCCCTAATTATACTTGCATGTACCTATAGATTCCTGCTTGGACTTAGTCAAATCTAATTGTTGATTATTTAGACTTGAGACCGTGTACCGAGAGAGGTCACTGAGGCACCGTAAAACACCTGTAGGACCCGTTGTGGCGGGCACCGAATTGTCCCGAAGATCGGACCCTAGGTTTCATATCTAGATAATTAGCATCTTGTTCTTCACGCTAATAGAAATTTCAATTCTAGGGCGATTTCATTGGTTGCATTGCATAAAGATAGGTTTCAATTCTACCTAACATCCTTGTATTAAGAGAGTTGGAGGAAATGTGCACATTTCTACTCAGCATTCATCATTGTTTTCTCCTCGCGTTGCTTTTCTGACTCTCACCCTCTGATTTTGATCACCTAGGATTCTAAAGGAATTGACCCCTCGTTAGGTTCGTGCATTTTTATTAAAAATCCAAAAAGAGTGATAACCAATAAAAGTGGGACTGTTAATTTTACTCAACCCTAAAAAAATCTTATCTTGGGGAGAGTAACCCCCTCATTGTATTCACATTTTATTTGCCACGTACACATTAAGGATTAGTGCCTCAATCCCAGGACTACCTATGTGTTTGTACAACTTTTTGAAAATTAACCGAACCATAAAATTTGAAAAGATAAAAAGACCAAACTTTCACGGTCCTCATTTTGTTGAGTAGTTGAATTGATGGGTTTGTTATCTGTATATTTATTTTATTTGTTTGTGTGTATACTAGGTCTTCTATGTGCATTTGTGTCTTTTTCTTCACATATCTTGATTTGGCTATCGTAATCTCCTGATCCCTTTCTTTTTTTGGAGATGGCCAACTGGAGTGAATTTTTTCCGAAATTTGTAGATCCCTTGTACCCTCCAATCAGTCCACCTCCATTTTTCCAGGACAGCTTTACTCCTAATTCTTCTTTTTGTACATATATGCCTAATCCACTGTTTTAGGTATCGGAGTTTTAGTTTTACCCATCACCAACACCCTCACATTTGCCACTATTGCACTCAACCGACACTGAGATATTGGAGTCACCTTTCATCAAGTCCGCTCTTGAGAACATGACCCAGTAAGGGGAGCAAATGAATTTGAGGATAGAATACCTCACTATCCTAAATAAGAGCAACATTGACGCTACACATTTTGTAATTATGGATGCATTTTAGGACATCCATGAGAGATTGCAGTCGCCCAAAAAACAAAAAAAAGAGGAAAAAATCCAAAAATAACCAGGAGACACATAGTTGAGTCAGCTTGTGAGGAGAGGGCACCTTTTCTAGATCCTTTACCCACACATATACACACCCCACTCCCCACCTTTGACCTCGAGGATAACACTACACAGATTGCTCTTAGTCATCCTTGTGTAAATGATGATTCTGATCTCTTCCCTTGCATGGAAGAGATCCAAAATCTTAGAAAATGTTAACTGAACAAAAAGTGGTGGCATCTATTCATGAGATTATTGAGGCCCCACTTCTCCAGGCCATGAACCAATTATATGCACCCACACCCAAAAAGAGAAAGCAACGAAGCATATCTGAACGACAAATTTTAACCATGGTCATTACCTATGCCATCACTCACCGTCCATCCACTAGGAAAGGGAACACTGTCTCACCTCTTGTGAGATGCACCATTTCTGACCATTCGTGTGATCATACTCTTCTTGACGGTATTTCTTCAAATTAATATAATACCCTTCTCGTTGGTACAATCTCTTTACTTAGGGCCTCTCAAGAAGACTATGATGATTTTTAAATTTGCTTATGGATCAATAAAGAGGCTGAGGGTATTCTAGAAAACATTGTTATTCAAATTTAAGGCATGAGCTCCACTATTGACTTTGTCGTATTGCCCATGGAGGCCTCTACCCCCATGGAGCATCCTCCAATCATCGTGACATGACCTTTCCTCGCCTCGACAAGAGCCGTTATTGATTATGGATATGGAGATATTCGCTTCCGTTCGGGTGAAAAGAGTGATGTGCTGATCATTGCATCCATTGTTGACTAGAGACCTGCATCTGACGAGAGTGTGCCAGTGTTATCCGACACTGAGGACTATGACCATGATGCTGATATCAAAAAGGTTTGCTTTTGGATGGATGATTCTGAGATCCGAGGATTCATCTTTGGTAAGGAAGACTCGGAAAGCATAGACATTGGAGTTTCCCCTTCCGATGAGTGGAGATGCATTGATGGCATCCCCTGTATTTACACTAGACATCTTAGAGTAGAGGGCATCCTTAGTAGAGACAATATAGATCGAATTTTACATTACTTCTTTCATACACGAGTTCGGGACTTTTTGTTATGACCTAGCAGAGACTTCCCAGGCCGAGCATGACCACACTACTTTCACTAACAAATTTGAGTCTTTCTGCTTTGTGACCTCTGAGGACCTTCATCAGGTCAACCCTGATTGGTTTATGTCTGTTGAGGAACCTGATATCAACCTGTAACTTGTAAGATCCATTCCTCAGTGGTCATTCAAGAAGGTACACTTTCTACCTTCTTAATTTATGTATATTCACCTTATATATTTGCTTTCATTTTCTTCCTTCCATCTACCATTTTGCTCATCCACCCCACTCCGTGTTTTTTCCTTGCTTAGGATGTACTTTGTCCTAAGTATAGGGGGCGGATGAGCAGGGTATTGTTTCTTCATTTTGTTTCATCACTCTTCTTGTTGCCTATACATAGGGCTCTTTTACCCTACTTATAGGGGTGGGTGTAATGCGTACATTCTTCCCTCATGTATTTTCTTTTTATTGGATTCTTTTCTTGATCCCTCAACTATCTCATCTCCTTTTCTATACTTAGGGATATCTCACCCAAAGTGTAGTGGGAGACAAACTGAGTTGTGATCTTTTTATTCCCACACTCAACCCTTCCTGCATGTAGATATAACATGTTATAATTAGGATTATTTCATCCTAAGTATAAGGAGATGGTTGACTTCTCATTCATTTATTTTTATTCCATCATCGTACTATATGCTCTTTTATACTCAGTACGAGTTATGTCTTCTCTTTTTCTCTCTGATCTATGAGGACATAGCTCAAGCTAAGTATATGGGGGTCTTATATAGTCCGTATATACTTTATCCATGACTTGTACTTTTGTATTTCAATATTATGGCTAATTAATAAAGATTAAAATACACATAAAATTCTTTTTATATACTTATTAATAAATCAGATTTAAAAGGTTTTGTTCAAAATATTTGAAAAATAATTTGAAAATCTTTTTGAAAAATCTTTCGAAAACTATTTAAAAAATATTTTGTGAAATATTTTCAACCTTTGTAAAAAAAATTGTTTGTAAAAATTTATTTTCTTAGTGTAAAATAAAATTTGTTGAAAAACTATTTACAAATGGTTTGAAAATAGTTCCAAAAATATTGTGAGAAATCTATCTATAATGTTTGAAAAATCTTTGCAAAATGATTTTCAAATTTTGTAAAATTTATTCGTTAAATAGTTTGCAAAATAAGGTTTTCAAAATGTTTGTTATATTCTTTTCAAATTATTTTGAGACCTATGTACGTCCATTACAAATCGTATATATACCTGTGAATTCTTAGAAACACAACTCTTGTAAATAATAATAAGCACTCCCGTGTAAATATCTGTACAAACTCATGTTATTCTAAAAATATTTTTGGTTCTGAAAAATCCCTAAAATTTGTAAAATTAAAAATCCCAAAAAATATTTGCAAAATATTTTGGAAAATTGCATAAAAATTGCAAAACCTTTTTTCAAAAATCCATAAAAGTTCAAAATGAAAAAATTGCATCACAAAAATATTTTCTATGCATCGTACAAAGCATTTGCATTTTTCGGATTGAGTTTGATAATTGAACAAGTCCAAGTAAAGTTCAAAGATTGAAGCTTGGTTGGACCTTAAATCTACTTAATCACAGGAACCTTGTAGGAACTGGAATTGAGATACTGAAGGTCTGCTTGACTTAATCCATTGAGATCATGAGACATGGTTCAGTGTCGTCTTGACTGTTTAAATAGAATATCTCAAGCACATGCATGACTCTTATTGATAATGACCAAGCTTGCACACATGCACCTTACACTTTGCTCACATCAGTTGAAGTAGTATAGGGCTAGATTTGCCAACATGAGACACAAGCCAATGGAAACGTAGGAAGTCAACATTTATAGCCATTGTACCCCAACCCGATCCAACAACTATGAGGTCTAAAGCCAGAAGCAGTGGGTTGCAACAATGCTTCAAATGAGGGATAGTCTACGAGCTCAAGAGGAAAAAGTCCATATGTAAATGTTGTTGTATATATTATTCAAAAAAAAGTGAAATATCAAAACTCCAAAAAGTGGATAGGCCTGAATGAAAATAAAATACCTGTCGGACTATGTACATAGATGTATAGTCAAATAAGCAAGCTTGAGCTTCAAAGTCATATGTATGTGAACCTGCAGCCGCATGACTTGGCTACACTGGTCAAGCATCCTAGGAAAGGTAGCTACACTGGCTACCATCCATTCTTCTTTCTACATCCTCTTCTTGATCTGGTTGTATTGAACTTAGAAGGGAATACCCGTTTCTCGAGGAAAGAGTTGTTGGTTTCGGGAAATAGGGTCCTAGTGTTGGAGAATACTAACTTTTACCTCTTCAGCCGAGGAGAGATCCATATCTCACACACACTACCCAAGATATAGTCATAGCCATAAGGGTTTCCGTATGAGTTGACTCGTTCTGACCTGGCAATTGAGGAGACTTGAGCAGGGCTTTGTGATTATCGAAGGTTTTTGTGTTCAAATTTGTTTCCCAATAAGGTTCCGACAGTATCTAAATCCGAAGGTCCGACTTAAGCTCCAAACTTCGATTTTATGAAGATAAGTTTGATAGTTAAAATCAATCCAATTTCTTTCTTTTTCTTTTCCTTATTTTTTGCACTTATTGCATAACTGTTTGCTAAGGACTATCAAAGGCAAGTACAGGGGGGTGATGAATCTCCATTTCATCGCATTTATTCTTTCATTTTGGCCCCTTTAAAACCTACCTAAATACATATAAATACACTTATTTCACATAAATTAGAATCCATTATTTACTGTATAAATAGTGTATAAAATACATTATTTAAAGATAAAATAAAATAATAAAGAAAAGAAAATAAAAAAATAAAATGTGAAAGGTAATTTATCACCCAAAATCCCAAGACATGGGCATCTTGATGACTGCGTTGATATGGAATAAAGTAGGAGGAGATAAGGGTCAAAAACATAAGAGAAACCCTAATTTTTGTTCCTCAATAATTCGTTTTTGAGACCTATTTTATTCTCTATTATCCATACATCAAATAAAGAATGTATGTACGTAAAATTTGTAGATAAAAATATATAGAAAAATATAAAATTTATTTCACATAGAAATAATATACAGTATACTTTTTATACTCAAAATAAAAGCCAAAACCCAAACTTCCCACACCCATATCTTCTGCCATATGAACGCAAAATGTACCAAACTCACTTTAATTGTATATATTTTTTTATTAACTATTTAATGAACATGGATTCATTTAATTTGGAGTTAATGTGCAAAAGTTCGGTTTAGACCCCTATTGTATCATATACTTGAATAAAATATTCATTTTATTTATTCCTATGTTTTCATTATTTTATATTTTTATAATTTTACAAATATTGTTTATATTATATATACATATTTAAAGTAAAATAAAACCATAAGGAAACA
Source organism: Ottelia alismoides (assembly GCA_037367405.1). Taxonomy (NCBI): domain Eukaryota; kingdom Viridiplantae; phylum Streptophyta; class Magnoliopsida; order Alismatales; family Hydrocharitaceae; genus Ottelia; species Ottelia alismoides. Next base: position 14,301 of record JAZKJV010009566.1, read on the forward strand.
CTAAAATAAAATAGTATATCAAAATACATAGATTATTATACAATACTTATACATATATAATAAGTATACATATTTATTTAAGTTTACAAAATAAATGATAAAAATAAAAGGAAAATATGTTTGTATATCTTTCAATATGTTATAAATAGATAAATTAAGTGTATAGATCAATAAAAAAAAGAATAAAAATAAATTATACAAAACATAAGTCAATATACATATAAATATACTTGTAAAAATTAACTTGTAATAAATTAGGTCATAAAAAATAATAAAAATCAAATAAAATACAACATAAAATAATAAACTTTTTTATACTTTAACAAAAAATTAATAAAATCATTTACTATTTTTTAAAAATATTTTTGAATTTAATTTTTATTTTGTGTCTTTTGGTGTGACGTGGCCCAATCATGGCATGACCCCTGTTGACTTGGGTCAACACTCTGACCCAGATCATAGCCCTGTCAGACCTCGTTTGACCCCCTTCTTCTCCTTTTCTTTGATCGATACAAGAATCGATTCATATGGATTCCTTTACCACTTTTTATCCTCGATCCCTGCTCTTTCATGCCAGCTTGATTCCTCGGGTTGAGAACTTCTGCATGGAGCATTCCACCACAACTTTACCCTCCTGTTCATCACTTGTACAAATGATTCGCCACCTTCTTCCTCAGATTTTTTAATCGCTTTTGCTCTACATTCTCTCCTCCTTTTGCTCTCCACGTCTTGAGCTTCATGACTGGCAATTGGCCAAGTATCTTTTAGGATCGAGGTGGCATTGTAGACGTTGATATCACCATCTCTGGCAGTACGCCTCCGTGAGGAATCCATCTCATTGGCTCTGGCAAACTCGAGGTTATTTATCTTTCTTTCTAGGTCGATTTAGAAGTTAGCTTTTGATTACACATTTTATTTCACCTTTTGATTAATCTTAGTAGTGTAAATTTGATACTTCAAAGTTTACCGAAGCTCAAATCTATCGACTATTCCACTATCATCCAACTCCGTTCCTACCCACCGTTTGCCACCATTTCTTTCCCTTAATGCTGCTCCATCTCCAAACAACCTATGCTCACTACGATTCCTTTTAGATCAAGCAACCGATGTCCTCCTTCGCCACTCTTCTGAGACCTTAGCACCCCACCTCATGTCACCACCATTCCACCGGCTGAAGGATCAAGGCAGTTTGCCTTTGACCCGGCTTTCTTTCTGTGCAGGTATCATGAGCTAAAAAGTTAGCAGGAGGTATTTTCGGATTCAGAGAAGGGTCAGAGGTCACCTGAGCTCCTCCAACCTCCTGGTATTCTTTGATGAACCAAGATATTTTTTAGGACTCCAGCAGACGAAGACTAGCAATGAAAACATTTTGAGCACCTGAGCATCACCAGAGATGCACTGAGTCGAAGGGAATTGAGGATCGAAGTTCAACTACAAGGTTGTTCTTCACTGTTCATGTCGAGAAGCAGCCACCATCCGATCTCCTCCTCTATCAGATTGATCCAATGTCGTTGGATCTCGCAACTACTCAACCGTCAGAATAGGAGCAAGATTTAATTTTGAGCGTTGATTACCGAAGCGTCATCGTGAGCTGTGCAGCCGACATGTGTCCAAGTGGAGCATATGCAACCGTTCGATCAAGGCTCTTAATGGGGGTAAATTGCATATCCAACCCTTCCTTTTTGTTTATTTCATTTTGGTTCTTTAAATAACTTAATTAGTTCAAAACTTTGTCTAAATATTCATGTGAACCGCTGAGCTTTATTGTAATTACATCTGGGTTTGTGCCATGTTACCTCATGCGCCAACCCACGTGAGGTTACCATTTTGTAAAGACACCCTTGCATATTTTTTTATTTAGCTTTAGTACTTTAATTTTTTAGTTTTAGAAATAAAAATTTTGGATTTTTTAAAATTCAACCTTGCCTTTATTTTTAATTACAATTATACCCCTACTAGTTCAATAATTTTGTAGTTGTTATTTCATTTTTATAAATATTATCTGTTCTCAGCAAAATATGAAAAAATAGGGTTAAGTGCCTGCTAGCATACACATTCACATTGTACTTTTTTCATTTTAGGTGTTTTTCTATTTATAAAATAAAAAAAGTACAAAAAGTCTCTATTTGTTTTAAAAACCCCATAAAAATACAAAATCTTTTTGAAAAATTCCAAAAAATATCTTTTGTTTATTATATTATCTTGCAAGTCTAAATCAAAACTCCCTAAAAATATAAAAAATAAAATCACTAAAAAAACCCCAAAATCCATTATAAAAATACAAAAAATCAACGTAATATCCAAAATATTTTATCATGTCTCTAGATTTTATTTATATTATTATTATATATGAAAATTGCTTTGGAAAAATTTTGACACTTTTTGTTATTTTTAATATTCAAATCAATTCAGCCTACTTATTTAATCCCTATTTTGGGATATTTTTGAATTTAAAAATATAAAAGATACATGAAAAATATTTAGAAAATTACAAAAATAGCATAAAATTGTAAAAAATACAAAATCATTTTATTATGTAATATTTTGTTATTTTTAGTTTTATTTCTAATTATATTACCTTATGCTTTATATATAGCTATATATATTCCTATATTATATAATTTTAAAAAAAGTAATTAAAAATCAGAAACTATAAGAGGAAAAAATATAAATTAAAAAAAAACTAAAAATACATAAAATAAAATACTTAAAAAATATATAACTAAAAACACACACATAAACTCGATAAGCATATAAGAGAAGGACAAAATTTTGCTTTCACTTGCACAATCTACCGTTTGCTCCCTATGTTTTACACTCTACGCATATTTACACATATACAACCATTTGTAGAGTTATAACAACTTTTAAATCAACAATTTTTATTTTCCTTGCTATATTTTATTTATTGGTTAATTGTTGAATTATTTGGATCCTGTGAACAGTCACTTCAACAATAGTGTAGCTCTCTCCTTTTGTAGAGTACATTAGAGCCTCGCGAGATCTGAGTTTTCAAAAAGCGGGGTTGCTAAATAGAATAGGGTTAATGAGATGGATGGGGAGTTGACCTAAGTCAAAAAAGCCGATGTGGACCACGCAGAACGGTCAGGGGAAAAAGACAAAATATGATAAAAGACGAAATAACAAAATCAATATAAAATAACTAAAATAAATTAGTAACAATTTTAAATAAAAAATATATGAAAATAAAAAATGTTTATAATTTTATAAACTATTTTTTGTGATTTTTAGTAACTTAAATTAATTAATTTAAATGGTTAAATAATATAAAAAATCTTTTTTACATGTATTAAATACCTATATACAATGTACATTTATTTTTAAATATTTTTTAGAAATATAAATATTATTTTATTATTGATTTATTTACACACTAATATAGAGTTATAAATATTTTTAAATTTATTATTTTTATTTGTATTTTATATAATTATTATAAATATATACAAAATCAAAAACATATAATATGTACAAAAATAATTAAACTAAAATAAACATAAGTATATATAATTGTACAATTAGACAAAGACCCCCAAAACGACAACTTTCACATCTTAAATCCAAAAATTATGAAAACATCTTAATTTTAAATATTAATTTATTTTAAAACATAATGTAAGTGAGTTTGGGTCATTTTGAGTTCATATGGAGCTGATATTGAACTTTCAATTATTATTTTACGGCTTCTTTTGTGTGTTGTATCTTTTATTGTATACATGGTTTATTTTTGCAAATATTTTTATTATTCACAAATATTTTTATATACAATTTCCAAGAAGAACAAATTTTTATTTGGATTTGGTTTTGATGATAAACAAAATAGTACAAGATATTTGCATGATAAATAATGAAGAATATTATAAGGTGAACTAGGTTTTCTAGATTTTTTATTTGTTATGGACCCTATCCCCCTACTTTATTCCTTGTCGACCCTTCCAATGCTTGGCCTGGTCTGGAGGTTCGGGTCAATTTTTTTTTATTTCATATGTACAACCTTCTTTTAATTTTCTTTTCTTCTTTATTCTTTTATTTTGGAGTAAATAAGTGATAAATATAAAATATTAATAATCACTGGATGAATGATAACTAACTGGAATTAGTTATTATTTATAGTTGTTTTGCCAAGGGTTTTATGCTAAAATAAACGAATAAAAATGTTGAATCATGGATTCACCAAGAACCAAACCAATAAGAAGATTAAACGGATTCGATCTAACCGAGGTGGTGAGTACCTCTTAGATGAATTTAAATAACACCCAAAGAAAGAATAATTGTATCCAATCTCTCTCCTCTTGGAACTCCCCAACTAAATGGTGTTACTGAAAGACAAAATAGGACCATCATCGACATGGTCCATTCAATGATGAGTAAAGAAAATTTAACTTTTAGTTCTGGAGATATGCAATAGTGACTGCAATATATCCTAAACAAAATTCCTAGCAAATCTATACCCAAAACTTTAATGAGATTCGGTCTAGAATCAAGCCCATTGTTAAACACTTAAAATTTAGGGTTGCTTGGTCCATGTGAAGAACATGGATGCAAGTAAGTTGGAATATCAGACTAGAGAATGTTACTTCGTTAGCTATGTAAAGGATGACATTGGATACCAACTTTATGAGTGTGAAACATGAAAGGTTTCTTCTCTAAAGATGTGAGATTTCTGGAGGATGACTTCCTTAAGAGTCCGGACAAAAATGAAGTAAAGCAACTCATAGAATTCCTTGAGGATATTGAGCTTACAGAACCAAAAACTGAAGATGTGAATGAAGATGAAACAATCTTACCTCTCGAAGGAGTTTGAGGGTTGTACCACCTCAAAGGTACATATTCGATGGGTCATGTAAGACTTATAATGATCCAACTTCATTTGATGAAGCACTCATGAAACATGACATGGATAGATGGATGCTAGCAATGAAGTCTGAATTAGAGTCCACGTACAAGAACGATGTATGGACCCTAGAGGATCCACCTAGAGGGTTAAAACCCATTGGAAGTAAATGGATCTTCCAGAGAAAGAGGGGACCTGTTGGGAAGGTAGAGTCCTTCAAGGCATGGCTCGTATGCAAGGGATACATACAATGAGAATGCATTCACTGAGATGGGACATTTTCTCCTATGGTTTGCTTAAATCCATCAGGGTACTAATAGTTATAGTTGCATATCTTGACTATGACATCTGGCAAATTAATGTCCAGACTGCATTCCTCAATGGATACATTGAGGAGGATATCTATATGGAGCATTCCAAGGCTTCATAACTGAGGAAGGTAAAGTATGCAAGATGAATAAATTCATCTAGGCTTAAACGAGCTTCTCATAGTGGGAACATCATATTTGATGAAACCATAGAGAATTATGATTTCGATCAGAATCCCGATGAACTATGTGTGTAGAAGAAGCTTAGTGGGAGCACCATTGTGTTCATCGCGCTTTACATAGATGGCATCCTTATCATTGGCAATGATATAGGGATGATGACTAATGTTATGCTTTTATTGTCCTATAGCTTTGAGATGACATATCATTGATAAGCCTCTTATATCATGGGTCTGAAATTGTTCATAAATAGAGAAAAGATAATTTTGGGACTATCACTATATGAATAAATTAAAAATATCTTGGAACCTTTTCGTATGGAGAATTGCAATAAAGGCTTCCTTCCCTTATGATATGGTATATACATGATCAATCTCAAATTAATCTCCCTTATTCTTTCATTTTGACCTTCAAAACATAGCTAAATGCATGAAAATGTATTATTTTCCATAAAATAATATATAGTATTTATTGTATAAATATGGTATAAAATACTGCACTTGGAACAAAATAAAAGAATACAGAAAAGAAAAGAAAAGAAAAAGAATGAAATACGAAAGGTATTGAATGACCCTTAACCCCGGAGACCTAGACATCATGATGACTGTGTCGACAAGGAATAAAGTAGGGGAGATTAGGGCAAATAAAAAAATGAAGCCTAAAGTTTGAATTCATCAATAAACCCAATATGAGACTTATTTTATTCTTTATTATTTATACATAAAATCAATAAACTTAGTACATGAATGTTGTAGATAAAAATATATATAAAAACAAAAAAATATTTCACATAAAAATAATGCATATTGTGTCTTCTATACGTAAAATTAAATCGAAAATCCCAACTTCACAGACCCATATATTCTCCATATGGACTAAAAATTCAAAAAAATACCTTAACTGTATATAACTTTTAATTAGATATTTAATGAAGGTGGTTTCATTTAATTTGGAGTTAAGATGCAAACTTTAGGTTATGGAACCCTATTATACATTTTGATAAAATATTCATTTTAAGTATTCTTTATATTTTTCATGATTTGGTATTTTTATAATTTTGTGGATATTATTTATAACATGTGTACATGAATAATCCTAAATAAGACCATTAAAAATGCCTCAAAAAATATGTAAATTAGGATACATAGAAGGATTATTCATATACATACATATATAATAAATATACATATTTATTTAAGTGTAAAAATTATTTCAAAAAAATAAAATAAAAATATAATTATATGCATTAAAATGAGTTATAAATGTATAAAATAAATAGAAAAAGTAATAAAATATATAATAAAAAATAAAAAAATACTCAAGATATAGGTAAATATACCTATATTTATGCTTGTAAAAATAAACACATAATAAATTGACTCGTGAAAATAAATAAAAAACACTATAAAATACTATATAAAATAATAGATATTTTCATGTGTTAACCTAAAAATAATATAATCATTTGATATTTTATTTCTAATTAATAAGGTTATTTTAGGTAGTTTTGTCGTGTAGCCCACCTACATGGATCAATCAGAGGGCGGTCTGCATTGACCCAGGTCAACTTTCCGCCCCTCCCAAGGTCTGCATTTAGCAAGCCTACACCCTTGACTTCCTCGATTTATGTCAGGAGATTCTTTCATTAAGTAACCTCGATTCCTTCATGGCTTCTGCCACTCGATCCTTGATCCTCCATACTCTCATGAAACCTCAGTCAATGGATAGCTACCTTGGGCAGAATCTGCTCTTGAACCTTGACTTGTACATATACCTCCACCTTTCTCCCATTTGAATTTGATCACTCTTCACCCCTCAAACCCTATCTTTAGTTGTGCTTGAGATTCCTGGTGACAGCAGGAATCACCAAGGATCCAGTGAGAAGAGGGAGCGAACCGAGCGGATCTAGCCTCGCTGGAGCTCCTCCACCACATGGTTTTCTCCCGGGCATCCTAGGTTAGGTAAGCCTCTATTTCTGCATTTTTCTATTCATACCTCTAGTAGTAGAGTTCGTTAGCATTAGTTTCCAGTTGAATTCGCATTTTATTTCCTAAAAATCAAAATCCATAGTTCACTAAAGCATTCTCCAATGACCTTGTTCATGGTGCCTCGACTGTTCTCAACCCATTTTTTCACACCCACCTCGCTTCTCCTTGCTTTTGCTTCATCCCTTGCATCTCCTTTCAACTTGATCTCCAACAGATCAATAGATCCGACCTCTAGCACCGTCGCCTCATTGGAGGTCGCCGCTACAACTGGCTACTCTCATTCACCCATCAATATGACCTCCAGAAAACCCCTTTTGCGTGTGAGAACTTTTCTGCATGTTCTAGACAGCTTAAAGACCCCCCACGGGTCGTCTTTGATTCGACTCGAGCTAACTGGATCAACAGACCTTCATTGACCCTTGAGGAACTCTTCAGTGGTCCTTGGAGCCATCTGAGACCGCCAACAGCCCCAGGGGGGCCTTCAAGCTTTGTGGACCTTTTTCAGCATTGGAGACCACTGGAGGACTAAGCTACATTCGATCGAAGCTCGGAAGAGCAAGTGTTCTTCCCCGTTCTTACAAGTCACTTCGTAGTCGTCTCATCGTGCCCGCATGCTACGTCTTCCAGGAGCCGTTGGATGCTGCCATCCTCAACCGTAAATCCAACGACCCAAATCTAATATTGGCCTTTCATCATTGAAGGGGTATCCACTGCTAGGGAGGCACCATGTGGATTAGTGGATCATTTGCGTTGTTGGATCAACCACGTGGGACTATTTTCTACTATAAACCCTAGACTTATTGTATTTAGCTTTAATATTCAAACATTCATTTGCAGTTATAAATATTTTATAAGTTTTGTAGGAAGAACTATGTACTTTTAATTTTCACTTAGGTGCTTTGCCATGTCACCTCACGTGCTTGTGCATGTAAGGTGGTGAGAATTTTGTAGAGGAAACCTTGGATATTTTGTATTTCTATTTTGTCCCTAAAATTTTAATTCCAACTAATTTTATTGGTTAAATTGAAGTTTGGACCTCGAGCATTTTGTTATTTGTAAAAATAGCCCCGCAAGCATTGCTTATTGGAAATATTTGGGCATTTTGCATATTGAGACAGGGATATTGTGGGGGTGGTTGAAAACAATAAATACTTTTCTTTAATTGCATTTAGGTCCCTTCAAGTTCAAGTAATTTGTTTCCATTATTTGCATTATTAAAATATCAATTTGCATCTAAAATTATAGGAAACATATTTTAATTTCATAGCCTTATTATAAATCATGTTTATTGTTTGTGGGGAATTTAAATTATTTCATATATTTAAAGTTACAAGAACCATGCATTTAGCTCATGTTTGCATTTACAAATATATAAAAATTATAAAATCATTTTGAAAATTCCAAAAAAATACATTTTGTGTATTACTCTTTTTGTAATTGTAATTAAAAAATCTCGAAAAACTCAAAGAAAAACAAAATAATTATCAAAACCTCTCTAAACCTAGAAAATTATAAAAAATCATTAAAAAATCCAAAAATTGCATTTTATGTTTGTGAATATTCCTTATTATATTTTCAGTACTTTTAAATTAGTTTTGGATTTTTTTGAGTTTTTTACTATTTTTGAAATCGAAAACAATTCAGACTATTAATTTCATTCACTTTTTACCTCTTTAATTGAAATTCCAAAAAAACGAGTAATAATTGTGTAGAAAATTATAATTTTGTGATTTTTGAGTATTTATATCTATATCTATAAATACAAGAGTCCTATTCTCCTTATATAACTATATTTACTGAAATTATTTTGAATATCATTACTATTATTAAAAATCTAAAAAAATAACACTCCTAAAAAAATAAAAGGGATTGCACATTACGGTATTTTCTAATTATGCTCTTTATTTTGAATATTTATTATCTATATTAACACTAGATCTATATAATTTATATATTTATCTTTTAGATAAAAGAGAAAAAGAAAATTTAAAACCAAAAAAATAAAAAGAAATAAAAAAATTATAAAATTAAAAACACATAAAATAATACATAAATACAAAATTCTAAAAAAATAAATAATAAAAAACCATTAAAAATAAAAAACCTCCACAAAAACCCAGAAACGATTGTTGTCTTTTTTGCCAATTCTTTGTTTCTTTTCCCTGTTCTTCCTATGTTCGACACTCTACACTACTTTTCCTATACACATCTTTTATAAAGTTATAATAAATTTTAACTTCACTTTTGATTCATGTTTCTTTATCTCTTTCTGGTTAATTATTGAATGGGTTCGAGTTTGTGAGCAGTCACCTCAACTGTACTATATCTTTACTCTGCGAGGATATTTTAGACCCTCGCCAAAATCAGACTCTCCAAATGGCACCATTGCTAGGGAGCAACTCGTAGAATAGAATTTTTGGTGTATTATTTTCCTCCATAATTCTTCTTGATTTATTTTCTCTTTATTTGATATAATTATTTAGTTTGTGATAATATATTCTCTTGAGTTTTTCTTGCGAGAGACCTCGAGGCACGACAACTACTTAGGTGGTTGGAGCATCCAAGTCACGAGGACATGGTCATTCTACAGGTTGACCAAGAGGAGAGTGTGGGAGAGGGGGAGAAATATTTAGCATAGCCTTCTTCTTTTTATTTTTGCGAGGGAGAGCGTTATTTTATTTTGTTCTATCAATACGTAATAATACATGGACTTGGACTTGAACATTTGGGCCCAATTTCCAAGTCTATGTTCACTTGGTGGCTCACCAATTTTTCTTGAGTTTTGATTGCCGTTATTTTCTTTATTCTCCGCATATTTAGTTTTCTGCTATATTTTCATTTGTTTTGTGGAACGAGCCCTTAGAATTTTTATGATTGCTTTCTTGGTAATCTAAGTCCAAACACCTAATATACTGCATGTACCCATAACTTTTGTGTTTGGACTTACATTGGAAATTAATTGTTGAATACTTTAACTTGAAATCGCATGTACATGAGAGGTCTCTATAGAGAGCTTACGGGACCTACTGTGGTGGGCACCGAGGAGCCTCTAAGACCAGACTCTTAGGTTTCAGTTCTAGTAATTGGCATTTGGTTCTTCATGCTAATTACAATTCCTTCTTAGGACGATTTTCTTCATAACATATCGTGCATGTAGGTTAGGTTTATATATTTTTGCATTGCATACCACATGGAGAGCACTGGTAATTAATGTAAGTCTTCTATCTAAGCATTCATCATTTAGGCACTAAGGTGATATTTCCATCTCAGTGCCTCCTTACATTGATTTGTCGTTCTCTCCCTCTGATTTTGAGCACTTAGGGCAAAAATATCCATAAAATCATTAGGTGCTTTGAAAATAAAGAAAACTAAAACAAGGGGACCACTCATTGAACTTTGACCTATATAAAAATAATAATGAACATCATTATTTGAGATCCACAAAGTATACATTATATTTTGGTACATCCGAAATTGAACGAGGCATAATCTTTTTGAATAGAGATAAAAACCCGATCTGTGGCTGCCTCAACTACCACATGGGACTGGCGAATTATTGATTCCTTTAGTGTATGTGATCGTGTAGGGCCTTGTCGATGATGGTGCTCCTTCCTTTTGTGGAGCATCCGACTTGGTCTGAAGTACCGAGTCTAGGCCACATCCTCACGAGTATGCATGTCTGATCAGTTTGTGTCTGAGTACCCCACTTGTGGGGGAAGTAGTGATTTTGCCTATGAGCTTCCTGATGACACGCCTTGCGACTCGGGTTAAGTAATATCAAGGGTCGTTGTGACCTGAATCACTAAGCGTAATGAACAAGAAGAAATAAACAACTCAGAAATAAGTTCAAAAACAATAAAGCACAAAATGTAAGCGGTTCGCTATTTATTTTACATGGTATAGCAACCAGGGTCGAACACAAGGAGCACGAGAAAACCTACGAAATAGTCAAGTCTTAGAAATAAAAGAACATATTTTTAGTGATTTTTTATTTTGCAAAATTTTTTATGATTTTCTATATGGAAACAAAATCAACAAATGATAAAACAAGGTGACAAAACAATATTTTTGTATTTTTAAATAAGGATAAAATTACTCAGAAAATTCAGATAAAAATATTTTTGGGTTTATATAGTTTAAAGTGTTTTTGGTAATTTTTTGGGGTTTTTCAAATGTTTTTGTAATTTTATAAAAATCAAACAGTGACTAAAAATGTAAACAATGCATAGTCTGGATTAACTTGCAAGTTAAATATAACTAAAATTCCCTAAAATCCTGAATAGAAATTTCATTAGAAAATATAAATTAAAAACTACAAACATGAAATGAAATGAGAATTTTTAGTTTTTTCTTGAATTTTATATAATTTTTATGAGTTTTAAGGTGTTATGTAATTTTTTGAATTTTTATAAAGAATTTTTCAATAAAATTGCTACAGTAGATAAAACATATAAAAACACACTAAAATGATGTTTTGAGAAAATATTCAAATTTTTATGGATTTTTAAGATAGACAGGACACTTTTTATGAGTTTTTGAATTTTTAAAAATAATAATTGCGAACTAATTAACCCACAAAAATTACACTAAATACTACACAACAACATGAGTTGAGGGTAATTTTTAGACAAAATTTAGGATTGATTTGATAACTATTAAGTCCAAAATGCAAGGTGTAATTAGGTATATTTTATAGGGACCTATGTGCAATTAAAATCAACTTCACAAACCAAACGATAATATAGGAGAAAAGCTCAAGGGTCAATATGGCAAAAATCCCACAAACATGCACAACACACGTGATCAAGACTAACATGGGCATAAATGCAAATACTATAAACCTTCCATTCATTTCATAACAAAGATAAAGCACAGGGTAGAGAATTCAAATAAACGTAAAGTCATGTGTACATCTACGTGCTACACAAAGAGAGGGACTAAAATGCAAATAGATAAAAACACAGAGTCCAAGCTACAAAATGTCTAAAGTAAATTAAACTACGACAAATATTTACAGGACTAGAAGACAAAATGCAAAATGGAGAAGGGCCTAGGTGCAATTTACCCTTATTAAGGCGCTATCCAATGGTCGATGGCGCTCCACTTATGGATGGACTGTCAGGATAAAGGGATGTCCCTTCGGTGATGGATGGCTCTGGATAAGATCCTCAGATGGATCTAACAGTCCAGGCTCCCATTAACTTTGATGGTGGAGATTAGAACTGGGGGATGGCATGGATCCAACGATCGAGGGATAACCTGAAAGAACAAACGACGAACTCGCCTTCAGCGAGTTTCGATAGGCCCATACGTGTGGCAAGAGTGTCCCCCGGAGCTGATCTGATGGGGGAAACATCGCTGATGACAGTCCGTAATGGATGAGATGCTCAAAAAGGAGCCCAAACCATTGAGAGGGTCTTGGCTAAGCGTGGAGATTAGAACTGGGGTAGGGCTTGGATCCAACGGTCGAGGGATCGCCTGAAAGATCGAACGACGAACTCACCTCCGACGAGTTTCGATCGGCCAATACGTGCGTCAAGAGCGTCCCCCATAGCCGATCTGATGGGTGATATGTCGCTGATGATTGTCCACAATGGCTGAGTAGCTCAAAGAGGGGCCCATACCATTGAAAGGGTCTTGGCTAAGCGTGGCGACCTGGAGCATCTAGAATGGGGGCAAGCTCGAGATATCCTCCGTGCTCGAGGTCCTTAGGCGCTAGAACTTCAGGAGAATTTACTTGCTCGGAGATGGAGCTCTGGCGAAGGATTAGGGTACGAAATTCATCGAAAACTAGTAGAAGGGGAATGGGTCAGGTCTCCGTCGGGCGAGGGAATCAACCTGATGCTTGACTCCTACCCAATGGTTGGAGTAGAGGGATAGGTTGCAGAGCGAAACACAGAAGCAGGTGGGTGTCTTCTGGAGGTGTGCGAGTGTCCGAGTGATGTTGCGAACGACGGATATGATGGTCGTCAGAGTAAAGTATGAATGTGAGTAGATGGACTGAAAGGACAGGAAATAGAGCTAAATAGAATACCTAAGAATGAAGGAAGATGCCTCGTCTTGTGGACGGAGTCCACGACGATGATGGCCGTAATGGGCGGCGTGACCAGAGGCAGGAAGCTCTTTATATCGGAGCTAGATGGTGTGTCGCCAGACCTGGGGTTGCAATGCTCCGAAGGGTACCCGCACCCTCTCCCTCTCTTGACTGTCACTCTAAAAAAGGGAAGGCTAGCGCAAGGTAGTGGAGCAGACAGAGGTGGTAGAAAAGGGTGGGGGTGTGAGATGATTTTATAGGTGTGCCAGGTCGGAAAAGAGAAGGCAGAAAACCCGTGAACCGAGGCACGGATCAGGGGGATGAATGTCAAGCATGTATTAGGGATCCACGCTCGATAATCAGAGCGCTTAATTGAAGGCAAACTCAACCATACCGGGTCAGGAAAATTCATCGAAGTGGAACAAAACCGATCCAGCAAAGAAGAAAGGAAGGGGAGATCTGTTGACTGAGGTCAACAATGCTGGTGTGAACCAATTAGAAGCAGGCCAGAGTGCAGACAAAATAGGCTAGAGGACAAAATAAGGAGAAAAATAAAGATAATTAAATTAAAAATAATAAATGAATTTATATGAAAAATTGTATAAAATAAAAATTGTTTATTATTTTTCAAAGTTTTTATGTGACTTTTAATTATTTTTGTGAAAAATAAATTAATATAATCACACTATATAATATTATATACATGTATAATATACCTAAGTATTATATACAAGTATTTTTATTTTAATATTTTTACACAAATACCCTTATTTTGTATTTTATTTATTTGTAGCATAATTTTAGATGTATGAATAAATTTTTATAAATTATTGAAGGGTATATAATAAATAGAGGATGAAATATAGAAGCATGTTTTGTACAAGGAATGAAGGATCTTATTTTTTATTTTTATTTTATTTTTCTGATTTTTGTTTTTTATATTATTTCTAGGATTATATACAGGGGTGTAAAAATGGTCATTTATTTTTATCTTGTTAAAAATAATTATATGCACAAATATAGGTAATATATACAATACATAGTGAGCCCTATCTCTCTACTTATTTTATTTTGCAATCTGGCCAGGGCTTGACCTTATCTTTGTGTTTGGGTCACTCTATATTTATTCTAAATACATCATTCCTTTTTCTTCTCCTTTATTCTTTTATTTAGCCAAAAACATGCTAATTATACAATATTAACAAAAGCATGCAAGTTGCTAAGTTATTATATTTACAAATATTTACATGATGTTTTGCCAAGAATAAGAGCTAAAATAAAAAAATAAAGAGTGAGAATCAGGGATTCATCACCCCCTATACTTTACCTTTGCTAGTCCCTTAGCAAACACTTATTTGAAAAAGAAGTGAAAAGAGAATGAAAAGGAAAAGAATCATGGTTGATTATTGAACTTATCTTCATTAATTTGAAGTATGTAGCTCAGTCAGACCTTTGGATTGTTAGTTTATCGGAACCTTATTGGGAAATAGGGTTAAGACTCAACAACGTCTAAGTTCGACCATTCCATGGTAAAGGCTCCTTAATAAACCGGATTAGAACAAGTCTACATAGGCAAACTCTAATGATTATGCATCTTTCCTTGTATAGTGTAAGTGATACGCAGCTCCCCACCTCAGAAATGACAAAGAAACAACCTCCCTCAAGAAGGTTACTCTAATTCCCTAGTCTAACAACTCTTTCCTCGAGGAGCGGGGTATTCCCTTCTGAGTTCAAGTTCAACCAGCTCAAGAAGAAGGGCAAGAAGAGAATGGACCGCGACCAATGTAGCCACGTATCCCGAGGAGCCTAACCAATGTAGCTAAGTCTCCTGCTGTAAACTTCATGAGATGAGAAGGTGTGATACATAATCTTTGCTTTATTTAACTATATACACTTCGGCAGGCGTTTTATTTTCAATCAGGCATGTCCACTTTTTTTGGAGTTTTTTCATGATTTTTGCACATTTTTTGATGTGCATATGTACACCATATCTACTTGGTGCAACATATACACAAGGAGTTTTTCTTCTCAAGCCGGTAGACTATCCCTCTTTCAAAGCATTATTGAAACCCACAACTCTTGTCATTAGACCTAAATGCTACTAGACCAGGTTGAGAAGCACATCCTTCCCTAAAGGAAGACGAGAGGTTCTTCCTAGAAGTACTACCCTCGTATGGTACCCCAAGCCAAAGAATTCTGCCTCCCCATCACCTCATCCGCGTGTTGATCTATGTGTAAGGTACTGATCCAAGTAAAGAAATTGACTCTGAGAGTCATGCATGCGTTATTAAGTGTTCTACATAGGCTCATCAAGATGGCATGTGATCGTAGCCTAGTGGACTCAAAGAATTAAGGCAATAATGGACCTGAAAAGTTTTAACCCCAAATCCTATAAGGTCCCTCTGAAGTTAGGTGGATTAATGTCTTAACCAAGCTCCATTTTCCAATTTAATTCCAGACTAGTTTAAATGTAAACTATGGTTCATAAGAATATACACACAAATAAGTACAAAACTATTTTGTGCAATTTTTCAAAATATGCAAAATTTTGTGAAAACTGTTTGAATGCAATGAAGAAGTGAAAGCTTTTGCAAAATATTTACAAACATTTACAACAGATTTTTACAAATTTTCCTTTTCAAACAATTTCAAAAATTTTGTACTATATACCTAATTTTGATACAAAAATATTTACAGAAGTTTTACACACAAAATATTTTTACAAACCTTTGTACAAAAATAGTTTTTATAAAAAAACTATTTACAAACATGTATGTACAAGAAAAAATTTATATGCAAGAAATTTTTTTTATTGTGATTTTTGATTTGTGATTTTTAGCCATTTTATCTATTAACATACTCACACGTAGTAGTAGTTATGTCTAAAGTATATATACAATATATACGACACCCCATGTACTTTGCTCCAACGATGTACTCAAAGTTATCAAAGAGCAATGAAAGGAAGACATAACTCGTGGTGAGTATTGGGAAGTGAAAAAATGCTATACTACAATGGCAAATAAAATAATGCAATGTATGGAGGTCGGTGATCCCCCTCTACTTAGAATCATGTAATCCTAAGTACAGGAATCTGTCCACAAGGGGAAAACTGAGGGTTAGAATGTACAGGGTATACCTCCCCTATACTTAAGGTAAAATATCCCTAAGTATAGGCAACAAAACAGAGGTAAAAAGAATCAGACAGATACTCACAAGTCTGACAGCCCCCTATACTTAGGGTAGAGTACACCCTAAGTATAACATAATCAGAAGATGAAGATGGGGTGTTCGACAAAAGAATGCACGATATGGACAACTGGATCCATACAGCTGCGGGAGATAAATGATAATCAAGCATGAGATACAAATGATGTGAGTCAAAGACCACTTCTCATGTAAAAATCAATAGGGTCAACATAAATGATCAGCGAATCATGATCAAGATATGGCTTCAGGCGCTGACCGTTAACTTGAAAGGTGGATTTAGATGACAACTCAGACATGTTGATGCTTTCGTTTTCATGCACCTTTCGGACCAAGTATGGTCCCTTCCATTTTCTCTTCAATTTCCCTTAAAACAATCTCAACCTAGCATCAAATATCCATACTGTTTTGTTTGGCTCAAACTGCTTATAGCTAATATGACAATCTTGCCATATCTTCACTCTCTCCTTATATTGTAGGCTACTTGAAAAGGTTGTGTCTCTAAGCTCCTCCAGGGCTGCCAACTCTGCTTTCCTCTGATCTCCTATGCTCTTGGGATCCAATAATAGCTCTATGACTGCCCATAGTGACTTGTGCTTGATCTCCACAGGTAAATGGCATGGCTTGCCATAAACGAGACGAAAGGAAGATGCACCCAAAGGTGTCTTGTAGGACGTCTGATAAGCCAATAGGACCGAGTCCAAAAGTTGTGACCAATCCTTTAGGTTTGAGCGGATGACCTTCTATAATATTATTTTGATCTCCCTGTTCGATACTTGAGCAAGACCATTGGTCTGTGGGTGATACGGAGTGGTAACTCGATGGTCAATGCTGAACTCGTGGCAAGGGCCCTTACCTTGTCGTTGGTAAAGTGAGTCCACCCATCTGATATGAACACTTTAGGAACCCCAAACCATGAAATGATATTTTTCCTCAAAAATGTGCAAACAATCTTAGTATCTGCGGTTCAGGCAAAACAACGACTCACAAAATCCACAACAACCAGAATGTACTCAAATCCCTGAATCTTAGGGAATGTACCCCTGAAATCAATGCCCCATGCGTCAAAAACCTCACATAATTGAATGGGATGCATTGACATCATATCACATTGTCCACATGTGCCCATCCTCTGACAGTCAGTACACCTCTTCACGAATTCATCAGAATCCTTGAAGAGCGTAGGCCACCAAAGGCCATATTGGAGCACTTTCTATGTTGTCCTCCTCCTAGAATGTTGTCCTCCTGCCTCAAGCTTGTGCAGTATCTCCTGCCTCAAGCTTATGGCAGTATGTGAGCACGCTGTGGTGCTACTCCTGAGGAATGTACCAACGTCAGACACTATCCCCTCCTTCATGATAAAGGATGGGATCCTCCCAATGGTATGACTTGGCCTTCGTAAGGAAGGTCTCAAGTCACTGTATGGGCTAACCTTGTGGAACTTTCTTGGCGACAAGATAGTTCACAATATCTGTGTACCAAGGAAGTGAGGAGATAGCAAGGATCGCCTCATCTGGGAAGGACTCTGTAATAGGTGCCATCTGCTTTGAGTCCTAAAGGTTCTCTAAAAGGGAGAGGTGATCTCCGACCACATTCTTGACTCCAGGCTTATCCTTAATCTCAATATCAAACTCCTGGAGTAGAAGGATCCATATGGTCAATCTGGCTTTGGCATCCTTCTTTTCCATAAGGTACCGGATGGCAGTGTGATCTATAAAAATAATCACTCGGGATCCAAGAATATAAGATCTGAATTTATCCAAAGCAAAGACTACTGCTAGCAACTCCTTCTATGTAACAATATAGTTTCGCTGAGCAGCATCCAAAGTCTGGCTAGCATAGTGAATGGAATAAGGTAATCCATCCCTCCTCTTTCCTAGCACAGCCCCTATGGCAAAATTAGAAGCATTTGTCATGATCTCGAATGGGAGAGAGCAATCAGGTGGGTGAAGGACAGGAGCCTCGACAACTAACCCCTTGAGAGTATTTAATGATGCTAGTTACTTATCATATACAATGAACTAGGTGTCTTTTGTTAGCAGATCAGTAAGCGGCCAGACAATACGACTGAAATCCTGAATGAATCATCAGTACAAATCGACATGCCCCAAAAAAGACCACAACTAGCGCACATTGGAAAGTGTATTAAGTTTTCTGATGATATCCACCTTGGTCGGATCAACCTCCATGCCCCTATTGGAGATGATATGACCAAGCACCATCCCCTGAGTCACCATGAAGTGACTCATCTCCCAAGATAATATGAGATGGACCTCGATATATCGCTGAAGTACGTGGTCTAGACAATCAAGACAAGCATCAAACCCATCGTTGTTCACTGAGAAATCATCCATGAAGACCTCTAAATAGTCTGAGAAGATGGACAAAATGCGCCTTTGGAAGGTAGTCGGGGTATTACATAAACCAAAGGACATCCGTCTGAAAGCATATGTCCCAAACGATAGGTAAATGTCGTTTTCTCATGGTTTTCGGGCGCTATGGCCACCTGGTTATAACTGGAGTACCCGTTAAGAAAACAGTAATCAGTCTTCCTGGCTAGCCTCTCGATAATATGATCAATAAATGGCAGTGGGAAATGATCCTTCTTGGTGGCATGATTCAATCATCCGTAGTCCACACAGATCCTCCAAGAAGTAGATATTCTGGTAGAGGTCTCCTCTCCAAACTCACTCACAGCTGTAGTGATACCCATCTTCTTGGGTACCACATGTAATGGACTAACCCATTTGGAGTTGGATATGGGGTGGATAAAATCGGCATTTCCCATTTTGACATCTCCTTCATGACCACATCTCGAAGATTCAGATTCAGTTGTCGTAGGAACCCACGCGAGGGCTTAGCATCTTCTTCAAGATAAATATGGTGGGAGCACATGGTCAAACATATCCCCTAGAGATCAGCTATGCTCCATCCAATTGCCTTGCGATTTCTTTCAAGAACCTTCATCAAACGAGATTCTCTCTCCAGTCAAATCTGTTGAGATAATGACTGGGTACATCTCTGGTTCACCTGCAAGGAATTTGTACTTCATCGATAGTGGCAAGATCTTCCGCTCTGGACAACTGGGAGCTGGCAAATCTGGCCTCTGAAATGTCCGAGTGAATGCTACTAGATCTGCATGGGAGAACTCTCGTTGTATGTGAATATCTGGCGGAGACGACCCTGCTAGTATATATGTAATCTATGCTTGCTCACTCTCTGCCCTAGCTGTCAGCTATGAAGGAATCAAACAAGGTAAATAGTCATCAAAATAATCCCAATCAATGTCTGAATCCGAGGGATCTGAATCAAAAAAACAAGAAACAAAATTGGCTTTGCTATCTAGACCATGACCAACAGCCTCAAATATATCATTTGCCAAGAGTGTGCTCAACGAACTCTCATATGCTAGAATCTGTAAATCTGCAGTCTCTGAAGGTGCAAAGAGAGCTTGTGATACTGGATCTAACCAAACTGCCTCATCGTCTGTAATCACAAAGTTGCACTCATGGTGGATGTCTCGCTCTGCATCTGCCATTTGCTCTATGTTGCTCAACTGCTCGGAGCAACCTGAATCTCTAGCTCTGGTCTCTTTGATCATTTCTATTTGTAGACTCTCACCCTTGATGCGAAAGTATACCTTCTCGCTATCATGATCGAAGACCTCCATAGATGTGGCCATGAAATGGCATCCTAGAATGGTGGGGGTAATTGTCACAGACTCAGAGTTCTCCATGTCCAGTACAACAAAGTCCACGGGGAATTATAGTCCTTGAATTGTGATGACTATGTCCTTCAACAATCCCTTCGGCCTCTTGACAAATCTATCATCAAACTGAAGGAATGTCATGCTCTGTCGAAGAGGGCCAAACTCGATTCGGTCAAGTAGGGCTGCCGGATGAAATGTCTAATAGATCTGATCGAACCATTGCTCATGGATGTGGCATTTGACATATGGAGCTCCTACATCTGGCTTCTTGGCTGGCAATTGGTTCTCGATGGCGAAGTAGGTGGCACGAGTGAGCATATCGATCTCTGCATTGTGGTTCCTTCTCGGACTGAGAATGGTGATCTTCTCTCTCAAATTTTTCTGGAAGAGAGGGATATGCTCTAGTGCCTCATGTATAGCGAGCTGAATCTGGAATCTATTGATAATCTGTTGGCTGAACTTTAACTGATATCTCTTTTTTGGATTTTTAGTTTAATTCCCCTTCATTAAGCGGAGTGCTTGAGGGAAGGGGATAGTTGGACCTTCTCAAGAAAGAGGGTCAGGAATATGATCCTGTGTATTTGAAGGGATAAAATCCATACCAATATTATCTTACAACACATATGGACTCGAAGAAGATGCGGAAAACTTTCCTTTATTCATATTTTTGTTCTTTTCTATTTTTCCATTTTTTGGGTTTTTCTCGAACTGCCCTGAAATACAACAGAAGGTAACACATCTAAAGTAGAAATGGTGGCATCAGCACCACCCATGGCATCTATCTTTGCAATGTTAGTACCATGCTCTATCTCAACAAGTGGAGTAGAAATGGTGGCCTCAGTACCACTGACTGCATTTGGAATCTCGACGACCTCAGTACCGTCAGCTGTATCTACATCCTTGGTGGCATCAGTGCCACTGTCATCATCATCACAAGCAGCATCAGCAACGCTATCCTCCTTGTCTGGTGCTCCTGAATCTCCATAAGGTCATCACTAAGACGAGTCACCACCGGATAGCATCCTACCGCTCCTAAATGTCACAAAATCAACATCAAATATGTAGGAAGAAATATCACCCAAGGAATCAATAGGAGTAGTACTCTCTGTGAACTGTACCTGCTCAGACTTCTTCATTAGATTGTTCGGGTTCGGATCAATCTGATCGGGTATGGAGACTTTGCCCTTGATGATTTCCCACACATCCTGCCGGAACTCATCCAACTCTCGCTGAAAGGATGCCTGCTGATCTGAAAGGAGGCTGGCGAGGCTGTCAAGGGCTGGGTTCTTATAGATGGGTCCCTGAGAACCAGACAGGTTGCCTCGGTGGAAATGAGGCTACTAGTAGTAAGGGGGAGGCTGAGAGAACTTCTGAGGCTGCTGTTGCTGCCTCCATTGTTATCCCTAATGGTAGGTACGAGGACAATGCTGGTACTGATGGGGTAGTTGGGAGTGATGGGGCTGCTGCTGCTGTTGGCTGCTCTGACCACCCTGAGCTGGAGGCTGCTGCTGAGATGAGGTGCCTCTGGTAGACCATATGAATCCGGGATGATCACGACAGATCCCAGGCTGCTGCTGATACCGATCGTACCAAATCCCATTGACTTCCATAAATGGCTCATGCTCATAAGGTGAATGGGGAACCGTCTAATGCACCACCGTCTTAGTGTCCTAAGACAGTGGTAGTTGGGAGTAGTGCTGCTACGGTTGAATAGGCTCTGCCTGAATGTGATGCATCTCACGGTAGGTGGCAGAAGGCTGGGTGGAACTGCTACTACTAGGATCAGCCCGTGACCTGAGATGGGGCTGTGGAGCCGTCTGTGTGTCTTGAAGACACATGATCTAAGTCTTCAGGTCACTAAGCGTCTGTGCCAACTGGTCAATCTGCGTGAGGCCCTAGCACTGCTTCTTCTCGATGATCTCGACGCGGTCCAGCTTCTTGCTGATGATCCCTATGTCAGTTGCTTATGACTCTGCATGTGATGTTGTTGTTGACGAAGTAGATGGACAGGCATCGACCCATGCTATCCTCTAATAGGATACAACCTATGGGAGGGGCTTCCCTTGAGTGTAGACCCTAGACTGGGACATCATCGTGTAGTTTTATGACATCTCCTCGTAGATGGCTCAGACTTGGTCCTCATCCTTAGCAAAATTGGACCCCCACATGAGGCATTAACTACCCCCTGCTGCTCTGGTGTCATCCCATAAAAGAAGCTCTGAACTAAGTTGGGTTTTGATATCTCATGATGTGGAAACCGATCGATGTGCTCTGTGAAACGATCCCAAGCCTCGTGGAACTGCTCATTCAGGATCATGCTGAAGTTGATGATCATAGATCTAGCTGAGTTGGTCCAGCCGAGTGGACAATAGTTGTTCAAGTACTTGGTCCGGAGCTGCTCCCAGGTGGTGGCATACCTACCCAAATGCTTCAGTCAATAGGTTGCTCTGTCCACCAATGAAAAAGGGAAGGAGATCATCTTGATCGTGTCCTCGTCCACGAATCTATCATGGACAGTACTGCAAATCATCTCAAACTCCTGGAGATTGAGGTGCGACCCCTCGGTGTCTAGTCCCTGGAACGTGGGCAGAAGCTGAATAGTATGGGGGCAAAGCTCGAAAACGCCCAGGATATCTCGGAGTTGAATCCAATGGTGGGTGAGAGTTGCATAAGGGTTGTGCAAGTACCTCATCATGCAAGGTTGCCTCAACCCTGGCTAATAATGTGGTCGTCTGTCTCCTCCTCTGGCTGCGGGTATCTCTCCACCAACTGGTCTCTGCGGCTCTCCTCTATCGGCTCTCATCTCCATTAGCTTTCATCGTACCTCTGCTATGAATGCTCCTTGGTCTTTGATCTGTCGCTGCATGGTCTCCAAGGAGACTAGAAGTGTGTTGTTGATGGCATCCTGATCTAGTACATACGTCAACCCCAGGGGTTTCTCATCGGTGCGTCCCTCACTAATGGCCATCTCTTGAGTCTCTACAAAGGCAAAAGATCCCAACTCAAGTGCCATCAAATGTACATAAATCTGTGCTGGCCATTGCTCCAGCACCTTAGAATTGGAAGAAGAAGGATGGTCGAGGGGGAACAGGGTGGTAGCGAACTCAGGTTCAGAGAGTTGGTCGAGGCTCTCGGAATTTGCTTTAGATGAATGAAAAGGAGTGCTCAAGAGTGTGGCTGCCAATGGAAGCCTAAGGGACCTCCTTCCCATCTTCGTGATGTAGGGATTTATGACAATGAGATCCGGAATGCAAACAGTATTAGAAATCAAACCCGCAATTCACCTACTCAACACGGGAGCTGATGACCGTGAAAGATCGATCGTTAATCTTATCAATTTTATTTAGGTGATCAATCAATCTATCAGAGCGATCTAACGAGCTGTTGGGAACCCGATGCTCCCAGGAGACTGGCCCAATCCCATAGAACGTTTTTCCTTGCTAGTATGGGTGCGGACCATTTACCGGCTACCCCATCTGACCCATCTGCCAAGGAAGTTCTGGACCGATTACCGGCTACCCAATGAAATCCTCACTGGAGAACAACCAACCGTAAGACCTATAGTCTGAAAGGAGTTCAGATATAGCTCTACCTAGTGTGAGGATCACTCTCTCACTACCGATAAATCAACCAACGAGGGGGTGACTCTCCCCAAAACAAATTATGTATTTTATGGTCCTGTTAGCATTAGCAGTCCCAGTTTCATTTGTTTTCACTTTTTATGTATTTTTCTGATAAAACCAACGCCCAATGAATTTTACGATTTCCTGGGTTATTTTGAGTCCAATAAAACAAGGGGTGGAAGTCGAAAAAGTCGGTGCACGATCAAACACTATGATGCATGCAGAGATAGAAATGTGTACCTGACTCCAGCACTCTACATGCATGGTGATCCACGCATAAATTAAAGACAGAAAATAAACTAATCTAAATGATGCACGAAGAAATCGACCTTAGACGAGCAACTTCTGTTGATCGTGAAGAATTGATAGCTAACTAATCAAAGAGAGAGGCATGAGTCTGCTCTCAGATGTCGACCGGTGTCCATCACAACGGATCTTGTCAGCGCTGTATATGACCTCTAGCAATGCGTGACCTCTCAATCAATTAATTTAACTTTTTATTATTGTTTATTAGCAAAGTCCAGTTACGTTCTATAGGAACATAATGAGAAATTAAATGTGGGGCCTTAGCTAATTACGTCATAATCAACAAAATTCCTAAATCTAAGGGTTAGAACTTCATGAATCAAAAGAAAATAAAGGCGATCAAAATAAAAATCATGACAAATCCGGTGAGGTCCCTCGAGTACACAGGTGCTCGGCGAAACAGACCCCCAATGAGTCTAAGTGTCGAAGTCCAAATCTTACAATAAGAGTTCTGCAGAAAATAAAACTACACTATCTACTATAACTACCTTCTACTACTCTATTGTTCCTCTTTAGATGTAGGTACTCCAACAGAAACCTGAAGCGTCCTCGGGCAATTCCTCATACAAAAGGCAAAGCAGAAATGCGTCCGATAAAAATTATATCAAATGGAGACGAAAAATAAATAGATACAAAAAAATGTGAAAAATGATTGCCAAGTCGTGCTCCCTAGCAACGACGCCATTCTGATGACATGCCTTGCGACTCGAGTTATGTAATATCAAGGGTTGTTGCGACCCGAATCACTAAGCGTAATCAACAAGAAGAAATAAACCACTCAGAAATAAGGTCAAAAACAATCAAGCATAAAATGTAAGTGGTTCGCTATTTATTTTACCTAGTATAACAACCAGGATCAAATACAAGGAGCATGAGAAAACCTGCGAAATAGTCAAGTCTCAGAAATAAAAGAACAAATTTTAAGTGTTTTTTAGTTTTGCGATTTTTTTATGATATTCAATAAGGAAACAAAAACAACAAATGATAAAACAAGTTGACACAACAATCTTTTTGTATTTTTAATTAAGGCTAAAAATGCTCAGAAAATTCAAATAAAATCATTTTTGGGTTTTTGAGGTTTTAAAATGTTTTAGGTAATTTTGTGGGGTTTTGCAAATGTTTTTGTAATTTTATAAAAATCAAAAAGTGACTAAAAAAGTAAACAATGCACAACTAGTATTAAATTGCAATATAAATATAACTAAAATGCCTTAAAATCCTGGATAACAATTTTATGACAAAAATAAGTAAAACCTACAAACATGAACTGAAATGAGAATTTCTGTATTTTTCTTGAATTTTATATGATTTTTACGAATTTTTAAGTGTATTGTAATTTTTAGGGTTTTATAGATAAAATTTTAAACAAAATTGCTACTGTAGATAAAACACACAAAAACACAGTAACATGATTTTTTTGAATTTTTGAGATAATTTTCTATTTCCTATGGATTTTTAAAGATATAGAGGACACTTTTATGAGTTTTTGAATTTTTAAAAATAATAAATGCAAAAAACTTAACCCACAAAAATTACACTAAATACTACAAAACAAAAGTAATTGAGGGTAATTTTTAGATGATTTTTAGGATTGATTTGATAATTATTAAGACTAAAATGCAAGGTGTAATTAAGTACAATATACAAGGACCTATGTGTAATTAAAATAAACTTCACATGCAAAAATCACACATAGACACGCAACACACGTGATCCTGACTCATTTCATAATAACCTTAAAAGTCACGTGTACATCCACGTACTACACATAGAGAGGGACTAAAATGCAAATAGATAAAAACACATGGTCCAAGCTGCAAAAAGGCTAAAGTAAATTAAACTACGATAAATATTTACAGGACTAGATGACAACTGCAAAACTGAGAAGGGCCTAAGTGCAATTAACCTTATTAAGGCGCTATCCAATGGCCGACGGTGCTCCACTTATGGATGGACGATCAGGATAGAGGGCTGCCCCTTCGGCGATGGACGGCTCTATATAAGATCCTAAGATTGATCTACCGGTCCGGGCTCCATTTAGCTTTCATGGTGGAGATTAGAACTGGGGTTGGGTCCGGATCCAATGGTCGAGGGATCTCCTGAAAGATCCAACGATGAACTCACCTCCGACGAGTTTCGATCAACCAATACGTGGGGCAGGTGCATCCCTTAGAGCTGATCTTGTGGGAGAAACATCGCTAATGACAATCCGCAGCGACTGAGATGCTCAAAGAGGGGCCCAGACCACTGATAGGGTCTTGTCTAAGCGTGGATATTATAACTGGGGGAAGGCCCGGATCCAACGATCGAGGGATTTCCTGAAAGAACCAACGACGAGCTCGCCTCTATCAAGTTTCGATCGGCCAATACGTGCGGCAGTAGCATCCCCTGGAGCTGATCTGATGGGGGAAACGTCGTTGATGACGGTCCGCAGTGGCTGAGATTCTTAAAGAGAGGCCTAGACCACTAAGAGGGTATTGGCTAAGCGTGGAGATTAGAACTGGGGGAGGGCCTGGATCCGACGGCCGAGGGATCACCTGAAAGAACCAACGACGAACTCACCTCCGATGAGTTTCGATCGGCCAATAT
Organism: Ottelia alismoides; assembly: GCA_037367405.1. Taxonomy (NCBI): domain Eukaryota; kingdom Viridiplantae; phylum Streptophyta; class Magnoliopsida; order Alismatales; family Hydrocharitaceae; genus Ottelia; species Ottelia alismoides. The sequence continues at coordinate 41,100 of JAZKJV010009566.1, forward strand.
GTGCAGAAGGAGCGTCCCCCAGAGCTGATCCGATGGGGGAAACATCACTGATGACGATCCGCAGCAGCTGAGATGCTCAAAGAGGGGCTTAGACCAGTAAGTGGGTCTTGGCTAAGCGTGGTGACCTAGATCGTCCAAAATGGGGACAAGCTCGAGATATCCTCCAAACATGAGGTCCTTAGGCGCTAAACCTACAGGAGAATATGCTTTCTTGGAGACGGAGCTCCAGCGGAGGATTAGGGTGCATACTTCATCGAAAATCGATGGAAGGTGAACGGGTCAGGTCTCCGTTGAGCGAGGGAATCGAACTGATGCTTGACTCCAACCCGATGGTTGGAGTCGAGGGATAGGTTGCTGAGCGTAACATAGAAGAGGGTGAGCATCGTCTAGAGGTGTGTGAGTGTCGGAGCGATGTAGCGAACGGAGGATAAGATGATCATCGGAGTGAAGTGTTAATGCGAGTATATTTACTGAAAGAATGAGAAATAAAGCTAAATGGAATACCTAGGAATAAAGGAAGACGCATGGGCTGGTGGATGGAGTCCATGGCGGTGATGGCCTCAATGGGCAGCGCGACCAGAGGCTGGAAGCTCTTCACGACGGAGCTAGACGATGTGTCGCCGGACCACGGGGTGCAATGCTACGAAGGGTACCCACGCCCTCTCTCTCTCTCGACCGTTACTCTGAAAAAGGGAAGGCTTGCGCAAGGTGGTGGAGTAGTCGGAGGTGGTAGAACGGGGGGGGGGGGTGAGGTGATTTTATATGTGTGCCAGGTCTGAAAAGAGAAGGGCGAAAACCCGCAAACCGAGGCACAGATCAGGCGAATGAAGGTCAGGCGTGTATTAGGGATCCGCACCTGATAATCGGAGATCTTAATTGAAGGCAAACTCAATAGGACTGGGTCAGGGAAATTTATCGAAGTGGAACAAAACTGATCCGGCAAGGAAGAAAGGAGGGGGGCCAGTTGATCGAGGTCAACAACGATGGTGTAGACCAATTAGAAGCGTGCGAGAGTGCAAACAAAATAGGCTAGAGGACAAAATAAGGAGAAAAATAAAGATAATTAAATTAAAAAAATAAATGAATTTAAATGAAAAGGTATATAAAATAAAAAAATTATTCTTTTTTAAAGCATTTTTATGTGATTTTTAATTATTTATGTGAAAAATAAATTAATGTATATACACTATACAATATTATATACATGTATAATATACCTATGTATATAATACATGTTTTTTTATTTTATTTCTTTTACACAAATACCCTTATTTTGTATTTTATTTATTTATTTATAACATAATTTTAGTAGTATGAATTAATTTTTATAAATTAGTTAAGGGAATATAACAAATAGAGGATGAAATATACAAGTGTGTTTTGTACAAAGAATAAAGTATTATATTTTTTATTTTTATTTTATTTTTCTGTTTTTTGTTTTATTTTTATATTATTTCTAGGTTTATATACAAGGGTGTAAAAATTGTGATTTAATTTTATTTTGTCAAAAATATTTATATGTACAAATATATGTAATAAATACAATACATAGTGCGCCCTATCTCTCTCTACTTATTTTATTTTGTGATTAGGTCAAGGCTTGGCCTTCTCTAGGGGTTTGGGTCACTATGTACTTATTCTAAATACATCATTCCTTTTTCTTCTCTTTTATTCTTTTATTTAGTCAAAAACATGCTAAGTATGCAATATTAACACAAGCATGTAAATTGCTAAGTTATTATATTTACATATATTTGCATGATCTTTTGCCGATAATAAGAGCTAAAATAAAAGAATAAAGAATGAGAATCAGGGATTCATCACTTCCTCTCTCTTTTCTTTGGATGAGTAGCAACCCAGGATGGGTATTGATGACCTTAAAATGTGCAAGTCACAAGATACAAAGGAGATGTAACAAGTACGGGGATACATTCTTGGTAGTACACACTCTCCTCTAGGGCTATCCATTAAGGACTCATGACAATATTTTTGCCTGATCACAACTCTAAATCTGAAAAGATAGAAATAACCAAACTCTTAGGGTGTTACATTAAGTTGAGTTTGTGAATCCAAATTTATTTGGTGTTTGTTTGCTTAGACTAGGTCCAAAGATCAACGTCTTACACACTTTTGCATTTTTGTCATTCCTCTTTTCTTACTTCCTCTTTGATCCTTACTCATTGTGATCCTTCTATTGTTTTACATCCATTTATTTCTCGTTCATCACTATATCCTTCCAAATCAATCTTCTCTTCCCTTTGAGATGTCGACTCAGGAATGACTTTGTCAGGACACTAACGATACCCGCATTGACTCCTCGAGTTTGACATCTCCATTAGTTTAGACTTCATGAACCACCCTAAGGACTCCCTGCTTATTCTTCCTCACATAGATCTTGAAAACTCTCTTCCCGAGTTCTGGACCTTTTGGATGGAAACTGATTTTACTCCATTCTCTTCTCCATTCCTAATAAAATTCATAATTGACCCTAATTTTGAATTATTTTCTCTATATGGTGCTTGCATGAAGACTAATCGGGGTGTATTTCCCATTATAGATCTTGATACTTATCTTGAGCCCATGCCTTCACAATTAGAATCAAAGATGGCTCCCACAGGCAGAGGAATGGGACCACAACAGCCGAACACAGAGCTAGAGACAGAGCATGGCATTGGCCCAAGTCAGAATGAAGTAGACAGTTAGATCTTAGCCTCCATCTAGTCCATTCAGCAACAATTAACTGACCAAGCTCTAGCTCAAGTAGCCTTTCAAGATATGTTGGATAACTTTTGGAGGAGATCATAAGAGAGGGAGATACCTCGAGGAGGAGGTGATGATAACCATGGTGGTGGTGATGATGATAACTTAGTAGATGGACCTCACAAAGGAGATGGGGAAGTAAAGAGAGGTCGACCCAATCCCACATTGATGCAGAGTTATAACCTAAGGGACAACTGCATCAATGAGTGGCTCCAAATTCCACAAGTGCACATACATTTCAAGATGAAATATTAGATCCTTTCATTCCTCCCCAGCTTCCATGGGAATTCAAATGTGGAGTTGTACATCCATCTACAATAGTTCGGTCATATCTGTAGCAGAACTCACTACTCGAACATTCAATTGGGCATAGTCAAGATGATCGCCTTCCCATTCATCCTTCAAGGTAAAGCACTCTACTTGATCAATCATCTGGGTCATCTCAATCTCATGCGGTCAAGATCACTAACATCACTCAGGGACCCTAAAAGTCCTTTTATGAGATCTGAGAGAGGTTTAGTGATCTGATTGAGAAGTTCCGCCACCATTACATCCCGAGGACTATCTTGGTCCATCACTTCTTTAGGGTTTTGAAAGAGTCTAGTAAACATCTGGTTGATGTCGCCTATGAAGGATCCCGTTTCAACAAGGAAGAGGACGTAATATGGAAGATCATTGAAGAGATGGCCAAAGGAGAGGCTGCTTTATCCTCATCTCGTCCTTCTAGATTCAGACACTACAGTAGGTCCTCCGGAAGAACATAAACGTGGAGGACACACATGAAGTCGACAGGTGCGACAATTCAGATTAGAGCATCACTGGGAACGACCTATTAAATGTTGATATCATTTAGAAGAGGTTGCATGACCTAGAGAAGATCATCGGGATCGAGCAAAAGATAAAAGGATTGGATAAGCTCAATATTATCACCGAGCAACTGGAGTTGCTGGTGAACATCATCAGTGCATGCTACGCAGTGATTGCTGCATACGAGCCTCCAGCTGAGAAGGAGCCGACACAAACATAATTACTTCAATAGAGTCCTAGTCAATCTCTGGTCTAGCATATTTACTATGTGCAAGACCCGAAGTAGACACCATCATAGCCACAGACACAGATGGTCGTCTACCAGCCACATGAATTCCAGACTCAGTATCTCGAGCCTTGTTCTCCACCTCCCATGCTCATTCAAGAGATGAATGATATATGGAGTAATGATAAACAACTGACCCGTCCTCAGAGACAACCCCTAGGGTTGGGCCCATGCCAGCCAGCCACACCATCAGCAACAAGGAGGGTGGAATTTCCATCCCAACTCATCCCACTACCAGAAGCCTCCTTAGCATGGTTATAACTGGAGGCAGAACAACTGACAGGAGTAATCCAGATACCTGCAACTAGCAGTACCTGTTGGACATGCGAGCCCACAGCGAGCCATTATGCAATAAATGTTATTGCAAATATCATTCCCTGATCTGAAATGAAGAATAACTAATTTGCATAATAGGTCCCTTAGTACAATTAGGGTTATGTACCATGGACATCTTAATGATCATACAGTTGTTGATTCAATTACTGAATCATAGAGGCTGGTGCTTGGATGAATATCTAAAGAGTTAGATTGAGGACTCATCAAGTACTGTCAAATGATTATTAAGAGAGGATCTCCAGCCTGAGTAGGAGATGGCAATCCTTTCTCACTTGGCTAATATCTGACCGACCTCTTGATGCAGGTCCTCTGCATGGGAATAAAGATTCAGAGGTGTCAGATTAGTTAGGTCAAAGAATTGACTTAGCGAGATCGAGATAACCAAAGTCCTATTTTGTATGTTGTCACGATATAGGCACGCATCTTCTGACAGGAGAAAGATGTGTTACTATATGTCTGAGTATGTACATTTGGCAGACCAATATGTTGATGACCTAATCAAGGTTTATACACCGGCGTGTTGGTGTGCATATAAGGGCATATGAGTAATACGATCTCTCAAAGGGATCATACTGGTTCACTTCTGAACCGAAAGACATGAGCTCACTCATAAGATATTGGGATCGATAAATTCCATGCACGGTCGTCTCGCTTATGAAGCCTGACAGAATTTGTAGGTATTACATATGCTTTTGGAAAGCATATGATCAATACCAAATCCCAATGATCAAATGAGAACCTTAATGATAAAACCCCAAAGGTGACAGTTTAAAAGAGATCTATAACTTCAGGCTCATCAGAAGGTCTTCCAGTATGCAGGATGTATATGTATTGGGAATACCTAAGGGTGATGTGATCATAAACAATTGTATAACAATGATGCTTCCATTCCAAGGGAGTGATGAAACATGTTTGGATTTTAGTGAGTCCTCTCAGTATAGAAGTAACTTGATTTTAGTCCAAGTGTTGGACATTGATCTGAATGAGATTCAGATGCAATGAGAAGATTAAGTTTTGTGGACTTGATTTAATAAAGCATCTATGGGAGGTCCGCAAGATCTGGATTTGAGATGTGATCTCAATATCCAAGTCACTATACGTGGAGCAATACAATTACCCAGTCCTTATCTCCAAGTACCTAGGGAGAAGATGTATTATTCTTGAAAGAGTTTAAGAATAATTACAAGGTTGAATTATATCTGAGCATTGAGATTTGGATAATTAAATGTGATTTAATTATCATTAATAATGTGAATTTGATTCACATTATCTGAATGCATGAGAATGAGTATCTAATGTAATTAAATGTGATTTAATTAATGTGGATATGGACAATGTGGATAGTTGATGACACGCTTGGCAACTCGGGTTAAGTATGAAATAAACAATGGTCGTTGTGACCCAACTCACCAAACACGGTCAATCGAGAAAAATAATTTGAAACCACTGAAAAGAAGATAAATCCATCACAACAAATGTAAGTAGTTTTCCCTATTATTTTTACCTGGTATAGCGACCAGGGTCGAACACAAGGAGCATGATTTAAAAACTACTTAGTCAAATTTCGGAAAGAATTTTTAGTGGTTTTTGAATTTTTTTTTAAATTTTTTCGAATAAGGCACAAATGATAAACAGAACACAACATCAATCTTTTTGTATTTTTCAGAATAATAAAAAATGCTCAGAAAATTACAGAGAAAATGTTTCTGTATTTTTATTTATTTTAAAATATTTTTAGTGATTTATTCATTTTTTTTTCTGATTTTTTGTGATTTTATAAAAATGAAATAGTGAAAAATAAGGAAAACAATGCAGAGACAAGCATATTTTGCAACTTAAAAATACTTTAAGTGCCTAATATTCCTAGAGATTATTTTTAGTATAAACTACAGACAAATATCTATAAACATAGACCAAGATCAGATTTTTTTTATTTTTCTAGAAATTTCTACTATTGTTTTAAGATTTTTCATTTTTTGCAATTTTTTTTGGTTTTTTAAAGAGTTAATGCACAAAATCGGATAGAAAATAAAGAACACCAAACTATATTGCACTAATTATTTTTGGAATTTTTAAGTAATTTTTCGAATTTTTATGAATTTTCAAAGTTCGTGCAGATAAAATATCATTGTTTTTGACTTTTTAAAAATATAAATGTCAATAAAAGTTGATGAGAAATTTATACAATGATAAAGACGATAATAAGAACATACACCAATTTTCTCAGAATTTTTAGCAGCATAAAAACATTTATTTTGATGAAAATAGCAAGAAACTAAAGTTTGGGAGCACAGGGATGGAATTGTAAATAATCAAAGTTTTTGCATTCAAGAAATAGCATAAAATAATCAGAAGATAAAATGTTAAATTTACCCAATACTTTATTAAAAAGATATTGGGGTTCCGAGACCTTCGTTGTTCTCAAAAGAGGAGGGGGCAAGAGGGGCACCCACCGCCGCTGCTTCTTCTTTCTATCTTCACGTGCGGGGCGGCATCACCACAGACTGGATCGGTGAGGGCGCGGAGCGAGACGCGGAGAGGGGCGCTGGCTCTAGGCACGGGCAGCGCGGAGGGCTGGAGGTGAACGCCGCCTCACGGCAGGCACGGGAGTGTTGTGACGACGGGAGACCTGCGCGGGATGGCAAGCAGAGGGGGCTGACGGAGGGCGGTTGCAGGTTGGAGTCCCACGAGCGCGAGGTAGCCAAGGGGGCTGCCAGATGTAGGGCTGAGAGGCTAACTTGCGGATGTGCGGGTGAGGTGTCGCCTCACGTGAGGCGGAGGGGGCACCGGTGGACGCAGGAGTGTGGGGGCCTCGGGCAAGGCCACAATCTGTGGGCCCCGCACGGAGAGAGTCGCGCCCAAGCGCGGGTGGTGCGAGAGGGCGGGCAGCGCCGACGTGAAGGGTTGGAAGCGCAGGCCTGCCTTCTTTCTTTTTTTCTTTTTTTTGGTCTTGTAAATTTTAAATAGAACTGTAAATAATTTCTTTTAAAAAAATTCTTTAAACAGAAAATATAAGCATGGATATAAAAAAATAATTTTTTTTTAATTTTTTGTTTATTATATTTTTTTATTATTTTGGGTTTTCCTCCAAAACAAATGTGAGAGATAAACCAAGTATATATTTTTTATTGTATCTTGCAAAATAAAATGCTAGAAAACAAGATACATTCTTTTTTTTAATTTATTTATAAACAAAAGGGATTGGCGGATGGGTCGGATCTTGCGGTCGTGATGGAATGGATCCGGAGATCTGGTCACCGTACGTGACCGGAAGTGAGAGATTACGTGACGTAGAAAAAGAAATGTGGAGATCGCGAGATGAGATGAATAATCAGTGTCTGACGAAAAATGTGTGGTGAAAATTTTAGGATTTTTAATATCTAAAGATTAATAAAATGGGAGTAAAAATACGACCTATGATTTATCCTGGAGAAAAAGATGGGAAATAAAAGTGGATCTCACCTTGGAATCGGACACGCCGTGATGGCCTCGATAACGATCGAATCGCTTTCACCGACCGGATCAAAGGTTGGGCACCCTTCTGCGACAAGTAACTCTTGGAGATCGGGCTCCTCTCTCCAAAGATTGATCAAGCGTGACTGAAGGGGGAGGAGCCCATTAAAAAAATAAAAATAAAAAAGGAAGGTATATACAAAAAAGGAAAGAAATTAATGGTTATTTAAATAAATAAAATAATTAATTTTATTAGTTAATTAAATAAAACTGAAATTCAGATTTAATTAAAATAAAATAATTAATTTACAAAAATTAATTAGCCACCTTAATTGTGGCTATTTAAGGTAGAAAATCAAATCTTATATACATGGTATGTTATAAAATCAATTAATTCAAATAAATCCAATAAATCAAATAATTGAATATGACTTTTATAATTAAATTAAGAGAATTAATTAATGAGAGATATTTTTTTGGTTATTTTTATAAAAGGAAGTTAGTTGTATACACATATTATGTACATATAATGCAATATACATATTTACAAATAAGGAAATAATTTTTATATCTTTTTTTAAATTTCTTAATTTTTTTAATTTACATTTTTTTATTCTATTTTTAATGAAAATAATATTTACAATTATGTATATAAAAAATTAATATTAATAAATATGTACAACAAATATTGGTTAAACTACAAAACACAACCCAGAAAACCGACTTTTTAGTCGTAACTCCAATTTATGAAACCACAACCATTTGAAAGATAATTTAATTTAGAGTATAATGGAAGTGATTTTGAATCAATTTGAGCTTGTATGAAGCCGGAATTGTGTTTCAATTATCACTTTGCTGCTTTTTCTATGTGTGATTATTTGCAATATGTACATTATTTTACTTTGGCAATTATTTTTATTATTTACAACACATTTTTATTTACAACTTTTGTTTACAAAAATAAAATAATTAATTTGAGGTCAATTTATGTACAAATAAAATAGTACATGTTTTATACAAATATACATGAAAAATATTTACAAATTACTTTTTGATTTTTGACAGAGGACCCTATCTCCTCCTACTTTATTTATGGTCGATCAGGTCAAGTCTTGACCTTCTCTTGGGGTTCGGGTCAGTCTGTATTTATTGCATAAACACATCCTTTCTTTTCTTTTCTCTTTCTTTTATTCTTTATTCTTTTATTTATGTACACAAAGTGTTAAAAATGCTATTTTAACAAATGCATGCAAAATGGTAATTTTATGCAATTAATGGACATTTACAGGTGTTTGACTAAGGAAATGATGCTAAAATAAAAGAATAAAGGTGATGAAATGTGGATTCATCATTCCCCTTTACTTTACCTTTGTTAGTCCCTTAGCAAACACTTATTTGGAAAATAAGTGAAAATAAAAATAAAGAAAAGAAAAAGGAAAGAAGTTAGAACAACATTGACTTTTAAATTTATCTTCATAAAAATGTAGTATGGAGCTCTGTTGGACCTTTGGATAATTAGTGTGTCAGAGCCTTAATGGGAAATGGAATTAAAACCTAACAGCCTCTAAATTCCATAAGACTCCTTTTCAGGTCTCCTCAACAACCAGATCAAAACAAGTCTACATACACAAATTCTTATGACTATGAATTCTTACTTGTACAGTGTAAGTGAAATATATCTCCTCATCTCAAAAGTAGCAAAGAAACATCCTCTCTCAACAAGGTAACTCTACTCCCCCGGTCTGGCAACTCTTTCCTTGAGGAGCGGGGATATTCCCTTCTAAGATCAAGTACAACCAGCTCAAGAAGAGGGGATGGAGAAGAGAATGCATGGTAACCAGTGTAGTTACCTATCCTTGGTAGCATGACCAGCGTAGCCATGTCATCCACTACAAGCTCACAAATATTTGACTTTGAAGCTCTTATTCTCTTTTTTCACTTGTATATACACTCCGGTAGGCATTTTACTTTTCTATCAGGCCTGTTCACTTTTGGCGATTTTGATGTTTTTTCTTTTTTTTGATAATATATACAAGGTGTAGCATGTACATAAGGAGTTTTTCCTCTTGAGCCAGTAGACTATCCCTCTTTTGAAGCATTATTGCAACCCCACAACATCCTGTCTTTAGACCTCAACATCACCAAACCAGGTTGAGACACACTTCCCTCCCTAGAGGAGGACGAGAGGTTCCACCTAGATGTACTGCCCTCATATGCTACCCTAAGCCAAAAGATTATGCCCCCTCACTACCTCCTCCATTACTTTATTACCCAATACTGTATTAAAAAAATATTAGGGTTCCGAGACCTTCGTTGTTCTCAAAAGAGGAGGGGGCAAGAGGGGCACCCATCACCGTCGCTTCTTCTTTCTATCTTCATGTGCGAGGCGGCGTCACAGCGGACTGGATTAGAGAGGGCGCGGCACGTGACGCAGAGAGGGGTACCGGCTCTAGGCGCAGGTAGCGCAGAGGGCTGGAGGGGAACGCCGCCTCGCGGCTGGCATGGGAGTGTTGTGGCGAGGGGAGACCTGCGTGGGTTGGCGATCGGAGGGGACTAACGAAGGGAAGTTGCAGGTTGGCGTCTCGCGTGCGGGAGGTAGCGAAGGGGGCCGCTGCCCCCTGGGCTGAGAGGTTGTGCTACAGATGTGCGGGCGAGGTGCCTCCTCGTGTGAAGCGGAGGGGGCACCGGTGGACGCTGGAGTGCGGGGGCCTCGGGCAAGGTGGCAATCTGAGGGCCATGCACAGAGGGAGCTGTGCCCAAGCGCCGGCGGCGCAAGAGGGTGGGCGGCACCGACGTGAAGGGATGGAGGCACGGGCCTGCCTTCTTTCTTTTTTTTTTCTTTTTTGGGATTTTTACCCAACAGACCCTATAAACTTTTTAGAATACCTCTACGACCTTTTGCATAACGTAATTACTCCATCGACCCTGTAAATTACCCGAAGAACACCCACGTGCTTAAAACATATTACCCGAAGGGTTCATGGGGTAAGAGTTGGCAAGTTTACGAGGTTGAGGGGGGAATTAGGTTGTTTCAAAGGTCGTGGATGTGATTGACAAAGTTTATAGGTTATGCCAGGTAAAAATCCCTTTTTTTATTTTGTAAACCGTAAATAGATCTGTAAATATTTTTTAAAAAAATTTATTTGAACAGAAAATATAAGCAAGAATATAAAAAATATATTTTTTTTATTTTTTTTGTTTATTATATTTTTTATTAATTTGGGTTTTCTTGTAAAACAAATGTGAGTGATAAACCAAATATATATTTTTTATTGTATCCTGCAAAAACAAATGTTAGAAAACAAGATACATTCTTTTTTTAATCTATTTATAAACAAAAAGGATTGGCGGACAGGTCGGATCTTGCGGTCGTGATGGAATGGATCCGGAGATCCGGTCACAGTACGTGACCGGAAGTGAGAGATAGTGTGAGGTAGAAAAAGAAATGTGGACATCGTAAGATGAGATGAAAAATCAGTGTGGGACGAAAAATGTGTGGTGAAAGTTTTGGGATTTTTAAGATCTAAAGACTAATAAAATGGGAGTAAAAATGCGACCTACGTTTAATCCTAGAGAAAAAGACGGGAAATAAAAGTGGATCTCACCCTGGAATCGGACATGCCGTGATGGCCTCGACAATGACCGAATCGCTGTCACCGACCGGATTGGAGGCTGGGCACCCTTCTGCGACAAGTAGCTCTCAGAGATCGGGCTCCTTTATCCAAAGATTGATCATGCGTGAATGAAGGGGGAGGAGCCCATTAAAAAGAGAAGAAAAATAAAAAGGAAGGTACGCACAAATAAGGAAAGTAATTAGTAGTTATTTAAATAAATAAAATAATTAATTTAATTAATTAATTAAAAACGAAATTCAGATTTATTAAAAATAAAGTAATTAATTAATTTACAAAAATTAATTAGCCACCTTAATGGTGGCTATTTAAGGTAAAAAATCAAATCTTATATACAAGGTCTGATTTAAATCAATTAATTAAAATAAATCCAATAAATCAAATAATTGAATATGAATTTCGTAATTAAATTAAGTAAATAAATAATGAGAGATATTCTATTTTTTGGTGATTTTTATAAAAGGAAGTTAGTTGAATACACATATTATGTACATATAATGCAATATACATATGTACATATAAGGAAATAATTTTCTATATTTTTTTATTTTTTTAAATTGTTTAATTTTTTTAATTTACATTTTTATTCTATTTTTAATGACAATAATATTTACAATTATGTACATAAAAATTAAATATTAATAAATATGTACAACAAATATTGGTTAAACTGCACAACACACCCTAGAAACCGACTTCTTAACCGTAACTCCAAAAATTATGAAACCACATCCATTTGAAAGATAACATAATTTAGAGTATAATGGAAGTGATTTTGATTCAATTTGAGCTTGTATGGAGCCAGAATTGGTGTTTCAATTATTGCTTTGCGGCTTTTTCTGTGTGTGATTATTTGCAATATGTACATTATTTTACTTTGGCAATTATTTTTATTATTTACAACACATTTTTATTTACAACTTTTGTTTACAAAAATAAAATAATTAATTTGAGGTCAATTTATGTACAAATAAAATAGTACACATTTTATAAAAATATAGAGGAAAAATATTTACAAATTATTTTTGGATTTTTGACAGAAGACCCTATATCCCCCTACTTTATTCCTCATCGATCAGGTCATGTCTTGACCTTCTCTCGGGGTTCGGGTCAGTCTGTATTTATTGCATAAACACATCCTTTCTTTTCTTTTCTTTCCTTTTTCTTTTCTTCTTTATTTTTTTATTTATGTACAAAAAGTGTTAAAAAATGCAATTTTAACAAATGCTTGCAAAATAGTAATTTTATGCAATTAATGGATATTTATAGTTGTTTGATTAAGGAAATGATGCTAAAATAAAAGAATAAAGGCGATGAATTGTGGATTCATCAATAGCACTATCCAATTACCCATGTATATTATAAATACGATTTATAATATACATTATAGAGAGATTTGTGTGATTTATATTTGTTGATTAATTGTTAATGTGAATGGGATTCACATAGAATAATTAATTGAAAATATAATTACATTTAGTTTTGGGTTGTGAATGAGATTCACAGTTTTTTCAATGGCTTTCTTGAATTTCCCAAAAGATAGTTTGGAAATTTTTTTGTGAAAATTATTTCAACAAGAGTTATAGGAGATATCATGAGATAACGAGATCTCATGATATATTAGGAGATTGACCAAGTCCTATCTAACAAGAGAGGACGGCTACAACTCTCCATGTGGAGAGGAGTAGCCGTCCCCCCTTATTTAGGAGTGGACCATCGTCTCCTGATTATCCTATCTATTATCAAATGTGATTTAATTTGAGATTAATTATATTGATTTATCAATATAAATCACTTGTTGTTGTGTTTTACCAACAACATCCTAGCCGTTGAAAGGAACATAAATCAATCTCATATGTTGATTGTGTGTTGTCCATGGATTGGGAGCCATGGACTCCCAAAACCCTATATAAGAAGAGGCACCCCTTGCTCTTCGATACACATTTTTACAACGTAAACTAATGCTCTCTCCTTCTCTCTCTACACGCAAAGACTCTCTTCCTCTCTCTATTGTGTCCGTCCATCATGGAGCCCTTGAGAGAGTCGCCGTTGCCGCAACATCGTCGTTATGCAGCCAGAGTACTTGCTCATGGATCTCCATATCCTTCTGTGCGCCTCATTCATGAAGAAGACATCGGATCTCGTGTGACGAGATCAGGAGATTCACCACTTGGATCATCGACTTGGATTGCGAGAAGGGCGCATCTCAATAACATGATCGCAAGCGTCTCCTCCATCGAATCAGACTTGAGACAGGAGGCCTCTTCGTTTAGAGACTCGACCGCAACCACGATCCAAGAGGTAAACCTTATACATAGATGTGGTTTAGATGAAATGATATGAGAAAGGTTCTTGGATGATGTGGTTTCATCACTTCAAATTCTTTTAAATTCCGCTGCACCGAGAAACTAGTATGACTAGTCGCTCTTGATCGTATATGATACGATCATCACGCTTCCATGATGCACTTAAGGATCCTCCCGTATCCTTTAGTACCAGTAGCCGACTGCTCAATATCATCATCATTACCCCTCTCAATAGTACCGGCAATACCCTTCTCTTCCTCCTACTCCTCAATTCTCACAGGATTACCAGTAGCAGCCTCCCTCCTACCATCAAAATCAGTGGTCTCAGCAGGCCAAACCTTCTGAAGATGTCATGGTTAACCCATCCATGGATTTTCTGGCTCAGCTTGTGAAGAACATAGATGAGATGAGCCAGAAGATAGACGACTTGACGGTCGCTAAGAATGTCATTCCAACTCAAATTGAAGCAAATCCGAACAACTTTCATCATAAGGAGCAGGTAGCCTTCAATGCCCCACCCAATTCTGGTGAAAATAATGTATTGTTATCTAATGTTGTAAATCTCAAGACCAGTAAGAAACTCCATCCATCTACAATAGTGAAGGGGAAGTGATGAGCGTCCATGGTGAATCATCAGCCAGGATGACATTAGGGTCAACATATTTTTTGGGTGCAGAAACGGATACAAAAATAAAAAAATAAAGAAACTATAAAATCACAAAAAGAGAGAAGCAGTCCTAGTGAAGGCATGCCAATCTTGGAGATGCCAGTCCTAGTGAAGGCATGCCAATCTTGGAGATGCCAGCACCTGCAGTATAATCAAAGCTAGTTGATGGAGTTGCACCTATAATTTTTGGTCAACTAGATGTAGATGATTGTATACCTTTTACCATCTACCTATACAGAAAAACATGGACAAAAATTTAATGAAAATGCAAACATTTTTTAGGATGTACATATGACCTTTCCTTCTGGAATTAAATCGAAAATCGTAAAAAAATGAACAATTATTGTTAGATCCTAGCATCATTGAGATATTGCAAAATATTATTCCTGAGATGCCTCTTCTTAAAGCCATGGAGTGCATGCCCATTGTTAATAAAGGACTTAAAAAGCATGTACAATGAAGCGTCATCCTTGAAAAACCAGATGTTGAAAATCTGAGAAGCATATCCTAACCATGGCTATAGTAAATGTCGTCAGCAATCTCTGGCACAAAAAGAAAGATAAGGGAGCATCACTCATCAGATGCACAATCTTCAATCAGGAGTTCGAGCATACTCTTCTTGATAGTTGTTTTTCTATCAAACTTTTTCCAGCGTCACTACTCACAGAATTTGGTCTAGGACCGCTTGAGCCAATGCAAGATGATTCTGCAGTTCGCGGATCAATCTGTCGAGGGAACTAGGGGCATGTTGGAGGATGTAATCGTCATTGTTCAAGGGATGCAATTCCTTGTTGATTTCATTGTCCTGGATATGGACACCTCTGCACCCCTACTACATAACTCGATTATCCTTGGTCGGTCATTCCTTCGAACGGACAAGCTAACATTTGACTATGGCGCTGGAGCAATCACATTCTGCTCCAACATTAATAACATATAGATAGAGACCGTACCAGAGCTGAAATCAACAAAAGCTGTGTCGGAGATGAGAATGCTTGAATCTCAATGTTTTGAGGACTATGACTTTCTACCAGAGCATAGATACATATCTATTTCTAGATGACAGAGACACTCTAGAATTCATCTCCACAGAGGAAGGTAGGGAGAACACATTCCAATTAACCTAGGTATTTGAAGATGAGATTTTCATTGATGTGTCAATTGGTATGTTTGAACAATCCCCATCACTTTAGCACGAGGATTTCTTTGTAAATCTTTGTGATATTCTGAATGAAGAAGTTGATGTGTTAGAGGTGGACAGCCGATAGATAAAAGAGCTAAAACCTATAGTTATTACTGAGGTCACAACCGAATCAACTCCCAAACCACCAGAGCTCAAATCTTTGCCCTCTAATATGAAATATGCCTCCCTTGCTGTCGAATCGAACATGTACCTAGTCATTGTCATTGCTCATATGATCGAAGACCAAGAATCTCATCTGATGGAAGTTCATGAATGAAACCGCAAGGCGATAGGCTAGAAAATATCGGATGTCCTTGGGATCAATCCATCATTGTGCTCGCATCACATTTACCTTGAAGAATACAACAAACCATCATGCGAATTCCAACGTGAATTGAACCCGGATCTCTAGGATGTTGTGATGAAAGAAATTCATGAATGGCGTGATGCGAAATTCATTATCCCATCCCCGCCTCCAAGTGGGTAAGTCCCCTACAGATAGTGCCAAAGAAGTTTGGGATCGCCATCATGACCAATGATAAAGTATAGGAGATTCTGACCAAATACTAACATCTTGGTGAGTCTGCGTGGACTACAGACGTATCAACCTTGCCACCAAAAAATACCATTTTCCATTTCCCTTCATCGATCAGATCCTTGAAAGACTGGCTGCGAAGGAATATTTCTACTCTTGGATGGTTATTCTAGATACAATCAAGTTGCGATCGTGCTTGAAAATCAAGAGAAGACAATGTTCACCTATTCTTCCGGGACGTACGCTTTCCAATGAATGTCGTTGAGGCTGTGTAACACCCCCGCTACATTTTAGAGATGTATGCTGGTCATTTTTGCAGACATGGTGGGATGTTTTCTGGAGGTTTTCAAGAACGATTTCTCAAACTACTGAGATTCATTTGATCAATGTCTAGACTTCTAGACTGAGTTCGGACGAGGTGTTATGAAGTGAACCTCATGCTCTCATGGTAGAAGAGCAATTTCATGTTGACCAAATGGATCATGCTAGGTCATGTGGTATCAAAACGTGGCATCGAAGTTTACCCAACAATGGTAGAAGTGATTTCAAACCTTGATCTACCTACCAATCTGAAACATGTCTGGTCACTTTTGGGGCACATCGGTTTCTGCCGATCATTTATCAAAGACTTCAACAAGCTCTCCTGACCATTGACAGAAGTGCTAGGCATAGAGAAAGATTTCATTATGGATGATTGTGTTCTCCAAGCCTTCAATCAGCTTAAAGACCCGATCACACATGCTCATGTCCTGCAACCACCTGATTGGTCTCAACCCTTTGAGATCATGAGGGACGCATCAGATTTTGTATTTGGTGTTGTTTTAGGATAAAGATGAGATGTGATTCCATTTGCTTTTCATTACACTAGCAGAACGCTATACGAAGCCCAGAAGAACTACACATTAACAAAGGAAGAGTTGCTAGTTGTAGTGTTTATGCTGGATAAGTTCAGATCACATCTCCTTGGATCAAGGGCGATAGTTTACCCTGACCATTCTTCCCTCCGGTACATTAATGCTAGAATGATGACAAGCCTTATCTACTTCATTGGATCCTACTAATCCAAGAGTTTCACCAGGAAATTCATGACAAACCAGGTGTCAAAATGTTGTGGTATATCATCTTTCCATAATAGTTCATGTTGAGCCTCGTAAAGTGCAATTTCAATCATAGAGACCTTTCCAGATGAGATAATATTTTCTATATCCTCCCTCCCCAAGTAAGTAGATATAGGGTATTATATCATCTCCAAGAAGACTCCTCCAGACCAGCGGGAGATTACACTCGATAAATTCTTAGCTGGCATTCATTTTTACTAGTGCGAAGAATCACATCTAATTCGAGAGGATGCATACTGCATCTGGAGGAGGTGTATACCACAAGAGGAGTTCATGGGTGTCCTAGACCACTATCAAAATCTTGAAGCTGGTGGATGCCATTTTGGAAATAGGATGGCAACTAAAGTGACCCAATGTGGCCTTTGGTGGCCAACTTTATTCAAGGATGCAGATGATTATGTGAAGAAGTGCATTGACTATAACTAATGGTAGAAAACATCAGCATGTGTGACACAACACCTCTTAAGTACATTCAGATATCTAATATCTTTGATGTCTCTGGCACTGACTTCATGGGGCCATTCCCTAACAACAAGGGATTTGAGTACATCCTCCTTATCATTGATTATGTCAGTAGACAAGTGGCGACAATCATGCCTGAACCGTGA
The DNA here is from genome assembly GCA_037367405.1 of Ottelia alismoides. Lineage (NCBI taxonomy): Eukaryota > Viridiplantae > Streptophyta > Magnoliopsida > Alismatales > Hydrocharitaceae > Ottelia > Ottelia alismoides. The sequence goes on from JAZKJV010009566.1 coordinate 58,791, forward strand.
TAGCCACAGAGTCTGTTGCTTCTTGAAAGATAACCTCATCTCATAGTTTGGAATCCTCGAGATTCCCATTTATGATGGGGGAGCCACTTTATCAAGAAAGAGGTCATGAAGTTGACCAAATAACAAGGCATCAAGCATCGTGTTGCAGCGCCGTACCACCCACAGTCTAATGGCTTGGCTGAATGTTCTAATAGAAAGATCAAAACCATACTGCTGAATCTTGTACGCTCAGACTGCAAGAATTGGTTTGAGTTACTGGACTCGATTTTTTGGGCATATCGCATGACAAACAAGTCTCCTCTAGGCATGTCTCCCTACCGCCTTTTGTATGGAAAGCCTTGACACTTACTTGTGGAATTAATTCTCAAATCTTTATGGGCATTGAACATATGCAACCTTGATTCCGAGCTGGAAAAAACCAAAAAGTTCATCTGAAACATTTGCTAGAGTTTCGAGACTATGCATTTGATAACAACCTTGTTTACAAAGAGGAAGTCAATAAATGACATGGCAAACACATCCGTAGAAAGACTTTCGAACGTAGACAGAAGGTGTTGTTATTTGATGCAAAGTTGACGATTTTCCCAGGCAAACTGAAAAGCAAATGAACTGAGCCATTTATTGTTAAAATAATACATTACAACAGAAGTCTTCTCATATCAGAATTGTCACCAGACACATCCCTTTGTAGTCAACAGACAGTTGCTGAAGTCATATTTAGAGCACAACACATTCCTATCCATTGTCAAATCTATTGAGGCCGTAATTCAAGATGAACTCTTGAGGCCAAAGGATTAGATACACAAATATGAAATTGCACAAAAATCATATTTCTTTTCTTCTCTTCTTCTCTTATTCTTTTCTTCCTTTCTTCTTTTCTTCTTTTCTTTTTCAATTTCAATTTATTCCAAAAAGGGGTTCATCCCTTTCGTCACTTTTATATTTAGGACGTACTTTGTCCTATGTATAGGGGGTGAGCATCCTGAGTTATTAATTTTTGTGATCACTCACCTATCCCCTCGACTCTTGATATTTTGTCTATACTTAGGGATATTTTATCCTAAGTATAGGGGAGATAGGTCGAGCTGATGATTTTGTACATTCCCACCCTTGACCCTCCCTTCGTTATGTATAGTCTGCTATACTTAGGATTACTTCATCCTAAGTATAGGGCGGCGGTAAACTTCTCATGTGTTTATTTTTTAGTAATTTAGTATAGACTATTCTATGCTTAGTACGAGTTATGTCTTCTTTTTTTCTCTTTGATCTATGAGGACATAGCTCAAGCTAAGTATATGGGGGGGTCATATGTGCATTGTATATACTTTACCATAGCTCATACTTTCGTATTTTCATTAATATGGCTTGTTAATAGAAGACATCAAATTTATCTTAATCAATTGGGCTAAAAATGTGTTGCAAATTTATTTGAAAAATAGTTTGAAATTTTTGTGAAAAAACTTTCAAAAACTATTTTGAAAACTTTTGCAAAATGTTTCAGACCTTTGTAAAAATGTTTTGTTTGTAAAAAGATTCATTTATCTGTGTAAATGAATTCTTTTGAAAATCTACATGTAAATGGTTTGAAAAATGGTTGAAAATTCTTTTGAAGAATCTATATACTTTGTTTGGAAAATATTTGCAAAATGATTTTTAAGGCTTGTAAATGTTTGTAAAAAGGTTAGTCAAAATTATTTGCAAAAATAAGTGTTCAAAATGTTTGTGAAAATGTTTTCAAAAATGTTTTGAAAACCTGGTGTAAATAACAACTTAAATAAAAACCTTACAACATTGTATATAACCCATAAATTAATACTCATTATAACTCAACTAGTAAAATCCTATATAAATATAGAGGTTCTCCCGTGTAAAAATTTGCATATAATTCTTTTCTATCATGTTTATCTTGCAAAAATCCCTAAAAATTTGCAAAATTAAATATTCTAAAAACATCTGCAACTCTTTTCAAAAATCTGCATAATAATTTGCAATTCTTTTTTTTCAAAAATCTATAAAAAGATCAAAACCAGAATATTGCATCACTAAAATAATTTTCTTGCATTGTATATAGCATTTGAATTTTTCGGATTGATGTTGATAATTGAACCAGTATAAGTAAAATCTGAAGATTGGAGCTTGGATGGAACTTAATCAACTTAAACATAGGAACCTTTAGGGAATTGGAATTGAGATACTTCAGGTCTGCTAGACTCAAAACACAGACATAACTCTTAACAACTGTGACCTAACATGCACAACTGCACCTTACACTTTGATCTCCTAAGTTGAAGTGGTAGAGGGTTGTATTTGCCGTGAGACACAGGCCAATGGAAACATCAGAAGTCAGACATTTGTGGCCATTGTACCCCAACCCGATCTAGTAGCGACGAGGTGTATAGACAGAAGTTTTTTGGTTGCAATAACGCTTTAAAAGAGGGATAGTCAACTGGCTCAAGAGGAAAAAGTCCTTATAAAAATGTTGCCATGTATAGTATTAAAAAAATGCATATTAAATAACTCAATAATAGATGGGCAAACTTTTTAAGAAAAATCAATTGGTGTATGTACATATAGTCAATAAGCAACCATGATCTTCGAAGTTAAATACATTGAGCCTACAACCAGATAACTTGTCTACACTATTCGAGCATCCTAGGATAGGTAGCTACACTGACTACTATCCATTCTCATCTCTATCTCCTCTTTTTGAGCTAGTTGTACTCAAACATAGAAGGGAATACTGCGCTTCTTGATGAAAGAGTTATTGGATCGAGGAATTAGCGTCACCATGTTGGAGAAGACTGACTTTTATCGCTTCTACCGAGAGGAGCTACATATCACTAACACTATACAAGATAGACTCATAGTCATAAGGGAGTGCATATGACATCGACTTGTTCTGACCTTTCTTTTGAGGAGACTTGGGCAGAGTCTTATGGGTCTTAGAGGTTGTTGTGTTTCAAGTCCAATTCCTGAATAAGATTCCAATCAAACCTAACTTCCAAGGGTCCGATTGTGCTCTAAACATTGATTTTGGAAAGACAAGTTTGAAAGTTAAAATCAATCCAAGTTCTTTCTTTTTCTTTTCTTTATTTTCTTTTTCTGCACCTATAGTTGTAAGTGTTTTCTATGGACTAGCAAAGGCAAGTATAGGGGGTTGATGAATATCCATTCGATCACCTTTATTATTTAATTTTGGCATTTAAACCTTAGCTAAACACATGAAAATAACATTATTCTTCTTAAAATAACATATACTATTTATTGTGTAAATATGGTATAAAATACCGCATTTAAAGCAAAAATAAAAGGATAAAGAAAAAAAAGAACAAGAATGAAATACCAAAGGTATTGAATGACCCTACATCAAGCAATAAAGTAGCTGGAGACAAGGGCCAATAAATACAATAAACCTTAATGTTTAAATTCATGAATAAATCTAATATGGGACTTATTTATTCTTAATTATTTATACCTCAAATCAATAAACTTTGTACATGAAAGTTGTAGATAAAAATATTAAGAAAAATATAAAATTCATTTCACATAAAAATAATTCATATTGTTTCTTCTACACTTAGAATAAAAATCCAAAATCCCAATTTACAGACCCATATCTTCTCCATATGAACTAAAAATTCATCAAAATAACCTTTAATTGTATATATCTTTTAATTAGATATTTAATGAAGGTGATTTCATTTAATTTGGAGTTAAGATGAAAAAATTAGATGTTGGAACCCTATTGTACCTTATACCTGAATAAAATATTCATTTTATTAATGTTTTATATTTTCATGATTTGGTATTTTTATAATTTTGTAGGTATTATTTATAATATATGTACACGAATAAACCAAAATAAGAACATTAAAAATACCTCAAAATAATTATGTAAATTAGGATACATAGATGAATTATACATTTACGCATTTATATAATAAATATACATATTTAAGTGTACAAATCACTCCATAAATTAAAATAAAAAGAAATTGTATGCATTAAAATAAGTTATAAATATATAAAATATGTAGATAAAATAATAAAATTTAACTGCAAAATAAAAATAAAATACTCATGTTATAGGTAAACAAACTTATTTTATGCTTGTAAAAAAATAAACACATGATAAATTGACTTGCAAAAATAAATAAATATTATTATAAAAAACAAAAAAATCAATAAAAAAGGTTTTTCAGGTATTTTTGTCGTGTAGACCACCTACATGGACTAATAGGAGGGCAGTCTGAGTGGACCTAGGTGAACTCTCCGCCCCTCCCAAGGTCTGTGTTTGGAAGGCCTACACCCTTGACTTCCTCGATTTATGCCATGAGATTCTTTCACCGACTAACCTCAATTCCTTCTAGACTTTTGCCCCTAGATCCTTGTTCTTCCACATGCTCACGAAGCGTTGATCAATGGATCACTACCTCGAGCTGAATCTGCTTTTGAACCTTGAATGTAAATTTACCTCCACCATGATCCCATTCGAATTTGATCACTCTTAACCCCTCAAACCCCTAATCATGGTCATGTTTGAGATTCTTGGTGACAACAAGATTTTTGCAAATGGTCCAACGAGGAGAAGTCACAAATTGAGTGATTATAACATCGTGAGAGCTCCTCTGGTGCATGGTTTGCTCCCGGGCATCCCAGATCCGATGAGCATCTATTTTTTCCATGTTTTCAATCCCTAGGTCTAGTAGTAGAGTAGGTCAGCTCTAGATTTCAATTGAATTTTCATTTTATTTAATAAAAATAAAAAACTCGTAATTCACTGGATATGAGCTCCGGCGACCTTGTCTACAGTGCCTCGACTATTCTTGACCCATGTTTTAGCCCTCACCTCGCTTCTCATTGCTTCTGCTTCATCCCCTATATCTCCGTTCAACTTGATCTCGACCAGATCAAGATGTCCGGCCTCCAGGTCAAACACGTCATTGGAGGTCTCTGCCATAACTTGCCATGCTCATTCACCCATCAATATGACCCCTGAAAACCCTTTTTATGGGTGTGAGCTTTTCTATTTGTTCTAGAGGGCTTAAAGACCCCTCGTAGGTCAATTTTGATTCGGCTCGAGCAAGCTGGAGCCGCAGACCTTCATCAACCTCTCATGACCTCTTTGATGGCCCTTGGAGCCAATTGAGATCGCTAGCAACCCTAAGATGCCTTTATAAACCTTCGTTGCCCTTTTGCTACACCAGAGACCATCGAAGGACGAAGCTACATCCGATCGAAGCTTGGAAAAATATATGTTCTTCCATGTTCTTCCAAGCCACTTCTCAGTCGCCCGATTGTGCCCACACGCCAGGTCTTTCCAGGAGCTGTTGGATGCTAGCATCCTCAATCGTAATCTAGTGCCCTAGATCTAATCTGGGCCTTTCATCGTCGAAGGGGTATCCACCGCTAGGGAGGCACCACGTGGATTAGTGTATCATCTGCGCTGTCAGATCAACCATGGGGGTGTATTTTACACTATAACCCCCATACTTCTTGTATTTAGTTTTTAATATTTAAACATTCATTTATAGTAATAAAATATTTTTTATGTCTTGTTGGTTGAACCCTTTACTTTTAGTATTTGCACTTAGATCCCTCACCATGTCATCTCATGCTCCTGCGCACGTGAGAGGGTAGGCATTTTGCTGAGGAAGCCTTAGATATTTTGTACTTCTCTTTAGTCCCTACACTTCAATTCTAGTGTAATTTATTTTGGTTAAATTACAGTTTGGACCTCCATCTTTTTTTATTTGCAAAAAAACATCTACCATTATTGTTTATTCAAAATATTTGGGCATTTTGCATATTGAGCCCTATATTTTATGGGGGTTATAGAAACAAGAAATACTTTTGTCTAACTACGTTTAGGTCTCATCCACTTTAAGTATTTTTATTTCTATTATTTTCATTACTAAAAATATCAAATTACATCAAAAAATTATAAGAAAAAATCTTTAATGCCTAACCTGGTTATAAATCACATATATTTTTTGTGGGGTATTTAAGTTAATTTTCTTATATTTTAAAATACAAAAATCATGCTTTTAGATCTTTTTTTACGTTTTAAAATATAAAGAAAATATAAAATCATTTTGAAAAATTCTAAAATAATTGGATTTTGTATATTACTCTATTTTATAACTACAAGCTAAAAATCATTAAAAAATCAAAAGCAAAACAAAAAAATTAGCAAAACCTCTCTAACCATAGTAAAATTATAAAAAACAATTAAAAATCGAAAATAATGTTTTTTATCTCTGAATTTTCCTTATTATATAATCTATTTTTAATTTTTTTTGGAAATTTTTGAGATTTTTAGCTATTTTTAAAATCCTTAAAAAATCAGACTATTAATTTCATTCATTGTTTGGATGTTTTTATCTTGTTAGAAATATAAAAATTAGAAAAAATGGGAAAAATACCAAAATAGAGAAAATATAAAAACAAAATATTTTTTGTGATTTTTGAGTATTTATAGGTATATTTATAAATACAGAAGTCCTATTCTACGTATATAGAATTATTTACTAAAATTAATAATAATATCATTATAAAATATAAAAAATAAAAAAAATATTTCTATGCTCTTAACAAAAATAAAAAGGATGATAATTTAGGATATTTTCTAATTTTTCTCTCTATTGTGAATATTTATCATATATATTATTCACACTATATCTATATATATTATATATTTATCTTATATAGATAATAGAGAAAAAGAAAACTAAAAATTAGGAAATATAAAAATAAATATAAAATATATATTAAAAACACATAAATATATATATATATATAAATAAAAATTCCAAAAAATTAAATAATTCAAATCCCACTAAAAATAAAATCCCTCCACCACAACCCAAAAACAATTGTTGTCTTTTTTTACCAGTTCTTATTGTCTATTTCCCATTCTCCATTTGTTCGACACTCTACACTACATGCCTTGTACATATCTTTGTAGAGTTGTAATGAATTTTAACTCCATTTGTTTCTTTTCTTTGCTTTATCTCATTGTGGGTTAATTATTGAATAGTTTGGATTTTGTGAGTAGTCACCTCAATGACACTGTATCTTTACTTTGCGAGGATATTTTAGACCCTCACCAAAATCCGACTCTTTAACACCTATATAAAGGGATATCTCCTCAAAATGTTGAGGATAAGAAAGCCATGGTTGGATGCCCTTATGCTTCAGCTGTGGGAAGCCTAATGTATGTCATGATGTGCATAAGGCCAGATATCTGCCATGCAGTGGGAGTGGTAAGATGTTACCAATCCTGCTATGGAGCATAACATTGTAATGCAGTGCAGAACATCTTCTAGTATCTAAAATGGACACAAGATTACAACTTGGGCTATGGAGATTATGATCTCCAAGTCTTAGGATACACAGATTCAGACTTCCAATCTGATATAGATGCTCATAAATCAACTTCAGGGTTTGTGTTCTTGTTGAACGGTGGTGTTGTGAGCTGGAGAAGCAAGAAGCACGACAATACAGTTGATTCAACAATAGAAGCTGGATATATTGCTGCATAAGATGCTGTAAAGGAGGCGGTATGGTTATGCAAGTTCTTCTTGGAACTTGGCGTAGCTCCCTCTGATACTCCCACCCCATTGCTTTGTGATAACACATGAGCCATAGCTCAGGCAAAGTAACCGAGATGGCATCAGAAGGGCAAGCACATGGAAAGGAAATACGACATAATTCAGGAGTATCAAAAGTGTGGTGACATCGTCATCACCAAGGTGGCCTTTGCTGATAATGTTGTTGATCCCCTTGCCAATTTTTTACCTCAAAAGGTTCTCGAACAATATATAATGAGAGTGGATTTTAAGATAATACCTCAATGGTTCTGAGGAAAAGTTGGAGATTATTAGACATGTGAGCTGGGGGCGAACCATTTCTACAATAAATGTTATTGCAAATTTTTGATATATCAATAAAAATTATTTATTTATTTAACTCATTATCAAAGATTAAATGAATGAATGCACTTATAAAGTTCTTAGTACATTTAGGGTTATGTACAACCTTCATTTTAACAATCATACAACTGTTGATTCAATGATTGAATCATAGAGGTTGATGCTTGGATGATATCTAAAGAGATATTGAGGACTCATCAAGCCCCGTCAAGTGACTATTAAGAATGAATCTCCATCCTGAGAAGGAGATCTAGTATCTGACCGACTGCTTGATGTAGGTCCTATGCATAGGAATAGAGATTCAGAGGTGTAAGATAAGTTATGTAAAAGAGTTGATTTAACGAGACTGAGATAACCAAGACCTATGTCATATGCAATCACGATATAGGCATGCATCCTATGACTGGAGAGAGATGTACTACTATATGTCTTAGTGTGTATATTAAGTAGACCATTAGGTTGATGAGCTAATTAAGGTCTATACATCAGTGAGTTGGTGTGCATATGAGGGCATATGAGTAATACAATCTCTCAAAGGGATCATGCGTGTTCATTATTGAACCGGAGGACATGAGCTCACTCATGAAGTTTTGGGACCAATCAAATTCCATGCATGGTCATCTTTCCTTGGATGCTTGACAAGAATTTGTAGGTATGATATATGGTTTTGGACAAGATATGATTTATACCAACTCCCAATGATCAAATGAAAAACAATGTTGAAACCCTGAAGAAAATAGTTTAGATATGTTCTAAAACTTTGGGTCTATTCTAGGTCTTCCAGTATGCAGGATATATAGTTATTAGGAATACTCGAGGGTGATGTGGTCGTAAATGATTATATAACCATGACACTTCCATTCCGAGGGAGTGATATAACATGTTTGGATTTTAGTGGATCCCTTAATAGATTAGTAATTTAATCTTAATCCAAGTGTTGGACATTAATATGAAAGAGATTCAAACATAATGAGAAGGTTAGATTTATAGTTTCATTTAATCAAACATCTTTAAGAGGTCCTCGAGATCTGGATTTCAGATATGATCTCAATAACCAAGTCACTATACATGGAATGTACAATCATCATGTCCTTATCTCCAAGCATCCACATAGAAAGCACTATTCTTGAAAGAGTTCAAGAACAATTCTATTATTGGTAATGCCTCTAAGCATTGGGAAATTTATAATTAAGTATGATTTAAATACCATGAATAATTTGAATATGGTTTATATTATTTGAACACATGAGAATAGTTATCTAAGATAATTAAATATGATTTAATAATAAAAGATATGATTAATATGTATAAACATATTCATAAAAATAATAAATGTTATAATGCGATTTATAATATACTAGATAGATTTAATTGTAAATAGGATTTAGGAATTAAATGTTAATGCGAATTGGATTTACATTGTACAATTAATTATAAATTTAAATTTATATTGGTTCGTTGAATATGATTCATAATTGTCAATGGCATGACTTAAATTATCACAAAATAATTTGGAACTTTTTTGATGAATAATTTTGCAATAAAAGTTGTTGCACATGTGGAATATTTGATGAGATGTGAGATCTCAACGTAATTGGAAGGAGATAGACTCCATTCCATATTAGGAGTGGACGATCACCTTGACTCCTAATTCAAGGTGGTCATCAACCTTATTTATGGAAGGAGGCTTATCCTCTTTCTAATTATTTCTACATTAAGTGATTTAATTCAAATTAAATTATATTGATGAATAGTCAATATATTTAATTTATTTTAAATTAATTATTTATTGATGCAAGTTTATGCAATAAAATCATGACCATTGGTTTTAATTAGGAGTGCATCTCAACCATCCAATATGATATAAAAGAATGGTTAGACCTAGCTCTTTCGCTTACAACAATAAGTAAGGAACATATATATCTCTCTCTCATATTCTCATACATAGCCAAGATCTCTCTCTTTCTCTCAATATTGTGGTCGTACACCTTATTTCTTTTGAGAGCCCCATTGTCATCACAATATTGTTGTGATGCCGGATCGATTGCTCATGGATCTCTGCTTTCTTCAGTGCTTCTTGCTCGTGACGAAGGCTTCGTATTTCATGAGACAAAATCAGGAGACTACATTTAGATCATCAACTTTAAATTACATGATCTACTCATGTCATCCACGTGTTCTCTAGTGCATCCTTCACTAGATCGGACTTGAGATAGGAGGTCTCTTCATCTAGAGTGACACGATTGCAAACACACTTCAAGAGGTAATCCTATTACATGTTTGTGATCTTGATGAAATGATATAAGAATGGTTCTCATATTATGTGGTTTCATCATTAATAAATTTTTAATTTTGTTGCCCCAAGCAACTAGTGCGACTAGTCGCTCTCGATAGAATGTGATGCAATCTTCAAGCTTCCATGTTGTGCTAAGGCCTAAACCCTAGAATTTAGTTCCTTTGTTAAATAATATACATGTACTTGGAGAAGACCACAAATATCTCAAAATCATGTACACTTCATCCATGTACACCTATCTTGGTTGCTTCATAATCTAGTTGACTTTGCTTGCTGCAAAAGATATATCAGGTTTGGTGATCCTAACATAGAGAAGCTTCTTGACCATTTCTCTATACCTTCTTTTATCTACCTCGTTAGTGGTTTCATCATCTAGTTGTGTGTTTGAGTCCATAAGTGTAGAGTCCAGTCTCTCATTCTTGCTTCTGAAAGGAGGCCGGTTACTTACTTTATTTAGGTCATGACAAGGCCATACTAGTTTCCAATCATTTCCAGAGCCAAAAAGTACACGCTTCATCCATTTGATTGGTGACAATCTGTTATCCAGAATAGTTCTTAGCAATAACAATAATATAATCTCTAGTAACTAATATCATCAACATACACTAATATGACAACTGTACCTCGCTAAATTCTTTGAATAAAGAGGAAATTATCAATATAAATCCCTTTGGTTCAATTAGATTTGACAACTTATGAAACCAAGCCCTAGAGCTCTGCTTAAGGTCATAGATATGCTTATGGAGATGACATATGTATTGCCCCTCAGCATCAAACCCATGTGGTCACTTCATATACACCTCTTCATGTATATCACCATATAAAAAGCATTCTTGACATCAAGTTGAATGAGAGGTCAATTACGCACCACACCAAGTGACAATAGAATCTGCAGGGTGGAGTGTCTAGCAACTAGTTAAAAGGTGTCAAGGTAATCAACTGAATATGTCTACATCAACTCTCTGACTACCATATGTGCCTTGTATAGATCTACAGAACCATCCTCCATGTGCTTGATAGTGAATACCCATTTGCATATCACAACAAGATGCCCCTTTTGGAGTAGAAACAAGGGTCCATGTCCCACGAGACTATAGTGCATCCATCTCTTCCTCAAGGGAAAGTCGCTAGTGTCTCTTTTAGAGGGACTTCTACTATGTATGTGGGATTTTAATGGCAAATAGTCCATAACAATCTTTTGAAATCCATTGATATATGTGCTGAAGACATATGTCCAACGAGTGGGTATCTAGTATATGTATGTATGCCATTATGCAGACAATAGGCCACCCCACATCATTTTCTTGTAGTTGTCCATGTCCATCTGTATATGGTCTTGTTCATGATTCAAACAACCAGAGCCATTAGTTGAAACCAAATTTTAGAATTAATAAAGGCACGTTGGATGTTAGGGCATGAATTATAGCTTGGGGAATAGGCTGATGTATATGTGTAAGAGGAAGTGGTAAAACAACCTTATCCCCAAACTCAGAGGGACTCAAACTATCACTTATAGGAATATAGTACATGCTGGACAAAAAGAACATAATATCAAGACTAACATAGTATTTCCCTTGTAAGGGACCAAAACACCTATAACCCTTTTTGGTATGCATGTATCCTACAAACAAACATTTGACAACTCTAGGAGAGAGCTTGTCACGAACTGAATGGAGAAGGTAGAAAAATGTTACACAACGAAAGACATGTGCCGTAAGTGAGAAAAGGTACTTTTCAGGAAATGCAAGAGAGAATAGTGCCTTTTCACACATAATGGTTGAGGGCATCAGATTGATGCGGTAACATACAATCATCATAACATCATCTTAAAAAAAATGGGAGCCTGATATTGAATAAGAAGGGTCTTGGTGATGTCCAGAAGGTGACAGTGTTTGCATTTAGCAATACCATTTATTGTGATGTATAAGAGCCCGAAGTTTTATGAATAAAGCAACACGAACTGAAAAATTGTGACACTTGAATAGTACAGAACTCCATCTTACTATTAGAATTAATGTATTTAATAAAAGCAGAACAAAGATTCTTCATTTCAATCACAAAATTTTTAATTATAGTACTACCATCAGACTTATTCTTTAACAAAAAGACCCGTGATAATCGGGAAAAATCGTCCAAAGCAACCAAATATTAAATGTGCCCATGGTGGTCTAGGACATGACTTGGACCTCATATATTAAAATTAAATAACCTAAATGGACTCTAAGTACTATGACCCTTGCGACTTGGAAAGCTAGAACAAAGTTGCTTTCCAAGTTGATAGGATTCACACTGAAAGGTGGACTTAAGAGAAATTCCATGAATGAGACGATCGACCTTCTAAAATAGAAGATGACCAAACCATAGATTCCAAATTTATAGAGAAATCGATCCAATAGAAAGAGATCTAACTCCAACATACGGAGAATGTATCAACCTATGAAGTCCTCCATGCTTACGACCACATCCAATAAGTCTACATGTAAGTATATCCTGAAAAATAAGGGCACTAAAGTCAACTATAGCATGTTTGTTGGACTTGTAAGCCCTTGGTGACCCATTAATGTAATAAAAGTACTTGTTTTTTCATGCACATCTAAATTTATGTTTGTGATGCACTTAATGATAGGTCCCTTTGTACAAATAAGGTTATGTACAATGGTCATATTGAATGCCATGCAGTTGGGAGGACACAACTAACATTAATATATGATATTTAATAATGATCTCCGATTTGTGAAAGAGATAACAATCTTTCTCTAAAGACCGATTTGTGATGGAATTCTTGATACATGTCCTCTACATAGGAATAGAGATTCATAGGTGTTGGAATAATTAAGTAAAAGAGATGACTTGATGAGGTCGAGATAACTAAGACTTGAACCATAACTGTCATGATTAGACTCACATCCTTTAACCAAAAAAAGATATGCATCTATATACTTGAATGTGCACATTAGAAAGACCATTAGGTTGAAGACCAAACCAAGGTCCATATACCGACACGTTAGTGTGCATATGAAGATATATAAGAAGTATGATATCTCAAAGGAATCATACAAGTTAATATTTGATGAATCCGGAAACAAATCTCTCTCATGAGATATTTTGGGTTCATAAAAGACTCCATGCATGGTGGTATTTTTTATGAAATAAGACATGAATTCGACATATTAATATATGTTTTTAGAAAGTATATGATTAATATTATCACTAAATTATAGAATGAGAAATCTATTGATATTTTCAGAAGAAGACAATCAAACTAGGGTTTGAACTTATGATATATCAAAGTCTTCTAGTATGATGGATGTATGAGTATTGGAAATACTCAGGGTTAATTCTATCTTAATAGATCATCTACCATGAACTTTCATTTCAAGGGAATGACACAATCGGATGGATTTTAATGGCTCCACTTCTTGGCTTAATGATATGAGAATTAATTGGAATAAGTCTCAATTCATTTTTTCAATGTTTAATTCTAATATCCAATATCAAATTCCAATTTCAATGTGCAAATGTTGGAAATAGAAATGGAAATTAAAATAACGACGAACTTAGCTCGTGAGCTCATTTCTAATCTCCAAAAAGGTTTGGACATTGATTATAAATGGTCATGGAAGCTTGGTTCAACTCATTGATACATTCTTCAACTTGCACAGAGTGTGATGCATTTGGTTAAGCTCGCATAGAGTGTGAATTGTTTCTGCTCGAACTCAAAGATAGGAGTGTATTACATTTATGTAAAAGTATTATAGACCATGAAATTCGATAGTTATCCCAATTTCAAGTCACTATAAATGGATAGTGTGATCTTCCCAACATCATCTCCAAGTACTTGCATTTGTATCTCATGAGTCCTAATTGGATTAGGATTCGTATAATGCAATATCAAAATTAAGATTATAATTGTTATTTTCATAATCAAATTTCAATAAGTGTATTTTTGTAAATATTATTCATAAATATTATTCAGTAATTAGTATGAATAATGATTTATAATAATTAATATCTATATGAATTTGATTCATATAATTATTTCAAGGCTCTTATCCGAATATGATTCACATTAGAATTTAATGTAAATTTGATTTACATTTTTGTTTGGAATTATGAATATGATTAATATGTTATGAGGGTTATCTCATAAACTACCAATTACAATTAGATTGTCATGATTATAGTTAAACAACAACTTCAACACACTAGAACATGGGGAGGTTCATTTGACTCCCTCAATATGCCTACAAAACATTCGTCTTGCACCTGAATTATAATAGAATTTATTTTAAACCAATTAGATTACAAAAAGCATACATTGAAATTGAAGGACTTTTAAAATCCTTAAATCACGGAAATACGAGAAGTAGCAAAATATTTGTAAAAACTTTAAGTGTTCATCACATGAACTTGGAATTTCTACACAATCATTTTATGCTATACGAAACCACAAACTTCAGAAAATGATATCCTAATATGGTCTCTTTTATTATTATGAATATAGAGAAGAGATCAGTGGTTACCTCTTGAAATGTGAGTTTCTAAATGAAGAAACCACCTGAATCAAGTCTGATCTTTACTGGCTTCTCTTCTGGGCATAATGACGAGTCACGTAGCTTCCCACGAACTTCGATGTCGACTTCTTGAACTTGTCCATGCAGGGATGAGATCAATATCCTAATTTCATCACTGGAAATTGATCCTTCTTCTTGCACGAGGAGCGTGGAGAAGATTATGATCTTCTCTTCCATAAGGCCACACTAATGGAGAAAGGAGGAGAGGCTTGATGGTGGACTTGTAGGGCTTGATGAAGGAGATAGTAGACATGTATGAGAATTCAAAATTCTAAAGACTCTTCTCTTCTCCAATTCTCAAAGCAAGAGAACAATTGGAGAAACAAGCATGCAATTGCAAGAGAGGCTTTGCCCTCTCTTTTATAAGGAATTGGTCGTCTATGGGGAGTCTTACTCCTCATGGTAGATTTCATTTTTTCATTCCCTTTGATGGTGGATGATTGGCGATGATTACATCATTATTCAATAACAAATATGACTTGAATTATCACTTTTAGCTACCAATTAAATAAAACAACAAAAACATCAATAATTAGGGGTCCCAAGAGCTATCACCTCTTATCTACCAAGATATGAGGAACTATAAGAGCTGAACTATGAGTGATCTCTACATTGATGCTGAGAAGAGCCAAAATCCATGATCCATTTTGAAAGGTCTGGTTATGAGCAACTAGTAAATGCATGAGTAGTACCTGTAGTGTTAGTGGAGGCTGAGGCAGCAAGATATGATGGGACAGTAGAACAACTCGATGATCTAGCAACTAGAGGCATGATCTTTCTCAAGTATGCAACAAACTCATCAAATCGATGATTGATAAGACAGGAGCATACTGATCCTACTTCGTAGCATGAGCCGTGGGTGGAATTCCACGCTTGGAATAGCATGTATTCTCTGAATTACATGATCGGTGACAATACATGCTTGTGTAGTTGAAGCATCCTCTATCGTGTGTGACCCATCCTTTGTACTGAGTCAAATCACCTATAGCATTAGAATCAGACATATTAATGGCATTTTAAAGAATACCATAGAAAGAATGTTGAGTTAGCTCGACCTGTTGTATGCATCCTACATAGGCGGTATAGTAGCATATGCAAGTAGCTGAGAGAGAGAGCAGAATCATACTGTTGTTTAAGGGTTGTCAAAAGACCCTAGTGATACTAGAATCTAGATAGGCCTTATGCTTCTATGGTGAATTTGTCAGAGGTGTGTAGCTAAGAAGTCTCTCAAACATACCCCTATGAGATGTGTATAGGGCATGGATAGGACAATCACTCTTTTTGGTCTTAAGAATACAATGCATGAGTTGAAAGATCTTTGATTCATTCCTCGCTTGAGAGTATGTAGCTGCAATGATCCCCTACCTTACCTTCATCTGGGCTGACTCAAAATGTCAATGGCTATTTCCTCAGAAACAATACCTCATAGGTGTACTTTTGCATAAGCATCATTTGCCTCCCATTTGGCATTGGTCCTAATCTCGTCTACCAACTCTTCTTTTGTTAGAATATTCTACTTTCCATGGATCTACAAGATTTTCATAAATTACGTCACCCACAACACATAGTTTGGTCCTTCCATCTTGACAACTGGTTTTAGACCTTTAAATGCACTGGTGTACGGAATATCAAATCTATTTTCTGACAGATCGTCGAATTGCTAAATGATTGGGACTATAGGTAGACAATATAGTCTCTATATGGACATTAAGAAGTAGATATGGTTGTAGATCTCTTCTCCTTGTTCATTCTTCACCACGGTGAGCCTTGATTTCTTGGGAACTACATGCATGGGGCTCACCAATTTGGAGTCAAAGATGGGATAAATGAAGCCTGTTTCAGACCACTTCATGATTTCTTTCATCACTATGTCCCCCAGATTCAGATTCAACCTTCCTTGGAATTCTCAGGATAACTTGCAATCATAATCAACGTGGATTTGGCATGAACACAGAGTTAGATTTATCCATTGGAGATATGAGACTTTCCAACCATGTACCTTACGGTTATTTTCTAGAACCTCGAGAAGTCGATATTCTTGGTACAAGATCAACTTGTTGTTCATGATGAACGAATACATGTGTTCTTCACCCATAAGGAATGCATACTTCAGACTTGTCGCGAGCTGTTTGAGTTCGGGTAATTGATGGGCTTGCTCTGTGGTCACATCAGAGACCATGCAGGTAGATGGTTGTTCTGCTAATTTCAATGAGGTGCTACTCACCTCAGTCTCTATTGGCTCTGAGACAAATGTGTCAAACTTATATAAAATGAACTCTTCATATTCATACTAGCTTGAATCTTCTTTGAACATGTTGATCAGTGACTCAGGTTCGAATACGGACTCTCAGTCGACAAAGATGTTGATTGTTGACATCAATAATAATACTATCCTCTATAGCAAATTACGGCTTCCCTCCATCAGATGTTGTTTCAGCTCACTGCCATGTCCATGGTGACTTTATCAATGCGGGAGGAAAGGTGATCTTCCCATACCTGTAGTCTACGATCGCATCAGCTTTGTGAAGGAACGACAACCTAGAATGATGGGAGTCTAGAGTAATGGTGCATGGGAGTCCATGTATAGGACTACAAAGTCAACTGGAAATTTCATGTCCTGCATAATTAAAATAATGTCCTCCAACATACCTCTGTGCCACTTAACATATTCATCTGCAATATTTAGGATCATCCTTGCATGCTTAAGCGATCCAAGCCCAAATTATTACTATAGTGAGGAGGGCATGATGTTTATTGAAGGCTCGTTATCAAGAAGAGTTTGCTTAAAAAATTGGCCAAAAATTAGGCATCTAATGTTGGGAGATCCCTTGTCTTTCTTTTTCTGTGGGAGGTTATTGATTGCATTTATTATGGCCATGGATGATATGTGCTTCTCTCCTCTGCTGCATCGGTTCTTGCAGTTTTGATGCTTTGAGGTACATGCATTTTTCAATCCTTACTTTATTGCTGGCATGTATTCCATATCCTTCATGAGTGGTATTTTCAAAACAAGATTTTCAATAATTTCAACCAATCTAGGGTCAGATGATGAAATTTTCAAATTTTTTATTTTTTTTGGCATTTTTCATAGCATCTGGAAATGGAATATTCAAAGAAGAAAAAGAAATGTTCTTACTTATAGACTTGTTTATAGATTATGGGCGAAAAGATGGTCCATCATGCAAAACAAGGAAAAAATTATCAACACAAGCTTGTGCTTCGTCGGGCTGTCTGGATCGGCTGATGGTGTTGGATCCTCCAATATTGGTCCTTCTCGACTTGGTCTCTTTATTTGTTTTTGTAATTTTCTTTTTGCTGACTTTTTTGTAAAATTTTCACTTTTTGTTGGTGGTGGTTGGTGGGTGGTGTTGCTTCTCATAGCTCAGTTGTTGGACCGGTCGATGCAGAAGACGACCCTTCTTAAGGTTCTTTATTATCCCTCTTAGCGATGGCTGATGGCTAGAAAATCCTACCACTCATAAAAGTCACTGCATGAGACAAAACATAATCTGAAATATATGACTCTAACAGGCCAGAATAGATATCACAAACTACCATCTCTTTCTGTTTAAATTATTGGGGTTTGCCTCTGTTGGACATGCGAGCCCACGACGAGCCATAATGCAATAAATGTTATTGCAAATATGATTCCCTGACATGAAATGGAGAATAAATAATTTGCATAATTGGTCCTTTAGTACAATTAAGGTTATGTACCAAGGCCATCTTGATGATCATACAGCTGTTGATTCAAATATTGAATCATAGAGGCTGGTGCTTGGGTGAATATCTAAAGAGTTAGATGAGGACTCATCGAGCACCGTCAAATGATTATTAAAAGATGATCTCCAGCATGAGAAGGAGATGGCAATCCTTTCTCTAAAGGCTGATATCTAACCGACCTCTTGATGCAGGTCCTCTGCATAAAAATAGAGATTCGGAGGTGTTAGATAAGTTAAGTCAAAGAGTTGACTTAATGAGATCGAGATAACCAAAGTCCTATATCGTATGCTGTCATGATATAGGCACGCATTCTCTGACCGGAGACAGATGTGTTACTATATGTCTGAGTATGTACATTTGGCAGACCAATAGGTTTATGACATATCCAAGGTTTATACACCGACGCGCTGGTGTGCATATAAGGGCATATGAGTATTACGATCTCTCAAAGGGATCATGCAGGTTCACTACTGAACCGGAAGACATGAGCTCACTCATGAGATATTGGGAAGAATCAAATTCCGTGCGCACGATCGTCTCTCTTTGGAAGCTTGACTGAAATTGTAGGTTTGATATATACTTTTGGAAAGTATATGATCAAGACCTAGGTATGATATATGCTTTTGGAAAGTATATGATCGATACCAACTCCCAATGATAAAAAAATGAGAAACTTACTGATAAAACCTTGAAGTAGACAGTATAAAGTTGATCTAATACTTCGGGTTTATTCTGAGTCTTCCAATATGCAGGATGTACAGGTATTGGGGATTCCTTAGGGTAATGTGATCATAAACGATTGTATAACAATGACGCTTCCATTCCTAGGGAGTGATGAAATGGGTCTAAATTTTAGTGACTCCTCTCAATAGAGAAGTAATCTGATCTTGATCCAAATGTTTGACATTGATCTGAATGTGATGCAGATGCGATGAGAAGATTAGATTTGCGGTCTTGATTTAATCAAGCATCTATGGGAGGTCCGGGATCTGGATTTGAGATGTGATCTCAATATCCAAGTCACTATACGTCGAACAATACAATCGCCCTGTCCTTATCTCCAAGTATTCGCGGAGAAAGCGCGTTATCCTTGAAAGAGTTCATGGATAATTCTATTGTTGATATATGTATCCGAACATTGAGAATATGGATAATTAAATGTAATTTAGTTATCATGAATAATGTGAATTTGATTCATATTATAAATATAGTTATCATAGATAATTAAATGTGATTTAATTATCAAAGATGTAAATAATGTGAATGTGATTCACATTATTTGGGCACATGAGAATAGAGATCCGAGATGATTAAATATGATTTAATAATCATGTATATGAATAATGTGGATAGCACCATCCATATTAATCATATATATTATAAATGTGATTTATAATATATAAGAGAGAGCTATTTGTAAATTACATTCACTAATTAAATGTTGATATGAATTAGATTCACATTGGACATTAAATTGAAAATGTAATTAAATTTTATTTTGGGTTGTGAATATGATTCACAAACTTTTTTAATGGCAAGATTGCAATGTCTACAAAGTAATTATGGATTATTTTTGTAGAATAATTTACAACAATTGTGGCTGTAAATATTTGAGATATATGCAATCTTGGAGATTGCATTGGAGTCTCCCTGTCCTAATAGGAGAGGGGGGACAGCCACCAATCCCTAAAGGAAAAGGTGGCCGTCCACTCTTCCTATATGGAAGGGAGGAGCCTTGAACCTTCTTTCCATTATCTCCAATGTTAGTTGATTTAATTTGGTGATTAAATTATATTGATTTATCAATATATATTTAATATAAATTAAATTAATTGTTGTTGGTTTTTACCAACACAAATCTTGGCCATTAAAAGAAACACAATCAATGAGAGCCATTGGATTTGTGTTGTCCATGGATTGAGATCCTTGGATCCCAAAATATTATAAAAGGAGAGGCACCCCTTTGATCTTCTTTACGCCAAGAGAACATAAGTCTCTCTCTCTCTCTCTCTCTCTCTCTCTCTCTTTCTCTCTACACACCTACTCTCTCTTCCTCTCATGGTCGTCCACCATGGATGCCCTAGAGAGGTTATCCATCGTCGCAGTGTCGTCGTTATGCTGCTTGATCGTCTGCTCGTGGATCTTCATCTCCTTCGGTGCGCCTCGCTCGTCAAGAAGACGTCGGATCTCGTGTGTCGAGATCAGGAGATCCACCGCTTGGATCATCAACATGGATTGCGAGAAGCATGCGATTCATCCCCACGCTCGCAAGCGTCTCCTCCGTCGGATCGGACTTGAGATAGGAGGTCTCTTCGTTTAGAGACTCGATCGCAACCACGCTTCAAGAGGTAATCCTATTACTTGTTTGTTGTTTAGGCGAAACGATCCGAGAAGTGATCTTGGATCATGTGGTTTCGTCGCAAGAAAAATATGTTAATTTCCGCTGCATAGAGCAACTAGTGCGGCTAGTCGCTCCTCGTCCTATTCGATACGACGCTCACGCTTCGATGATGTGCTTGAGGATTTACACCATATCTTTCAAGTGGTATCAGATCCTTAGATCAGAGATTTTGGATACGATCCATAAAACCGAAGGCAACTTGGGTTTGTTAGGATTGCGAAAGTTTTTTCGCATTTCATTTTCGCATCTCTGTTTAGTGTTCATTTTCGGCACTGTTTAAATTGTTTAAACACGAAAGAAAACTTGGATTTTGTTCCCCATTAAATAAGGAAACCATAGGATCTGAGTTTACGTAATTTGGATTACGTTTGCTCGAGATATGGTTGTTTTAATGAACATGTATTCACTGTTACGGGAACTGCGAATCTTAACGTGATAAGGAGTAAATTACTGTTTAGAAATGCCTTGAAATGCGTCAAAATCACATAGGTTCTGTTGTAAATCAAATTAACAAACTATAGAAACTTTCTTTGATTAATTTGGATTTAAAATGTTTGAGATATGCTTATTTTAGTAAGTAGGGGTCCCTGCTGAAATTACTTTCCTAATCAAGAACCATGTGATAATCAATTAGTGAATTTAATTGTTAATTTCATGAAATAATTATGGAAAATATTTGAGAAATATTGGATGATGATTATTTCCTTAATTGACTTGGCCTCAACCAATAAATTGATTAAATTTGATCTAGATCATAATTGGAAACACAATCATTAAACTCCCTGCTTGAATAGGATTGGGAATTTATCTAGCAAATTTCCTTATAATCAAAAATATTTTGATTATTACTATATGGTATAATTTCGGTTGAAGAACCGATGATCATCTCAAGTACAAAGTGATTGACTGGGCATTATTTTTTCCCAAGGCGTATATGGTGTCTAGTCGGGGATCGTTGGGGTAGCGGGTTGCAACGGATGCGGTCCGTCCCACTCCCACCGGTACTAGCCATGACAGCGGGTAGGGAACGAATGATGCCTGAGAGATCATGATGTATTTTTCTAATTATTAAAATTCGAATTAATATGTATTTTGAGATAATACCATATATTCAAGTAAAATCAAGTTTTTTGATTTAATTGGATTCAAAATTAATTTAATATGATTAAGTTAATTATATCCAATTAAGAACACTCTATTATGAATAGAGATATTATTTTCCTTGGAAGAATTAATCGTAATGAATATGATTCATAATGATTAATTAGAATTTGAATATGATATGGAGGATCACATAAGTGACGTCCATGGTCTCCCGTCAAGGCGAAGGGTTCTGTCGCCAGATATTGTATGTAGGAGACGCCTGTCTGAAGTGACAGCTTTTGCATACGATCCATTTGGATCAGGCTCGTCGCTTCTCGAAATAGTAAGGACGTATGCGTAGTGACCCCAATATTGGGTCCTCATATTATTGGGGCGATATTGGATTGCGCATAGCGAGTTGTATTCCTGTTGACGGTTGGTTCAATTAATGACAGGTCAACATATCCTTAGGGGTGGTGGGCCCGGGTGTTAAATACCGAATTGGGAGATGCAAGTTGGACTTGCAAGGCGGAATGTGTTCCCGCTTCTTTTTATCCGAGTTACAGGTTCTATTATTACTAGGATGTAATAAAGATAAGGAAGGAGATCCCATATCTTGCTTGAGATATAATGGTAAGTATATCTCTTACATTGAAAGTGATTAAGGGAATGAACTTTCATTGTTGACATGGCAAGACAACTTTTATATAAAAATTCCAAAATAAAAAAATATATATATATTTATATATGTTTATGCAAAATTCTTATTTCAGATAATCATTCTTTAATCCCACTCAATATTATACTCAATAATAACCAGTAGAATACATGGATTGGACCTATGATCCAGATATTGTACTTGCAATTGGACACATAATGTATGTGGTTTCAATGTGCAAGTTTCCTCATAATAATGAGGAATGATAATTAAATATACAATAGGACTAAAACCCTAGGGTTTGTATGTCTCTATAAGTCTTGATCTCATCGAATGTACTTTTGAAGTGACATGTCGATAATGATCGTAATTATCAAATAATCCTTATAAAATCTAAGAAGATGTTCTGGCATACATATGTGCTCTCGACATTTAATCATGAATGACATGGTTCTCTGCACCATGCAGAATGGTGGCTCAATATGAGATGATGTATTCAAATTGTTTGAGTACCTACCTGAACCTAAGTTTTAAGAGTTTAAATGGATGTAGATACGATAAGTGTCATCATTCTACTCTCTATACTTTGGTCATTCATGAAGCTTCAGAATATTCATATGTATGAACTAAATGAAGCATGTATAAATGTTGAAATACTCTTATGTTGAAAATTTTGATTTTAACATAAGAGATCCTTGGTCTTGAGCAATGGTTGCTTATAGATAAAGGGAGCGCAGTGGAAGCATGGGTTGCACCCAAGTGAGAAGTATAGTCAAAGAGTTAATTGTACTTCTGTGACTTCCATATGACATCCAAAGAGTTTGATGAATGCCAATACTGCAATAAGTTGATGTGTTGATATTATGACTATCAAATCTATCTAGAATCCTTAGAGAAGGAATCGGAATAATCTACATATAATCATTGAACTTGACTATCTTATTTGATAAGATAAGTCTAATAATTGTATCTCAATCTTCTAATGACACGTGTTGGTTGCATCTGTATTAGAATATTAGAAATTTGATATTTAGGTTTAACGGTAATAAATGTTGGAAGTGATGCAACTGTTGTAAAAATTTCCATTGGATAAATAGACTTCATAATTTCAGTGGGAGCCCTGATTCTTAGAGAATGTCTCCATGATCTGGATATTAGAATACACTCATAGTTTATTTCTAAATGTTGGAAATAAACATGAATTCTGGAATAAACCTATCATAGAGAGTTATGATGGAGATATTTCAAATAGTAATCTAACATCTAGTGGACTCCACTAAATTAGAAAATTAATGAATGGTTCATTAAGATTTCTAATACTGAAAATTAAACCTTTAAAGATCAATAGGAGGATAAAGATCATTTGACAATGATCTGGCATCATGTTTTGGACATACGTCTATTGATGAGATCAATGGACAAGTAAGAGATGAAACTTTAGAATGTCTAAAATTTTAAAACTTGCATACTTATGAATATTTTATTCAAAGTAAAATGTCCAATACACCCATCTTTGGGAAAGGTGTAAGATGTCAAGGTATTCAGGATATCATACATATTGATGTATGTGAATCATTATATCATAGTAAACATTATGGAAATGTGATATCTATTGACGATTATTTGTGATATGAGATTTCCTCTCTTCACCTAAGAAACCTTTGGAATGTTCAAAGATTTCACCATTTTGGTTTAGAACCAAATTTTGAAGAAAGATGAAATGAATTTGATCTAACTAAGGTAGCTTGTACCTATTAGATGAATTCAAGGAATACCTTATGAGATGTGAATATCATTCCTATCTCAATCCTCCTAGTGAACCTTAACTCAATAGAGTTGTAGGAAGATACAATTGATCATGTGTGACATGATTTGATCAATGATTAATCTTAGCATAATTATCTCTTAGTTTCCAGGTATATATATATATATATATATATGAGGTAGAGACTACATTATATATCCTAATAATGTTCCAAGCAAGTAAGCTGGAATTTAGCACTTGAGAGTGCTACTTCATTAGGAAAATAAAGGATGGTATTGTATACCTACTTTATGACCTTGAGATTCTTAAAATATCTCATCTTTGAGAATATGATTCTTAGAGGATGACTCTCTTGAGAATCAAGATTAAATGAAGTAAAAGAACTCATTTTATCTTGTGAAGATAATGAGGCTCTTGAAATCAGAAACTAAATAGACAATTAAAGATGAAACACTAATACCTCTTCAAGTAAGTTTGAGGATGGATTCTATGTGTCAGTTGAATCTGACAATGATCTAACTTCATGTAATGATGCTTCTGAAGATCATATCATGGAAAGATGAATGTTAGCAATAAAAGTCTAATGTAGACTTCATATAGAAGTGTTGTATACGTACCCTCGAGGATCTGCCTATATGGGTAAGACCCATTAAGGTGTAAATGGATCTTCAAGAAAAGAGGGAACCTAATGAGAAGGTAGAGACCTTCAAAGCACGGTTCGTAGACACAAGCTACACAACGAAGAGAAGACATCACTTGCGATGAGACTTGCTCTCCAGTGACCTTGTTTTAGCCCATCAGAATATTGATAACTATAGCTACACAACTTGACTATGACATCTTCATGATGTGAGTCAAGATTGCATTCCTCTATGAATACCTCTCTGAGTATATTCATATGAAGTAGCCCAGGGCTTCATGGTTGAGGAAAGCAAGGTGTGCAAGCTAAAACACTCCATCTTTGGTCTCAAATAAGCTTCTGGTAGTTGGAACATAAGATTTGATCAAATTATAAATGTTATGATTTCAGATAAAAATCTTGATGAACCATGTGAAGCTTAGTGGGAGTGACATTTTGTTCATCGTGCGAAATGTAGATATTATTCTAATCATTTGGAATGATATAAGGATAATAGTAAGTGTTTTATAATTTAGTTGTTCCATACATTGAGATATGAACTCAAGAATACATCTTAGATCTTAGTTCTGAAGATGTTCAGAAGCAAAGAGAAGAGGATATTGGGACCGTCACATTAGTAGTACACCTTGGACATATTCCATTTTCAAGAAAATTCAGAGAAAGGCTTCTTTCCCTTAAGATATGGTACTGACCTATCTGAAGAGATAGCACCTCAAAGAGTTGAGGAAGTGAATGCTAGAACTGCTTGCACTTGTGCATCAGTTATGATAAGCGGAATGTATGCTAGATGTGTACAAGAACCAAATGTCTACCATGCAGTGGGAATGGTAAACTGTTACTAATCCTACTGTTGAGATAAAACACTTGATTACAGTGATAATAATAATAATATCTTCAAAGATGATGAAACTTATAGATAGTGATCTCAAAGTCTTATCTTCAAAAAGTTTAAGACCTTGTTGATAGTGATCTATAAGGGTCTTAAATGTAGATACCTTAAGAGTTAGAGATCTTTAGA
Source organism: Ottelia alismoides (assembly GCA_037367405.1). Taxonomy (NCBI): domain Eukaryota; kingdom Viridiplantae; phylum Streptophyta; class Magnoliopsida; order Alismatales; family Hydrocharitaceae; genus Ottelia; species Ottelia alismoides. Next base: position 84,883 of record JAZKJV010009566.1, read on the forward strand.
AATGAAGGTATTCTAATAAGGATTATAAGAATACTGGTTATGATAATTAATAGATGTAGTGTCAAGGACACTATAACCGACGAAATTGAGTATTGGTTGCATAAGATGCAACATTCGCATTGGATGCGAGCACTGTTACTAGGGGATATGCAAGTGCCGTAAAAGGACTTGGCGTAGTCTCTTGGGAATAGAGTGACTGATCAACTTACCTAGCTATTTTCTAAATAGCCTATGATTGTCACATGATTGTGGGTTTAAATGATTAGCCCATTAATGGCTCTTTGGGCTAGTGGGAGATTGTTGGACATGCGATCCTACGGCGAGCCATCATGCAATAAATATTATTGCAAATATCATTCCCTGATATGAAATGAAGAATAAATAATTTGCATAATAGGTCCCTTAGTATAATTAGGGTTATATACCATGGTCATCTTGATGATCATACAGCTATTGATTCAAATATTGAATCGTAGAGGCTGGTGCTTGGGTGAATATCTAAAGAGTTAGATTGAGGACTCATCGAGCACCGTCAAATGATTATCAAGAGATGATCTCCAGCATGAGAAGGAGATGGCAATCCTTTCTCTAAAGGCTGATATCTAGCTGACCTCTTGATGCAGGTCCTCTGCATAGGAATAGAGATTCAGAGGTGTTAGATAAGTTAGGTCAAAGAGTTGACTTAACGAGATCGAGATAACCAAAGTCCTATATCGTATGTTGTAATGATATAGGCACACATCCTCTGACCGGAGACATATGTGTTGGTATATGTCTGAGTATGTACATTTGGCATACCATTAGGTTGATGACCTAACCAAGGTCTATACACCGGCGCGCTGGCGTGCATATAAGGGCATATGAGTAATACGATCTCTCAAAGGGATCATAGATGTTTACTACAGAACAAGAAGACATGAGCGCACTCATGAGATATTGGGAAGAATCAAAATCCGTGCGCACGGTCGTCTCGCTTTGGAAGCTTGACTGAAATTGCAGGTTTGATATATACTTTTGGAAATTATATGATCAAGACCTAGGTATGATATATGCTTTTGGAAAGTATATGATTGATACCAACTCCCGATGATAAAAAATGAGAAACTTACTGATAAAACCTTGAAGTAGATAGTATAAAGTTGATCTAATACTTCAGGTTTATTCTGAGTCTTCCAGTATGCAGGATGTACAGGTATTAGGAATTCCTTAGGGTGATGTGATCATAAACAATTGTATAACCATGACGCTTCCATTCCTAGGGAGTGATGAAACAGGTCTGGATTTTAGTGACTCCTCTCAGTAGAGAAGTAATCTGATCTTGATCCAAATGTTGGACATTGATCTGAATGTGATTCAGATGTGATGAGAAGATTATATTTACGGTCTTGATTTAATCAAGCATATATGGGAGGCCCGAGATCTGGATTTGAGATGTGATCTCAATATCCAAGTCACTATACATGGAACAATAGAATCGCCCTGTCCTTATCTCCAATTATTCGCGGAGAAAGTGCGTTATCCTTGAAAGAGTTCATGGATAATTCTATTGTTGATATATGTAACCGAACATTGAGAATATGGATAATTAAATGTGATTTAATTATCATAAATAATGTGAATTTGATTAATATTATAAAGAGAATTATCTTAGATAATTAAATGTGATTTGATTATCGAAGATGTAAATAATGTGAATGTGATTCACATTATTTGGGCACATGAGAATAGAGATCCAAGATGATTAAATGTGATTTAATTATCATGGATATGAATAATGTGGATTACACCATCCACATTAATCATATATATTATAATGTGATTTATAATATATAAGAGAGAGCTATTTGTAATTTACATTCACTAATTAAATGTTTATATGAATTAGATTCACATTGGACATTAAATTGAAAATATAATTTACATTTTATTTTGGGTTGTGAATATTATTCACAAATATTTCAATGGTAGGATTGCAATATCTACAAAATAATTATGAATTATTTTTGGAGAATAATTTACAACAAATGTTGTTTTAAATATTGGAGATATATGCAATCTTGGAAATTGCATTGGAGTCTCCCTTTCCTAAAAGGAGAGGGGGGATGGCACCAATCCCTAAAGGAAAGGGTGGCCGTCCACTCTTTCTATATGGAAGGGAGGATCCCCCTTTCCATTATCTCCAATGTTAGTTGATTTAATTTGGTGATTGAATTATATTGATTTATCAATATATATTTAATATAAATTAAATTAATTATTGTTGGTTTTTACCAACACAAATCTTCGCCATTAAAAGAAACACAATCAATGAGAGCCATTGGATTTGTGTTGTCCATTGATTGAGATCCATGGATCCCAAAATATTATAAAAGGAGAGGCACCCCTTTGCTCTTCTTTACACCAAGAGAACATAAGTCTCTCTCTCTCTCTCTCTCTCTCTCTCTCTTTCTCTCTACACGCCTACTCTCTCTTCCTTTCATGGCCGTCCATCATGGATGCCCTAGAGAGGTTCTCCATCGCCGCAGCGTCATCATTATGTTGCCCGATCGTCTGCTCATGGATCTCCGTCTCCTTCGGTGCGCCTGGCTCGTGAAGAAGATGACGGATCTCGAGTGTCGAGATCAGGAGATCCACCACTTGGATCATCAACATGGATTGCGAGAAGCACGCGATTCATCCTCGCGCTCGCAAGCATCTCCTCCGTCGGATCGGACTTGAGACAGGAGGTCTCTTCGTTTAGAGACTCGATCGCAACCACGCTTCAAGAGGCAATCCTATTACTTGTTTGTGGACGAGATGAAACGATCCGAGAAGTGATCTTGGATCATGTGTTTTCGTCGCATGAAAATTTTTTTGATTTCTGCTGCATAGAGCTACTAGTGCGACTAGTCGCTCCTCGTCGTATACGATACGATGCTCACGCTTCCGTGATGCGCTTGAGGATTTACACCATATTCTTCAGCCTCAACCTTTGCTGGAATCGAAGTTTTGGTGGCAGTTAGGTCATCGAGCTTCTGAGACATCTCTGCAAGGCCTTTGACTAGTTGGGCCAAGCAGTCTAAGGCTGGGTAAACTAGAGAGGCCTTGGATGATTTAGTGTTCTGGCCACGCTGAGAGTGATACTATGGAGGATGGAAACTCTGAGAATTGTGATGAGGAGGAGGAAGTTGTTGTTGATGAAATTGCTGAGAAGGAGGATATTGACTGTGACAAGCATCTACGTAGTAATGGTACGACTAATATTGGCGGTAAGTGGGCTGCTGATATTGATTATTCTGCCACCAGATGTTCTGGTATTGCAGAGGTTGTCATTGCAGAGGATGGTTTGACTGGACAGACCTCCCACCCTAATGCCGGTGATACGACTGAATAGTCTAAGATTAAACCTATTAATGTCCACCTGGATGGTCCTATTGGGCGTCATTTTTGTTCACCTCTTGGGTGATAGGTGGTGGTGGTGGTGAGAATGGATAGTAAGAAGTGCGTTGGAGCTCTTCTCTTGCTGGTAAAGGAAAAGCCAAAACGACAATAGTGACATGTCAGTGCTTGCACTAATATACATGCTGGACCTGAGGTTGACATGCACTCGGCTGAGGCTATTGTGGAGATGATGGTTCTTTCTCTGCTCATCAGGAGTGGTGGCTACTAGGCTCATTGATTGTATAGCATTGATTTTGCTCACAAGCAGCTCTAGCCGCTTTTAAATCAGATCCAGCTTATCTAGGTGTTGGGTCCTCTATTCGATCATAGGTCATTTTTCCAAGTCCTGTGATTGCTTCTCAATGATATCTGCTTTAGACAGGTGTCTCCCTATGATGTTGAGGTTGGATCTTTCATCCCTTTCTGGTTCACTTGATGTTGCCATATGGATGGGTTTATGGTGGATCTATCGCTCCCTTTGGTATGCACATTATGAGGATAGAGTGGTAGCTCCTTTGGTCATCTCTTCAAAGATCTGGCAAATGATGCACTCATCCATGTTGAAGTGTGAACACCACAGGAAGCATCTACTAGCCTCTTACTTTCAAGAATGAGGACTTTAAAGAATTGTTGGATCAGGCTGGTTCGATGGATGTCGTGATGGGGGCACTTATCCTGTAAATCGTAGAACCTCTCCCAGGCTTCATGTATTGCTTCGTGCAGTCCTTGGGAGAAATTGTTGATCTGTGGTTGCATCTAATTCGGATGACCCAATGGATAATACTTCTGGAGGAATATAGACTTCAATTCCCTTCAGACCATCATGACCTTCCCCAGATGGTTGATCTAGTATAAAGCCTTATCTTGAAGACTGAAGGGGAACATGGTAATCTTGACTACGCCCAACGGAATGTGATAAATCCTAGATTTATCAGCTTAATTGAGTATATTTATCTCCCTTACTTAAGTTAATCACATGATTCATTGACTTATTTACACTAATTACTAAATATTGTGTTGTAAATATTTAACACTAATTATTATATATTGTTATGGTGTAATATTTTTATGAATTTTTTTATTATTAAAAATGAAGTAAAAATAGAATAAATAAATTAACATTAGATAAAATAAGCAAAAGAAAAATTAAATAAAATAGTTTTATATTATTTTCGATAGTATTTATATTTTTAACTATTTATAAATGACCTATGATCTCTTTGACTTCTACGTGAAAGTTGTAGATCTCATCAAGATCTACAACATTCATGTTTAACACTTTTTCTAATTCAGATTCTAACTAATTCTTTCCTAATTATCTCTGATTTATCTAATTTCTTCAATTTCTATTGGACTACGTGGCACCCTCTGCTTTGGCCACGTGGGCCATCCATCTTCTGCCACCCATCTGCACTTCTGACATTTAGATGGTCTATAATCCATCAATCTGGGCCATTTCTTCATGCCTCATTGTGAGCCGTGCGATCGGCTTTTATATATTCAATCAAAACTGTTTCCCTCCACCCTAATTCTAACCGTGGATCAGTAGATCCAATGGCTAACCTTTCGTCTCTAACCTCCAGCCACATATGCAAAGCGACATAGCTATTTGCTTCATTGTAACTTACCCCAAATATGCCAACCTCCTTATGAGTCATCTACCCTCGAAACCTCCACTAATCCCTTTGTCGTTCAATCCTACTATACACAGGCTATGTAACTCCAGTCTAATCTAATTGTTACCGCAATTGCAGCAGTTGGAACTTCGGCCAAAACCACCGCCAACCTCCATTTTCTCATCTTTAAATCACCCTTCACGACCCCCTTGCTTAGGTGATCTGTCCTTGCGTGAGTTCTCCCCTAGACATCTATCCTCTTCTGTGATGGAGAGAAAGAGAGAGACCAAGATTGAGCGTAGACAGGGTTTGATCTCCGACAAGACCCTTGGTTATTTCGCCAAGTTATAGCCTGATTAAAAGGCCATTTGAGCTTAGTTCCATAGCCAGGAACATCAAACGAAGACCTCAAAGTTTCAAGCTTCGTATTTCGGCTCTAGATTCAACCCAATTCAATTCATCTTCAACCTTTGATTCCAAGTAAAAGTTATGGTTATTAGTTCTTGCTGATGTTCTCACTTTTATCGCATCTTTACTACTTCGGAATTCTAATATCAGAACCCGCTAATACCTTCACTATCGATCCATGTTTCACACATATCTTCCCTTTTTCTCAATCCATTTCTCCAATCGTGTATATCACCCCATGCCATTGTCAACTTCTGCATGAAGGAGACATCTATTAGGGCTCAATCTTCCACATTCGAATAGCCCTCCATTCCGTTCACTTTAGACTTCAAAATGTTTGCAGATACCTGCTATGTCTTTCCTAATATTTCAGATTCTTAAATGGTATCATTGATCGGAGATGGAATCTTAGTTGCAATCACTTAATTTCTCTCTGAAGAAGAGACATCAACAAAGTCATCTAGGAAGACTTGCTTCTTATTCCAACCTCGATTATCATCGTCGACAGTTAATGAAGGATTATAGACCTTCAGATTGATGGATATGGAGAGATCCTTAAGCACTAAAAGGAAGCGTGAGGATCACATCGTATGTGATCGGGAGCGACTCGTCGCACTAGCTGCTCGATGTAGCGGAATTTTAAAAATTTAAATATGATTAAACCACATGATCCAAGAACACTTCATGCATCGTTTCATCTAAACCACAAATTGGTATTAAGGTTACCACCTGAAGTCTGGTTGCGATCGAGTCTCTAAACCAAGAGACCTCCTGTCTCAAGTCCGATCCAATGGAGGAGACGCTTGCGAGCGTGTTGATGAAATGCATGCTCCTCGTAATCCATGTTGATGATCCAAGTGGCGAATCTCTAGATCTCGTCACATGAGATCCGATGTCTTCTTCATGAGCGAGGCCTATCGAAGGAGAATACTTCGGCAGCATAACAATGATGCTACGGCGATGACGACTCTCTCAAGGGCTCCATGGTGGACGGCCACAAAAGAGAGATAGGGAGAGATCATTTGGTGTGTAGAGAGGGAGAGAGGGAGAGAGCATATGTCTTAATCTTGTAACCTAGAGAGCAAGGGGTGACTCTTCTTATATAGGGTTTTAGGAGTTCATGGATCTCAATCCATGGACAAAACACAATCAATGGATGAGATTGATTAGTGTTTCTTTTAGTGGACATGATGTTGTAAAAAACACAACAACAATTGATTTTATTTAAATTAATATATATTGATAAATCAATATAAATAAATTGAAAATTAAATCACGCTGACTAGTCTTGGAGATAATAAGGAGATTGACCATATCCCCTAAAGAAGGGGGACAGCTACTCATTTGAGATAGAATGGGTCATCTCCTCAAAATCTCATGAGATCTCATTACCTCATGAGATCTCATTATCGCATGAGATCTCCAAGATTTACAACAACATTTGTTGTAAATTATATCATAAAAATAACTCATAATTATCTTGTGTGTATTGTAATCATGCCATTGGAAAAATGTGATTCACATCACATCCCAAAACAAAATGTAAATTATATTTTCAATTAATTATCCAATGTTAATCTAATTCACATCAATAATTAATTAACAAATATAAATCACAATATGCTCTCTCTAATATATTATAAATCACATTTATAATATATCTAATTAATATGGATAGTGGTATCCACATTATTCATATTAGATAATTAAATCAAATTTAATCATCTTGGATCTCTTTTCTCATGTGCCCAAATAACATGAATCACAATCACGTTATTCACATCTTTAATAATTAAATCAGATTTAGTTATCTCAGATAACTCTCCGAATAATATGAATCAAATTCATATGATTCATTTTAATTAAATCACATTTACTTATGCACTTTCTCAATGCTCGGATACATATATCAACAATGAAATTATCCACTTTACCAACGGATACTTGGAGATAACGACAAGGTGATTGTAGTGTTCCACATATAGTGACTTGGATATTGATATCACACCTCAAATCTAGATCATGCGGACCTTCCATAGATGTTCGATTAAATCTAGACCGTAAATCTAATCTTCTCGTTACATCTGAAAAACATTCAGATTAATGTCCATTTGTTGGACTAAGATTTATATTACTTTTCTATGAGAGGAGTTACTAAAATCCAGAACTGTTTCATCACTCTCTCGAAATGGAAGCGTCATGGTTATACAGTTGTGTATGATCACATCACCCTCAATCATTCATAATACCCATACATTAAGGTTTTCATTCGATAATTGGGAGTTGGTATCAATCAAATACTTTCTATAAACATATATCATACCTAGGTGTTGAACATATACTTTTCAAAAGCATATATCAAACCTTACAAATTCAGTCAAGCTTCTAAAATGAGACGACCACACATGGAATTTGATTCTTTCCAATATCTCATGAGTGAGCTCAAGTCTTCCGGTTCAGCAATGAACCTGTATGATCCCTTTGAGAGATCGTATTACTCATAAGCCCTTGCATACATACCAGCACGCTGGTGTATAGACCTTGGTTAGGTCATCAACCTATTGGTTTGCCAAATGTACATACTCGAACATATAGTAACACATCTATCTCCGGTCAGAGGATGCATGCCTATATCGTGACAGCATACGACATAGGTCTTTGGTTATCTTGATCTCATTAAGTCAACTCTTTGACCTAACTAATGTGACACCTTCGAATCTCTATTCCCATGCAAAGGACCTGCATAAAGAGGTTGGTCAGATATCAACCAAATGAGAAAGGATTGCCATCTCCTGCTCAAGCTGGAGATCATCTCTTAACAATCATTTGATGGTACTTGATGAGTCCTTAATCTAACTCTTTAGATCATCATCCAAGCGCTAGCCTCTATGATTCAATAATTGAATCAACAGATGTATGATCATTAAGATGGCCATGGTACATAACCCTAATTGTACTAAGGGACTGCATAGTAGTTATTCTTTATTTTAGACCAGGGAATGATATTTGCAATAACATTTATTGCATAATGGCTCGTCGTGGGCTCGCATGTCCAACAATCTCCTACTAGCCCAAAGAGTCAATAACGGGCTAATCATTTAAACCAGCACTCATGTGACAATCATAGGCTATTTAGAAAAATAGCTAGGTAAGCTAATCAGTCCCTCTGTTCCCAAGAGACTGTGTTAAGTCTTTTTATGGCACTTGCAAATCCCCAGTAACAATGCTCGCGTCCAATGCGAATGTTGCATCTTATGCTACCAATACTCAATTTTGTTAGTTATAGTGTCCTTGACACTACAACTCGATAATTATTATAACCAGTATGTAATTATTGTTATCCTTATCCGAATACCCTTATTCTCGGAGATCTCTATCTCCTAAGATATCCGCAGTCAAGACCTCTTAGATCTCCATCTATGTCTTAAGCTCTTGAAGATAAGACTTAGATTTCACTATCTCTAAAGTCTTGTCATCTATGAAGATATTGTTATTACTGCAATCATGTGTTTTATTTCCATAGTAGGATTAGTAATAGTTTACTACTCCCACTGCATAGCAGACGTATGGATTTTTTACACATATAGCATACACCCGGCTTCTTATAACTAATTCACACGGACAAGCAGTTTTAGCATTCACTTCCTCAACTCCTTGAGATGCTATCCCTTTAGAAAGGCCAGTATCATATCTTAAAGGAAAGAAGCCTTCCTTGAAATTTTCCAGAGAATGGAACATGTCCAAGGTGTACTACTAATGTAACGGTCCTAATACCCTCTTCTCTTTTCTTCTAAACAACTTCAGAACTATGATCTAAGAGGTGTTCTTGAGATCATATCTCAGGTTATGGAATAGACAAACTATAAAACACTTCTTATTATCCTTATATCATTCCAAGTGATTAGGATATTATCTACATTTAGCACGATGAACACAATGGCACTCACACCAATCTTCACATGGTTCATCAAGACTCTATCTAAAATAATACATTTATGATTTCTTCAAATCCAATGTTCCAACTACAAGAAGCTTATTTGAGTCCATAGATGGAATTCCTTAGCTTGCACACCTTGTATTCCTCATCCATGAAGCCATGTGGCTACTTCATATGAATATTCTTGAAGAGGTATTTATATAGGAATGCAATATTGACTCGCATCTTGAAGATGGAAAAGTCAAGTTGTATGGATATAGTTAGCAATATTCCGATGAGTTTAAGCAAGGTCACTGAAGAGCATCTCATTGCAAGCATTGTTTTCTCTTCGGTGTGTAGCTCATGGCTCTGAGCCATGCTTTGAAGGTATCTACCTTCTCATCAGGTTCCCTCTTTATCTTGAAGATCAATTCATACCTTAACAGGTCTTACCCACATAGGTGTATCCTTGAGGGTCCATACACAATACTTGTATTCGAAGTCTACTTTAGACTTAACTGCTAACATCCATTTTTCCATGACATGATCTTCAGAAGATTCATCACATGAAGTTCGATCATTGTCAGATTTCTTTGACACACGGAATCCATCCTCAGACTCATTTGAAGAGGTATTAGTGTTTCATCTTTAATTATCCTTTTAGTTTCCGATTTTAGGAGCCTCATTATCTTCACAAGGTTTGATGAGTTCCTTCACTTCATTTTCATCTTAACTCTAAAGAGTTTCATCATCTAAGAATCGTATCCCTAGAGATGAAAAATTTTAAGAATCTCAAGGTCATAAAGTAGGTATCCAATACCATCCTTTATTTTCCTAATGAAGTATCACTCTCCGGTGCATGATTTCAGCATCTAGCATGAAACCTTATACACATATATTGTACTCTCTACTACATATATACCTCGGAAACTAAGAGGTAATTATGCTAATATTCATGATTGATCAAATAATTTAAACATGACCCAATTGTATCTCCCTACATCTCTCTTGAGTTTAGGTATATCAGGAGGAGTGAGATAGGAATGATATTCCTTTCTACATAGGTATTCCTTGAATTCATCTAATAGGTACTTGCTACCTTAATTAGATCAAATTCATTTCATCTTCCTTGAAACTTTGGTTCTAAATCAAAATTATTAATTCTTTGAAAATTTCAAAGGTTTCTAAGGTGAAGTGAAGAAATCTCATATCAGAAATAATCATCGAATGATATCACATATCATTAATTTTCATTATAATATAGATGATCTACATTCATCAATATGTATGAGATCCTGAATATCTTCGCATCTAACACTATTTCCTGAGAAGGGTGCATTGGACATTTTTACTTTGAATATAATATTCACAATTATGTAAGATTTGAAATTTCAGACATTCTAAAGTTTCATCTCTTACTTGTCTATTGATCTCATCAACAGACATATGTTTAAGCTTGATGCTAGATCATTACCAAATGATCTTCGTCCTCCTATTGATCTTTTAAGGTTCAATTTTTAGTATTAGAAATTTTAATGAACCATTCATTAATTTTCTAATTTAGTAGAGTCCTCCAGATATTAGATTACTATCTGAAATATATACATCATAACTCTTTATGATAGGTCTATTCCAGAATTCATGATTATTCCCAACATTTAGAAATAAACAATGAGTGTATTCTAATATATGGGTCATATAGACCTTCTCTAAGACTAAGGGTTCTCCCACTTAAAAAATGAAATCAATTTATCCCATAGAGATTATTGCAACAATTGCATAAATATCCACGTAGATGAATTAAACCTTAAGATCAAATTTTCTAGTATTTTAAAACATATTCAATCAATTGCATGTGTTTCTAGAAGAATGAGATACAATTATTAGACTTATAATCTTATCTAATAAGAAAGTCAATTTCAATAATTAAATGTAGATATAGATTATTATGATGCACTATCTTGGTCATGTTCTAAAGATCCTAGATAGACGACATAGTCACACTATCAATACATTGGCTTATTGCAATATTGGTATTCATCCAACTCTTTGGTTGTCATATGTATGGAAACCATAGAAGCACAATCAACTCTTTGACTTTCCTTCTAACTTGGGTCCGACCCATGCTTCCACTGCGCTCCTTTCATCTATAAACAACCATTGCTTAAGACAAAGGATCTCTTATGTTGAATTCAAAAAGATTTCAATATAAGTGTACTTCAACATTTATACATGTTTCATTCAATTCATACAATATGAATATTATGAAGCTTCATGGATGACTAGAGTAAAGATAGTAGAATGATGACACTCATCATATCTACATACATCTTAACTCTTAATGACTTAGGTTTAGGTAGGTACTCAAACATTTGAATACATCATTTCTTATAGAGCCACCATTCTGCACGATGCAGTGAACCATGTCATTCATGATTAAATGTCGAGAGCATATATATATGCCAGAATATCTTCTTCGATTTTTATAAGGATTATTTGACAATTACGATCATCATTGACATGTCACTTCCAAAGTACATTTGATGAGAGATCAAGAATATAGAGACATACAAACCCTAGTTTGTTGTCTTATTGTCTATTTAATTGTCATTCCTCATTATTATGAGGAAACTTGCACATTGCAACCACATACAATATGTGTTCAACTGCAGCTACAATATCTTGATCATGGATCCAATCCATGGTATTTTACTGGTTATTATTGAGTATAGTATTGAGTGAGTTTTATGAGGATTATCTGAAATAAGAAATTTGCATGTATATATATATATATTACAAACACACACACACACACCTTTTACTTTGATTTAGGAATTTTTATATGAAAGTTGTCTTGCGCTGTCAACACTGATGTTCATTCCCTTAATCACTTTCAATGTAAGAGATATACTTACCATTATATCTCAAGCAAGATATGGGATCTCCATTCTTATCTTTGTCACATCACAATAATATGAGAACCAGTAATTCAGATAAAAAGAAGCGGGAACACATTCCTCCTTGCAAGTCCGCATTTCCCAATTCGGTCTTTAACACCCGAGCCCACATCCCCAATGGTGATGTTGACCCGCCTTTGAACCAACCGTCAACAGGATTAGAACTTGCTATGTGCAATCCAATATCACCCCAATAAAATGAGGAACTGATATTGGGGTCACTATGCATACAGCCGTACTCTTTTAAGAAGCAAATAGCATGATCCTGATGCACTTGTCTGCAAGATTTGTCACTTCGGATAGGCATCTCCTACATACAATCCCTGATGACGGAACCCTTCGCCTTGACGGGAGACCGTAGATGTCACTTATGTGATCCTCCACCTCATATTCAAATTCTAATTAATCATTGTGAATTATATTCATTATGATTAATTCTTACAAGGGAAATAACAACTCTATTCATAATAAAGTATTTAATTTTAGTTGGATTCGAATTAATCTAATGATATTAAATTGATGATCCAATTAATATCGAACAAACATTTTTAATTATTACTTGAAATATGGTATTATCTCAAATACATACCATTTTGAATTTTAATAATAAGAAAAGTACAACATGATTTCTCAAGCATTATCTGTTCCCCACCCGCTTTCATGGCAAGTACCGATGGGAGTGGGACAGACCGCACACGGTGCAACCTGCTACCCCAATGCTCCTCGACTAGACATCATATCTAACTCGAGTTTTGATAATACAAAATTGATCATTATGTAATTGAGATGATACTTGGTTTTTCAACCGAAGTTATACCATATAGTAATAATCAAACCATTTTGATTATAAGGAAATTTGCTAAGTAAATTCCCAAACCTATTCAAGCAACTTGTTTGTTGAGAAAGAGTATGATGTAACCAATTTGTAATCTAGACCAAATCTAATTAATTATTAGTTAAGGCAATGTCATTTAAGAAAATAATTGTCATTCAAATATTTCAAAAATAGTTATCCATATTTATTCCAGGAAATTAACAATTAATTTCACTAATTTTTATATGACAGGCACTAGGTTCTTGATTAGGAATGCAATTTCCAACAGTGACCCTCACTTACCAAAATTAGCATATCTCTTTCATTTTAAATCCAAATCATGCAAAATCAGTTTCTTATGTTTGCTATTTTGATTTAAAACATAATTCAAGTGATTATCACGCATTCCTAAGCGTGTCAACATATTTGCTAACTCCTTAATTACGTTATGATTCGCCATCCTCGAAATAGTGGATATATGTTCATTAAAATGATCATAATTACAGTTACCAGATAACACAAACTCAAATCCTATGGTTTCCTTAATTAATGGAAACCATTGTCCAATTGAAAATTTTGTGTTTAAATGTTTTAAATAGGGTCGAAATTTATCACAAAACAGGGCTACGAAAATTGAAATGCGATAAAACTTTCACGAACCCTAATGAGCCAAAATCTTCTTAGGTTTATGGATCGAATCCAAAACCTCCGACCTGGCTCTAATACAACTTAAAGGATATAGGGAGATATTTAAGCGCATCATGGTAGCTTGAGGATCGCATCGTATGCAATCGGGAGCGACTAGTCGTACTAGTTGCTTGATGCAACGAAATTTTAAAAAAATTAAATGTGATAAAACCACATTATACAAGAACACTTCTTGGATCTATTCATCTAAACCACAAATAGGTATTAAGGCTATATCTTGAAGCGTGATTGCGATCGAGTCTTGAAACCAAGAGACCTCTTGTCTCAAGTCCGATCCAACGGAGGAGACACATGCGAGCGCGTTTATGAGAAGTGGGCTCCTCGCAATCCATGTTGATGATCCAAGTGGAGAATCTCCTGATCACTCCACGAGATCCGATGTCTTCTTCACAAGTGAGGCGCACCAAAGGAGACAGAGATCCACGAGCAAATACTTCGGCAACATAATGACGATGCTGCGGCGATGGCGACTCTCTTAAGGGCTTCATGGTGGATGACCACAAGAGAGAGAGGGAGGGAGCATTTGGCGTGTAGAGAGAGATAGAGTGAGAAAGAGGGAGAGCATATGTCGTAATTGCCTAACCCAAAGAGCAAGGGGTTCCTCTTCTTATATACGGTTTTGGAAGTCCATGGATCTCAATCCATGGACAACACACAATCAGTGGATGAGATTGATTTGTGTTTCTTTCAATGGCCATGATGTTGTTGTAAAAAATACAACAACAATTGATTTAATTTAAATTAATATAAATTGATAAATCAATATAAATCAATTCAAAATTAAATCACCTTGACTAGTCTTGGAGATAATGAGGAGATTGACCATATCCCCTAAAGAAGGGGGGGCTACTACTCATTTGAGATGGAATGGGTCTATCTCCTCAAAATCTCATGAGATCTCATTATCTCATGAGATCTCCAAGATTTACAACAACATTTGTTGTAAATTATTCCACAAAAATAATTCATAATTATCTTTTAAATATTGCAATCATGCCATTGGAAATTTGTGAATCACATTCACATCCCAAAATAAAATGAAAATTATATTTTCAATTAATTATCCAATGTGAATCCTATTCACATCAATAATTAATTAACAAATACAAATCACAATATTCTCTCTCTAATATATTATAAATCACATTTATAATATATCTGATTAATATGGATAGTGGTATCCACATTATTCATATCCAAAAAAATTAAATCACATTTAACCATCTTGGATCTCTTTTCTCATGTGCCCAAATAACATGAATCACGATCACATTATTCACATCTTTGATAATTAAATCATATTTAATTATCTCAGATACCTCTCCTAATAATATGAATAAAATTCATATTATTCATGATAATGAAATAACATTTACTTATCCACTTTTTCAATGGTCGGATACATATATCAACATTGAAATTATCCATGAACTCTTTCAAGGATAATGCACTTTCTCCGCGGATACTTGGGGATAGGGACATGGCGATTGTATTGTTCCACGTATAGTGACTTGGATATTGAGATCAGATCTCAAATCTAGATCTTGCGGACCTCCAATAGATGCTTGATTAAATCAATACTGCAAATCTAATCTTCTCTTTACATCTAAATCACATTCAGATTAATGTCCATCAGTTGGACTAAGATCAGCTTACTTCTCTATGAGAGGAGTCACTAAAATCCAGACATGTTTCATCAATCCCTCAGAATGGAAGCGTCATGGTTTTACAGTCATTTATGATCATGTCACCCTCATGCATTCCTAATACATGTACATCCTGCATATTGGAAGACCCAAAACAAACCCGAAGTTTTAGATCTCTTTTAGACTGTCTCCTTCAGGATTTTTATCATTAAGGTTCTCATTCAATCATTGGGAGTGGGGTATTGATGAATCCACATTTCATCATCTTTATTCTATCTTTTTGGCACCAAAAACCCTAGCAAATGCCTGTAAATAGCCTTAAATATAACATCTTAGCATTCATGCACGTGCATCCCATTAGTGTATAAAATACTGTAATTAAAGCCAAAATTATAGAATAAATAAAAGAAAAGAAAAAGAATAAAATATTGTAAATATTTTATGACCCAAAACCCCGAGACCTAGGCATCTTGATGAGTAGGTCGACCAGGAATACAGTAGGGGGAGGTAAGGGTCAAATACCTATACTTTTTAATTCATTCTTTATTCATTTTGGGACCCATTTTTGGTTCCACTTTTTGTACATCAAATAAAGAAACTTTGTACGTGAAAGTTATAGATAATTTAATAATGAAAAATACAAAATTGATTTCACTTAAAAATAAGGTACAGATAAAAAGTTATGGTCTGAATAAAATCCAGAATCCCAACTTCCCAAACCCGTATCTCACAAATAAAAACTCCAACTGCAGCAAACTCACCTTTAATTTTATATAGAATAAAATAAGCTATTTAATGGCAGTGGTTTCGCATTTGGCGGAGCTACGGTTTGAAAGTTGAGTTTTGGACCCTATTTGTATAGTTACACTGATTAAAATATTCAATTTATTTTTTATTAATTATTTTTATATTTTTAAATTTTTATAATTTTGTAAATATTACTTATAATATATTTGTATATTAAAATTAGAATAAAAACTCAAAGAAAAATCAAAATAAAAATTCTTGTATATACAAATACACAGGTATTATACATGTACCCATACCTATACAGATTGTGGTTTTTGTCAGACTGTGGTTTTTCCTCGATTGACCTCGGTCAACTCTATAAGGACCAACCAGATCTCTTCCTCGGTTGACCTCGGTCAACTCTCTGACCAAGGTCTGGCTTTTGTCAGACTGTGGTTTTTCCTCGATTTCGCAGATTTTTGGAGACCTCATCGTTCACTATCTGGGATCGATCCCTTCTTGGTTTTTTCTCCCCTACTATTGAGCTTACACGCCCAAGGATTGTTTAGGGGAATGGATTCACGATTCGCCCTTGACCACCCCTCGAACATCTTGCCAGAGCCACAGTTTCAAAAACCCCATTCCTGACCCTTTGAACTTTGAACCACCTTTGGCCAGAGCCAATACCTCCGAGGGCTTGCTGCGGGATCCCCTGTGACAGAGGGTTGATCTCCAACCTTGTCGAGGTGCTTCACTAGCTCGGCGGCGCGTTCCAACCTCCATTTCCGGCCTTGCGGCCGTGAGGTTCCAACCTTGGGCATACATCCCTCGAGGTCGTTTTTCTTCTTATCTCTTTCTTCGTTTAGTAGCTATTAGTCTTAGGTTTCTATTCATGCATTCAGTGGAGTGTTTCGTCTACTAATCACCATAGGATCAGCAATCAAACACTTCGCCGGAGCTCTTGGGCTCCGGTGAACACCTTCATCATTCCACTCCGTCACACCTTCACCAATAAAGGCCAAGTTCTACTGCACATCTCTGCCGCGTTTCTCCTTTCTTTGCAGGGCTTAAAGGGGGTATCTGCGCCCCAGTTGCGTCCAGAGGGTCGCCCCCAGGTTCGCCAGAGCGTCATCGAGCTCCGAAGTCCATTCGTCGGCCCTCGGCCCTATCCACGCCACCTGGGAGATTCGCCGTGGATGTAGGAGCATAGTGAACGTCACGGAGGAGGTCTAGGTGCTCGGAGGCTCAGGCGCTGGCCGATCCAATCTCACCAGGCCCTTGTTCTTCGCGCGTTCTTCCTAGTCAACCCAGCGCCGTTGGATCCCCTCTGATCATCCCAAGGAGCAGCAACCGTTGGATCTCATCCAGCCATCACTGTCCGATCCTGCTAACAGGTCTAATCGCAACCGCTTAAAGTGAAGGGGCATCGCGAGCTGCAAGGTTTCCACGTGTTTAAGAGGGATATCACCCACCGTCAGATCGTGCCCAAAGCTGGGTATTTTGCGACTTAAACCCAGCCTTTTTTGTATTTACTTAAGACTCTTTAAACTTTCGTCTGATGCTTTAAACTTTTTGTAATAATTGCTAAAAGAACCCCGTACTTTCCGTTTTTGCTTTCTAGCCCTTGCCAGCTAGGCGCACGTGCGCGTGGCTATTTTGCAAACAAGGCCCCTGCTGCTCTTGTTATTGGTGCTTAGTCCAAAAGTTTTTATATCAGCATTAAATTTTGTGGACATTTTGCTTTTCTGCCCTCCGCCTTTTTGCATATTACAGTTATATCCCTGACAGGCGTGTGTTTAGCACGTGGATCCTGGGATTTTTGCAGACAAGCCCTAGCAGCTTTAGAAATTTATATTCAGTCCACGAAGTATTTATCCTAGTATTAAATTTGCCGTAAAAATTGCAGGCTTGCCCCTGACTTTCCTGAATATTACATAAATACCCCTGCCAGCCCCTTCCATTTTTGTGTGCTTGACGTATTTAGTTTGGAGCATCATTTTGATTCGAACAATTATCAGAAATTCAAGTTTAGATCTTGTATGCTTGTTCTTTAACGCCATATTTTTAGTTTTTGATGTTATTGCAATTTATTATTTATTAAAAATAAAAAACTCCCCATTTCAACACTTTCTAGTTTAGAAAATAGCAAAAAAATAGTAAAATACCTAGAAAAATTCCAAAAAATTTATCTACTGTGTATTTTAACCTATTTTAGTGTCAATCCAAAAATCACTGAAAATCTCAAAAGAAAAACCTTAAAAATTTGAAAACACCTAAAAACTTCAAAATAATCTAGAAAATTATAGAAAACTCTAAAAAAATGCAAACTCAACTCCTGTAGGTTCTATAATTGATTATCTTTATTTAAAAAATAGTTTGGAAAAATTTTGTCGCTATTTGATATTTTTAATTCCCATTTTACGCCCAGCCAGTAGCTAATTCACTGTTTTGCTTTATTTCAGTGTTTAAAAATACCAAAAATATTTTTAAAAATACCCAAAAATCGCAAAAAATAGTAGAAAATTATAAAAAGAAAAAAATATTTTATTTTTGAATTTTTGGCTATTTTTGCATATTTTTATAAATATCGTAGCACCTTTTTTATTACCTTATTTATATATTCGAATATTGAAAAAGAAAAAAAATATAAAATATAAATTATAAAAATCAGAAAATTAAAAAAACAAAATCCAAAAATAAAATTAAATTAAAAAATTAAAAAAAATTAAAAAAATTTCAAAACCCACAAAAATATTTGCTTGCATAGTGTAGACAACACTCACATTCACTCACACATTAGTTTGTTCTACCTTGTTTGCTCCCTGTGTTCGAACTCTCTATATACTTGCTTGCTATACATCTTTTGTGCAGGGTTAAAAATAAATTTTAACTCCACATTTATTTCTAATTGTTTGATCTATAGTGTGGGTTAATTGTTGATTAATTTCAGAGTTGATTGTTCAATACTTCGACTATGTTCCCGCCTTGTGTGGAATATAAGACCGATCGATTTTTGGAGCTATCAGGTATTGATCATATACTTTCCAAAAATATATATCATACCTAGGTTTGATCATATACTTTCTAAAGTATATATTAAACCTTACAAATTCAGTCAAGCTTCCGAAGCGAGACGACTACGCATGGAATTTAATTCTTCCCAATATCTCATGAGTGAGCTCATGACTTTCAGTTCAACAATGAACCTGTATGATCCCTTTGAGAGATAGTAATACTCATATGCCCTTGCATGCACACCAACACGCCTGTGTATAGACCTTGGTTAGGATATCAACCTATTGGTCTGCCAAATGTACATACTCAAACATATAGTAATACATCTGTCTCCGATCAGAGTATGCATGCCTACATCGTGATATCATACGACGTAGGTCTTTTCTCGATCTCATTAAGTCAACTCTTTGACCTAACTAATCTGACACCTCTGAATCTCTATTCCTCTGTAGATGACATGCATCAAGAGGTCAGCCAGATATCAGCCAAATGAGAAAGTATTGCCATCTCCTACTCAGGCTGTAGATCATCTCTTAACAATCATTTGACGATACTTGATGAGTCCTCAATCCAACTCCTTAGATATTCATCCAAGCACCAGCCTCTATGATTCAATAATGGAATCAACAGTTGTATGATCATTAAGATGGCCACGGTACATAACCCTAATTATACTAAGGGACCTATTATGCAAATTAGTTATTCTTCATTTCAAATCAAGGAATGACATTTGTAATAACATTTATTGCATAATGGCTCGTCGTGGGCTCGCATGTCCGATATAGAGAGTAAGGAAAATCTTGGCGGAGTGTTTTAGCCTTCTTCGGAGCGCAGCCTTAACGCCGTCATGTGTGTGGAGGAGTTGAAGAACGCTCTTATAACACGTACCATTGATCTTCCTGATTTGGGTGGGATCTAACGGTTACAAATCAACCACGTTGTTATACGAAGTTATGGTTCAGACCTCCGACCTAAGCCGAACCTCGGTCCAAGCCAAAGTCCTAGGCACCGTCGAAGCTCCCGGAGCTGACACGTGAACCGATCCTTTCCGACTGAGCCTAGCCATCACGTGTTCCACGTATGCATGTGAGATAATTGCAGCGGAGGTCCTCTCATATCCAATTATTATAGATGAGTCCTTCCTCTTTTGTGTAATTTACATTTCAACCCCTGCGGGGTTTCCTATTTACAATTTAGCTCCTGTATGTCTTATTTTGTAATAAAACTAGGAATTTTTCTTGCATTTGTGACCCTAGATTTATTGGTGAATAAGTTTTTATCCTAAAGTCCAATTAATGTGATTTTGGTCTCATTTTAAAGCTGGTTTGATAATCCATCTCTTGGAAAATTTTGTGATTAATTTGGAATTGAAAAAATTCACGCATTAATTATTCTTGATTTCTATTGGTTTTGAAACTGGTTTACCATATTGCCTATTCACTACCTTAATTAATCAATTCTGAGTATCTTCATAATCGATCCAAGTTATTTGTTTTGTGGATGTAAGTATGGATGTCCTATGAATATTGTTTGTGCATCATTATTCACATTTAATTTAGTTGCATAAAAAATGTATTAGAAAATATATCTGTTTATACTACTATGATATGTGCATCAACTTGACATAATTACCTAAAGATTTCTATCTAAAATATTTGATCTCTAAATTTACTCATTAAATTGATCGTGTCCTTGTGTTCGACCCAAGAATTCCTAGGTTAAAAATTAAAGCCAAGAATCTCTTCATTGAGACTCACCTCGGTTCTGTATGGAAAGCTAAGTGTCTGTACCACAACATATCGAAATTAATTCATGCATTTAGCGCTTCATCAGATGGCACCGTTGTCGGAGACGTGACATATTTTGTGACTATTTTTAGGAGAAATTATTTATTTATTAATTTTTAGGCATCATTATTCTAAGTTTGTTTTCTTTGTCATATTGTGTTTGTGATATCTTTTTTACTAAGTTCTTTTAGATCTCTTTAACAAAATAATAAAAATACTTTTTTATAAATTTCATTTTTTTCATTATTTCGTGGTTTGGAGCCGATGAATTCTGAACGATCGTGGAGGCAAGAAGCTTGGAGTGACTTGTTAGAGAGCCATGAGATAAATAATTAGTTGAGAAAATATTAGCTTAGTAGACTTTTATTCCATTGCCCATTTACAACAGTTGTCGATTGAGATCTCGTGCATATAAACAAAGGCCTCTTAAACTATATTTATTCTTATGTGTGGTTATGTCGAGAGTGGTTCTCGACTTGAGTGACATTTTAGACTCAAGATTTACGCCAAATAGAAAGATCGTAGGCCATTTCATTGCTTGATCTATTTTGTAACTTAGGACACACAACACAAATCTCATAAGATTCTCAATTGCAAAATCTTAGTAGATTCATAAAAGCAAATATCATACGTTCTACTTATTCAAATAAATTTTTTTCTTCATTGTTAATAGAACTGATGCTTAGGTGTGGTTTCTCAACTTGCATCATATAGCTAGATTTAAAAATTATGTTATGCATCCACATGGAGAGTGCTGAGAAGCGTTGTATCACTGGCGACTGCATGCATCATTGATTTTTCGATTGCATTACATAAACGATTTTACCCTCAGTTTTTACCAACTTAAGGAATAAAGGAAAAGGGACTGTACACTAGGTGATGATTGTGGTCACCTAAATTCAAGCGCTAACCAAATCTCTTAAAATTGGGACTGAATTAATGCAAGTTGACCTAAAATTGGAATAAAATCATCCTTGTTTTTCGAGTAGTAAAACCCTCATTGTTTGCTGGTACATTTCTGTGAGAAAGGAACAACATTAGGATAGAGCCATGCCAGGAACTTTTATAGGAATCACTGGTTCCATAAAAATGATTAGCCGCTTCTCAGTGAGGATCTACGGGTAGCCTGTAAACGGTCCGGATGTCCTTAGCAGATGGAGGGTTTAGAGGGCACCACGCAAGGCCCGATCCTTAAGTAAACGGGTAACCGTATTTATACATCCGACTTACCTCTATACTAGGTGAGAGTGGATGAAACTAGTAATAGGAATCGAGATGGTTTGTAAGAAAATTTAGGTTCCTAATAGCTCGTAACTCTGACAAGATTTGTATTTGATCACCAATTAATATTTGACAAGACAATAAGGACATCATTTCGACCTTCAGTTTTGAGTTGGTGAATTAATCAGGGTTTGTATTTATTGTTTTTTGTGAGTCACTCTCCACATTTACGAGCCCAGTAGATTTAGGATCTTTTGAAATCTAACGTGCTCAAATTCCTTACCTCTTGAAATCGAAGATGGATAATTGGTCTTATATTTTCTCGGACTTTGCGAGCCTTTCACTGAGCTGCCTAATTATCCCATCTTCGTCGATTCAGTCCCCTACTTCTTCTTTTATTGGACCATCCTACATCGGAAATAATCCTTTTTACGATTTGCAGTATCATGATTCACTCCTATGGGAAGGTTACATCTCGACTAACTGCTTTCCTTCTTCTTTTCTCACTGAGGAAGATCATTTTCTTGGTTAGATAGACGTGATTTCATTATTTTCGTCTAGATCTCATTCCAACCCTTTGTTTGATGAAGATGTTGAAGACACATTTAAGATGCCTCCCAAAATACAAAATGGGAATAGGGAGGAGGAAGAGCGAGAGGACCCGATGCATGTAGTATTGGCTAGGTTAGCGGAATCTGAATAGAATCAAGCACTCTTGAGAGCATAGCTTGGCCAATTACACTTGGGTACTTATAATCCTATGGATGCGACATATAATCCTAGGCAGTTTCAAAGGTGAAATTGGTTGAGCTCAGCTGAGCCTAAAGTAGAATACAAGTTGAAGCTGGAGTTCCTTAGTTTGCAGCCACATTTCATGGGAATGCTCATGAGGAACTTTATGCATTCCTTAGGGAATTTAAGTTGGTATGTTCTATCCTTAGACATCCTAGGGTTAACCAAGACTACATAAGGCTCAAATCCCTTCTAATTGCCTTACAGGATGAAGACGATAATTGTATGAAGAACCTGGGGGTAAATGTAACCACTTTTTCCAGTTCAAGGACTTATTCTTGAAGAAGTTCAACCCTTTACGTAGAACAAACTTGATTCATTCATGCATCACGAGTTTCACCCAACATCCTAATGAGACCTTTTGTGATTCATGGGAGAGATTCAGTGATCTCTTACAAAAGTGTCCTTGTCATGGCTTAGAGCCTACCAGAATGGTTCAATCTATTTATTGCGGTCTACACCCTGAGGTGTAGGGTTTAGTTAGTGCTGATTGTGGTGGAAGCTACAATTCCTGAGGAGCGGACACCGTCTGGAAGGTGTTTAAGCGAATGGCTGAAATAAGTAGAGCACAGACCGCTAGTAGAGCTCAGCTAGAGACCCCCATTTCACTCTTATTTGGTGGGGGGTAAAGTCTACAGTGGATCCTTTTGACATGGGTTTAATAGTAGATAAACTGACAATGGTCGAGAGGATAGACATGCAGATGAATTATTTAGACAATAACTCGTCCAAATTGCCTAAAGAGATGTGAAACTTTCTGAGAAGGTATCCAAGATGAGGGTACCTGTCGTGACTGCATTTGCTGCTCCTGTATACCATGTCCATCACATTCAGAAGTAGCAGATGTCAATGCCATTACATCCATGGATTGAGGTGTAGCTCTTGAGCCCATCCTTATCAACAGCAACCACCATCTGTAGAGATAATTACTGAGGAGCCTTCCCAGGTATGGGAGATAAATGGTGTATGGTACATCAATGACCCTGCTAGGAAGGGAGGTTCTGAGGATCGATTCTCCTATCAACGTCCCCAGACATTTTACGACACATCATTTACTCCTACATCTCTTCCAGTGCCACAAAGCTCAGGGGACATTCCTTATCAGGCATCGAGGCAGTAGCAACAACAATTCAGGCATTAGAAGACATACGAGGCAGGCCCGCACGACCCGCATGTGTAAAATCATACCCAGTAGCAGCATTCTTGGGGTAATCAGGGCCAGTCTTCACGTTCTTCATATCATTCCTCTTACAACGACAACATTCATCATCAGGTTCAATGGATTTTCATCGAAAAATTTTGGATGAGTTGTGTTCCTACAGAAACGAAGTATAGGATTTCAGGGTTGATTTCAACCGTCTTTCTCATCTACATGATGAGCGCAATATCCCTTCTATATCCATTCTAACCTAGGTTCAGGCTAATCCCAATAGCTTGAAAAAACACAATAGCATCCTTCTATGGATCATGTATACTATTCAGATTTTCTCAAATCTGAAAATTAGATCTATCCATTTGATTATGTTCATCATATGTCTCTCAGGAGTAGACAGACCGTGGTTGTACCTGATCATGCTAAGGACATGGATAAAACCAACTCTGAAGCTTGGTTTGAGGAGACTTCAGAGGATGATGATGTTAGACATCTTCACCAAAGAGCTAATACTTCTAGGAGAAAGTTTTAGGTGGAGTACAAGAGCGGAGCAGCAAACATCAGATTCAGGTTCTACGATGGATCTTGCACCTTTGGATAAAAAGAATGCACATTCAGTAGACATTCTCTATCGTAAAGTAGAAAATTCAGTTGTTATTTTATAAAATATTCATGTGTGAAAAACTCAGTTTCAAGTAATAATAAAGATCATGTTTCTATTTATGAATCTGTGTCTTCACTTTATTCTTTCCCTATACCTTTCCCCCGTGCTCTTACAATATGCAGTTGTGGATACAATTGCAGAGTTCTTGAGTTATTCTTCTCCCTATTCCCATTATGACATAGAAGTCCCTTTGGACTTGTTAGCTCCCCTTCCTTTGGAACAATCAAGAGAATTAGATGATGGGTTGGACGCGGCTTTAGCTGAATTACCGTGTATTTTTGGCGATATGACTCCAATTCTTCAATTCAATTAGTGGAAAACATTACAGTTGAGTCATATCCGCTATGCAACATGGATTCAGATTCAGCGGTAGTTCAACCATATGTACCAGATGATTCATCCTTTACAGAGTTGAATCCACTACCTCCTACACTCAAGTACACTTTCCTTATAGGACCTAAAAGTAAGTTTTTTATCATCATTAATTCAATGTTGACTGTAGAACAAGAGACTAGATTGTTGGAAGTTCTAGAGAAGAACCATAAGGCTATAGGTTGGATGGTATGAGATCTTGTGCATATAAACCCCACACTCTATTCACACCATATGTTTGTTGAGGATAATGTCAGACCTTCCCGTGAGTTTCAGAGGAGGCTTAATCAAAATCTTTGGGATGTAGTTCAGAAAGAAATAGAGAAATGGTGTGGAGCGGGATTTATTTACACTATCTCTGATTCCAAATGGATGGCATCTTTACATGTTGTCCCGAAGAAGTCGAGAATTCAGATGTTCACCAACGAAGAAAGAGTTGAGATTGCGACACGAGTACCCATGTCATGGTGTATCTGTGTCCATTGCAGGAACTTGAATGCTACGACCAAGAAAAATCAATTTCCCCTGCCTTTTATTGAACAAATTCTAGAGAGATTAGTGGGGAAAGAGTTATTCTATTTTCTTGATGGATACGCATGCCGAAATCAAGTATCCATCGCCCCTAAAGACCAGGGAAAGACTACTTTTACATGTCCTTTTGACACATATGCATTCAAGAGCATGCCTTTTGGGTTATGTAATGCCCCAGGTACTTTTTAGCGGTACATGATTGCAGTGTTTGCGGAGATGTTTGATAATTTCCTTGAAGTCTTCATGGATGATTTTATGGTCCATGTTGATTCATTTGATCCTTGCTTAGCATACTTCGACCAAGTTCTTCAGAGGTGTAGCCGGTACTCTCCTGGGAAAATAGTCATTTCATGGTAAGGAAGGGTATCATGTTGGGGCATGTCATCTCCAAAAAGGGAATGGAGGTTGATCCTGCTACGGTTGATGTTATCAAGAAACTTGATCCACCAACCAACATCAAGTCAGTGAGATCATTTATAGGGCAAGTTATATTTTATAGAAGATTATTCAGGATTTTTTGAAGATTGCCTGACCACTGACTGAGCTCTTAGGAAAAGACATCGAGTTCTTTATTGATCACAAGTGTCTTAAGGCCTTTGAGCTTTTCAAAAAGAAGATTTGGGACTCGTGGAATCTGCAGGCTCCTGATTGGTCTCTTCCCATTGAGATTATGACTGATGCTTCAGATTTTGCTATACGAGTAGTATTAGGGCAGCGAAGAGATCAGATTCAGTTTGTTATTCACTACGCCAGCAAAGTGTTGGATCCTGCACAAAGAAATTGTACAGTAATCAAGAAATAAATGCTTGCAGTAGTTTGGAAATTAGAGAAGTTTAGGTCTATGATGTTTGGATCTAAGGTGATAGTTTATACAGATCATTCAACCATTAGGTATCTTATGGAAAAGAAGGATGCGAAGACGTGTATTCTTCGGTGGATATTGCTACTACACGAATTTGATTTGGAAATAAATGATAAACCTGGTGTTAAGAATGTAGTGGCTGATCATCTTTTAAGAATTGCACTAAAAGATTCCTCTGATTCTGAGCATATATGAGAGACCTTTCCCGATGAGTCCATTTGTGTTATTAACTCACTCACATGTATGCTGATATGCTTAACTTCCTTGTCTTCAAGCAAGTTCCCCATGGCTGGACTAGGAGCAGTATAGACCGACTGAAGTCAGATTCAACAAAATATCATTGGGAGGATCTGTTCCTTTTCTTTGAAGGTCTAGATTGTATCTGGAGAAGGTGTATTCCTAATGAGGAATATCAAAGTGTCCTCACACATTGTCATTCACTTGAGGCAGGAGGACACCATTCAGGAAAAAGAACTGAGGCAGGAGGACACCATTCAGGAAAAAGAACCGCTCATAGGGTGTTACAATGTGGATTCTTTTGGCCGACCTTTTTTAGAGATGTTGTAGTGTACGGCATGCCTTGTTTGACAAAGGATGGGAGGGACTGTTGGAGTAAGAAATGAGATGCCTATGCAACTTGCGATGTTTTTAATGCTTGTGTCATACATTTTATGGGTCCCTTACCTAATAGCCAAGGTTTTGAATATATCTTGTTAGCGGTGGATTACTTGTCCAAATGGGCGGAGGCTATCCCAACCCGAGCCGTAGATGGTAGGACTATTGTTAAGTTTATTAAGGATCGTATTATTTCACGGTTCAAGGCACCTAAAGTATTGATCTCTGATGGAGGTAGCCATTTTGTGAATGGATTGATGAAATCACTAGCTAAGGACCATAAATTTGAACACATGGTAACTAGTGCTTACCACCCACAATTAAACGGCATGGCAAAGGTTTCAAATAGGGAGGTGAAGAGCATTCTTCCGAAGTTAGTCCGTCCAGATAGGAAGAACTGGTCTCAGTTGTTAGACCAGGTTCCATGGTATTACAGAACGACCTACAAAACAGCACTTGCTACTTCACCTTTTAGGATGATTTATGGCAAACCATGCCATTTACCCGCTGAATTAGTGCACAAATCTGAATGGGCAATCAAGAAGATAAATTGGATCTATCACTTAGGGAAATTGTGTAGAGACCTTAACCCAAAGAAGTATGAACTTGTGGAAATTCGCAACCGAGCATATGACAACAACACGATCTATAAGGATAAAGTTATGAAGAAGCATGATGTGCATATCAGATGCAAGAACTTTGTCCCTGGACAAAAGATATAGTTGTTTAATGCGAGGAAACCTAAGTCAAAGTAGACGGGTTCTTTTATTGTAAGGAAAGTGTATGAGAATGGTAGTGTAGAATATGCAGAGCTTTCATGGAATGCACATTCCTTTTTGGTTAATGGGCAGTTGCTTAACCATTTTGTAGAATCTAAAGAAAGGTTAACTCCTGTAGAGATGATCGACTTCGTGCCTATAGATGCAGTTTCCGATTTCTTAGAAAAGGCATGAGAATCAAGAAAGATTCTTATCACAAGATTCAACATCAACAGATTTATATTCTTTCTCACCTTATTCTTTGTTCCTACCTACACTGAAGCTATGTTAAGCATAAGCATAGAGGGGTTGTATCCATACCTTATATTCTACACGGATCTCTGCTTTGCAGTCTTTTCATCTCTTTGCTTAAGTTTTCCAAAACATGGGTATAGGGGGGATCTTCTTTGTAAGTTTTATTCTTTCTCATTCTTACGCTTGTTTATTTTCAAAATCTCAGTTCATGTACATTCTTTTATTCTTAGTTGTGCTATGGCTTCATATCACTTTGTGCTATGAGGACATAGCAAAAGCTAAGTATAGGGCATCTACCATATATAATGCATAATACTTTAGCCATATCTCATATTTTAAAAATTTTCAAAATTATTGGGGTTATGGGTATCGTATTATATTGTTGAACTGATTTTTATAAAAAATGTTTTGAAATAGATTTTGAAAATTATATTATTTTACATGGTTTTCACGTGTTTTACATGGTTTATGAAAATTTGGATTGACATGTTTGGAAAATCATTTGTAAAATATTTTGAAAATCTATATCTATGTGACAATGTTTGCAAAAAGTTTTCAAAAATTCTTTTCAACGTTAAGGGTGTAAGTGAGATTAACAAATCAGCCATATTTAAAGTCAATAGAAATCAGAAAATAAACATAAAATAAAAATTCAATAATTTTACTGTGTCTCTTCAGTATCCTTTAGTGCAGTAATATTTCACATAGGTTGCGACGATTCCCTGAACCGTCCTATAATAAATCTTTATAAGGTTTTTCTTCCTTAGAGTCTTTTTTCAGTTCAACATGGAGAAATGTTTGTATTTCAATTTGATATTTTGGAATATGAAGTTGACAAGGAGTTCTCTGAAAAGAGTTATGCCAATTTAGAAGGACGATATATTAATGGAAGCATTAGATATGGATGTTCCTTTACCTTTTCTTGATGATGTTCAATTGATGAATTCTTACCTCCTTTGTAAGTTGGGTCATCCCTCTATGTCTAGTTTTTTTATTTTAAGGAAAACCCAAAAATCTATTGCATGATTTCGTGATCTAATTCGTCGTCCCATAATCATTATGAATTTTGAGGCTTCCCATGTGGATATGAATCACTTTTTAGGAAGAATGACATCATTCTAAAAGAATGAATTTTCAAGCTGATGAAGATCTTTCTTACTCAAATTCTGAAGTGTTTTCCATTAGGAAGAAGCAGTTGAAACATAAAGCAGCATGTGATTTTAATCCTCGAAGAGCCAATCTTGATTTCTAAGGAGCTGAAGTTTGTAGTGTTGTGATTGGATATCATAATATTTTATTAGTATTATTCCTCTATGATGTTATGTTGAAGATACCCAGTCTATTGTCTTTGATCAATAAATCTAATAACTCTTTAATTTTTTGTAAAATAATTAACAAGATAACTTATTTGGTGATGCTCCCCGACACATTTTCATTATACACTCAAGTCTTGAGATGATCTTGAACACTTGGTTTAAGGAGTCCTTAGACTTAGAGTTATTATATATTAATCGTTGGGGTCCTGGACTTAAAAATTCATACTCTCCCAATTCAAAGATATGCATGCTATATTTCATGCTTAATCTTCCTTAAAGAATTTGACTTTCACTCACATGCACAACTGTATTAATGATTGACATGAGTCAAGGTATCACTAAGGAAACTGGGATTGGAATTTTGAGTTTGGACTTGATTTCTATGAGGCTTGAGGATGGGATTAAATTAATGGCGGCTTTATGAAACCTGAGTGTCAACATCTTAGCCAGTATGGGACATGTTCTCATGCTATCTCTTGATCAAACCTAAAGTGCTAGGGTGTGATGACATTAATTTATAAGTCGATCAGTGTGCACCAATGTTTTGGTAAAAGCAATGGAGCAAGCCAAAAATTAAGAAAAGGAAGAAATGGTGAAATAAAATGCTCTCACCATACAAATACAAGTATCAAAAGTGCATTCACCTAAGTCAAGAACTCCCTACCATTTTAAAAGTGTCCATTTGGGCCAACACTATTAGTACCAAGAGTTGGGCTAGTGCTCAAAAAGGGCTTTGCATCGTAAATGCTATATTTTTGGGTGTAGAAGGTATATTAGGTACTCAAAAAAGGTACACCCCAGTGTATTCCCAGGAAAACAATGTAGACAACTCCAACTTCTCTTGACGGATATAATGATTGGGAAAAATTGAAATGTAATTATGTTGCGTATTTGCACATGAGAGAACCCTGTTCCAATGAGAGTAAGATAAAATAAGTACAAAATCCTACAACCTCCATTATCTATCCTTTCATCTATCCTTTTAAAGTCTGACAAACTAAAGAGAAGGTTGATTGAGGCAAGACTAGATTTGTTCCCTAGAATTTAGGGTTGGGACCTTAGGAGAGCTTCAAGATTGGAATCTTTGGTGATGTCTTGATACTACTCTCATGTTGCAATCAACACTAAGTCACATTCCTTATATTTATGTATATATTGAGAGTCTAACAACTACAAGAGTTGAATTCCTTTTTATTAATACTTAGATAAACTTAGAGTTTTAGAATTCCTAAAGCTTAGTGTTCTAGGTCTAATGAAGCCTTGTTTATTCACTTGCACATGTCAGGGATCTCATTAATCAAACTAACTTTCTAACAAATTCATTCTTTATTAGCTAGAGGACTAGCTTATCTTAAGTATAGAGGGGTGATAAATCCCAGATTTATCGGCTTAACTGAGTATATTTATCTCCCTTACTTAAGATAAGCACATGATTCATTGACTTGATTACACTAATTACTAAATAATGTAATGTAAATAATTAACACTAATTATTATTTATTAATATGGTG
The DNA here is from genome assembly GCA_037367405.1 of Ottelia alismoides. Classification (NCBI taxonomy): domain Eukaryota; kingdom Viridiplantae; phylum Streptophyta; class Magnoliopsida; order Alismatales; family Hydrocharitaceae; genus Ottelia; species Ottelia alismoides. The sequence continues at coordinate 115,949 of JAZKJV010009566.1, forward strand.
TAATATTTTATATATTTATCTCTTATTAGAAATCAAATAAAAATTAGAATTTACAAATTAACATTAAATAAAATAAGTAAAAGAAAAATTAAAGAAAATAGTTTTATACTGTTATCAATAGTATTTAATTTTTTAACTATGTACAAATGATCGTTGATCTCTTTGACTTCTACATAAAAGTTGTAGATCTCATCGAGCTCTAAAACATTCATGTTTAACACTTTTTCTATATCAGCTTCTATCTAATTATTTCCTAATTATTTCTGATTTATATTAATTTCTTCAATTTCTATTCGACCATGTGGCACCTTCGGTTTGACCATGTGGCATGTCCCTGTTCTACCACCCATCCACACTTATGACCTTTAGATGGTCTATAATCTTTCAATTTGGGTCATTTCTTCATGCCTCATTGTGAGCCATACGATAGGCTTTAATCTATTCAATTAAAACTGTTTGCCTCTGCCCTAATTCTAACCGTTGGATCAGCAGATCCAATGGCTAACCTTTCGTCTCTAACCTCCAGCCACATATGCAGAAGCGACGTGATTGTTCTCTTCATTGTACCTAACACCAAATATGTCAACCTCCTTATGCATCATCTACCCTTGAAACCTCCACTAATCCCTTCGTCGTTCAATCCTAATCCAGACGGGCTCCATAACTCCTTTGTAACCTAATTGCTATCACAATAGCAACAGTTGGAACTTCAGCCAAAATCACCGCCAACCTCCATTTTCTCATCTTTAAATCACCCTTCGCCACCCCCTTTCTCGAGTGATCCACCCTTTCTTGAGGTCTCCCCTAGCCATCTAGCCTCTTATGCGACAGAGAGAGAGAGAGAGAGACTAGAATTGAGCGTAGATAGGGTTTGATCTCTGGAGAGATCCTTAATTATTTTGCCAAGTTACAGCATGATTTAAAGGTTGTTTGAGCATAGTTCCATATCAAGGAACGTCAAGCGAAGACCACAAAGCTTCAAGCTTCTTATTTCGGCTCGAGATTCAACCCAATTCAAGTCGTCTTCAACCATTGATTCCAAGAAGAAGTTCTGATTATTAGTTCTTACTGTTGTTCTCACCTTTATTGCATCTTTACTACTTCACAAATCTAGTATCAGAACCCACCAATACCTTCACTATTAGTCCATGTTTTACGCGTATCTTCCCTCGCTCTCAATCTATTTCTCTAATCGTGTAGACCACCCCATGCCATTGTCTGCTTCTGCATGAAGGAGACATCCATTAGGGCTCAATTTTCCGCCTTCGAATAGCCCTCCATTCTTTTCACTTTGTCCTTCAAAATGTTCATAGGTGATTGCTCTATCTTTGCTAATTTTACAGGTTTTTAAATGGCATCATTGATCGGAGATGGAATCTTAGCTCCGATCTCTTAATTTCTCTCTGAAGAAGAGACACCAGCAGAGTCATCCAGGAAGACTTGCTTCTCCTTCCGGCCTCGATCATCATCACCGACACTTAACAAAGGATTATAGACCTTCAGATAGCAAGGAAAAGCATGGCGAAGTGTTTTAGCCTTCGTCGGAGGGCAGCCTGGTGAAAACCAGTTTCATTGTATTAATTCGCATATATTAACCCCCTAACTTAAACTAATTGTCAATAAAAAACAAAATAAAACTTTGTATATAGCTGGGTTTGAGAATAAATGAAAAATGCAAAAAATAACAAAACTACAATTCGTAGTGTTTTTATACACTTAAAAATGCTCACAAAAAATATTTCTCCCCTCGTTTGACCTCGTGTCTGATTTTTGTCAACATGAAACTTGTAGATCTCATCGAGATCTACAAATTTCATGTTTCAAATTTTTTAAAATTCGGTAATTTTCTCTATCTTTTTTGAGGTTTTCCTCTTGAATAAACCTGATTGGGCCATATGACGCTTTTTTAATGTACCACATGGCACGTTCCTTATGCGCCACCCGCCCAATTTTTTCCACCATCCGATTGCGTTTTTCACCTTTAATCCAGTCGTACGCTCTCGCTTCAACTCTAGCCCTTCGATCCACTTGCTTGATCTCGTTGGGACCATCTGCAACACTAGCCTCCTCCTCTCGCTTTTGTCATGTCTGTAGTCGCCCGATCTCCTCCAAACTCTCCATCTCAACCGCACTTATGCGTTATGCTCTCCACCCTTCGATCCATCCTCAGATCACATCTCATCCATTTGTTCCCGCCCACCTACCAGTTCACCACACGGTGCTCTCTTAGCCATCGATTACAACCTTCATCGATCTAATCCAAACCGCATCTGCGTGCCCTTCTCTTGACCATTGGATTGCAAGATCCAACGATCACGACTCCATCTTCTTCCTCCGAACCCCCTCTCACCCACGTTTCCCTCCTCACGCACACACTTCCCTGTTTCCATTTTTGCCGCCACCTCATCCACCCATGCCACTCTCCGACTACCCCACAACGTAGCCGGTCTTCCACCTTCCTCGTGGGAAACCACTCGCCCCACGACACCCTCTTTCTCGCTCCACATCTCCTTTGTTACCCATGACCTCTACCACCATCAGCCATAACCGTTCCACCTTGAAATAGCCCTTCGTCGGCCACCATTATAGGCGTCCACCTTATGTGGGGCTAGGCCCAGCTCTTCTCCACCTCCCCGTGACAGGGGGAGGTTGAATCGATGAAGCGATGACGATCTATGCCTCCGGTGACAACCCATAGCCATGGTAGGCTATGCCTTGGTGCTCCGCCATTGATGAGCTGTCCCCGGTGGCCATGGGGATCCAGCGATGACCGGAGCTCCGCCTAGGAGCTCAAGCACAGGCTCCTCCTCTGCCATATCCCATGTAAGCTTCTCCGATCTCCCTTTGTAATTTTCTTTTAACTTCTCTGATTTAATTAGGCTCCTACACACCACATCACCCTCCATTGACCATCAACTTATCTTCCCCGCACATCCATCGTTCATGTGCATCCCTCCGAACACCTCATCTTTCCTCTGCATCCTCAGACCATTCCGTCTCCCTCTTCTCCAAGTTCGTCAGAGAAGACGACCAGGCTACCCGCTTCTTTGTCCACACAGCTACCATTCCACTCACACTCATCTGTGCACGAAGATTCAGCTATCTACTAACAGTTGCAAGTACTACATGGCTTAATGGCTGGAGCTTCATTAGAGCGATCTTCTTGGGCTCTGCCTTCGACGAAGGAAAAGCGACGATCCTCTCTAGACCACCCAGCGCCTCGCCCGAGCTTCCAAGTTGCTCGCCTCGTCTCCCAAAGCCTTCTTGGAGCTCCACCAAGCTCACTAGCCGGAGGCGAAGCCAGCACGACTACGTCGGAGTACAGCCAACTCCGCCACAGGAGGCGGCGGAGACGAAGAACTCGAAGCACATGCACCGTCCGATTGGCAAGATCGGACGACCCACAATAAGTTGCGTCACTTCTCTAGGAGCGTACAGAAGCCACCCAATCTCCATGATCGGGTGGTCTACAGCGGCCCACGTGTCATATCCAAGCAGGAGCAGCAACCGTCTGATCTTGATGATCGAACGATCGACAAAGGTCCACATCATCAGCTCCAGATGTCAGACCCGAGCCTCATTCGAGCCACCTGAGCCTCTCCCCAAGCCTGCGCCAAATCTCGAACCACCTCGGAGACAAGTCTGAACCTCCATCGACCATCGAGCCTCGACCCACATGCTATGTCATGTGCGGTCGGAAAAATTACAGGGAGACCGTGGTAACTTCTCCTATTTGCAGATAGGTCCTACCAGCATATGCACCTGGGATAAATTGCACATAAACCCTTGCGAGTTTTGATAATTACATTTCTACCCCTACACGTATGGGTAATTTACACGGAAGGCCTTGTAACTTTTGTTATTTACATTTAGGCCCTTCCAGGGATCTGTTTGCTATTTATTTTCATGTTTTTCTTGCGATTATGATCATGGTTACTTTTGTCAATATCTTGAGCACCCGAGCTCTGTTTGAATTGATTTCAGTTGTGTTTCGAAGCTTCTTTCATTGTCTTCTTAATGGCATGCTTATATCTCTATTTTAACATATTGATCTTGATGATTAATTTTATTAATGTAATGTCTTTGACATAATGATATCTTAAGCGTTGTTTACATGCATCAATGAAATTTGCCTTGATAATTGACACTGAATTGATTAATGTTTAATGGATCAAATATTGTTGTCTAAATAGGGCATATATGCATCATTGTAACATTGCATATCCTTGCATGATAGAAAATCAAGTAAACAAAATATGTTCGCATTGTCTGCAGTGTGTCGTGATGTGCATTAACCTATGGATTTCTAATTCACCACTTAATTGGAATAGTAAGAGTCTAGATTCACACTTAAGATGCTCGTGTCCCTGAGTTCGACTTTGGGCTTGCCCAAGTAAAATAAAAATCTATCACTTGATATTAATTGATATTGTTTTTAAGCGGTCTTTGATGGATCCTATTTCACCCGACTGCAACGCACACATTCTTTTTAATCACATAAAATGGTTAAATTAAGTGGGTGAATTTCGGGTTTGTTAAATGGCGTCATTGCTGGGGATGCGGCTCATCTTTTGTTTATTTGGATTTTTAATATTCAATTGAGTGTTAATTTCTAATTCATAGGAAATGTTGTTGTCTTGCATTATTAATCTTTCTTCGATTGATATCTAATGCATGTTTTTGTGGTAGGGCCCTTTGTTATCAAGGAGGCGAAGAGCAGGTGTTCCTCGCTCTGAGGGGCCACAGAAGCAAACTCTGAAGGAAGCTCGAAGAGAAAAAAATGTGTTTCTTGCATTTATATTTTCCATGTAATAATCGACTTTACAACGGTCTTCGTTAGAAGACTCCCGTGTGTAAATGAAGGAAATATTCATTGTTGTGTGGGGATCGCCCCACTTGAGTGTCGACCTAGGATCACGCACGCGACTCTTCGAGCTTTAGTCGCATTTGTTTATTCTCTGTGTTTGATCAAAGGTAGGACACACATTAATTCTAGATGCACATAAACATCGCTTCACTTAGCCCAAACATTCAATATGTTCTTCCCCGCTAATAGAAGCATGTTAGGTGCGGTTCTTCATCGACTTGCATACATTTAGTTTAGATTTTAATTCAGTCTTATTTTCACGAATTTATCTATAGGCAGTGCGAGTATTATTTTAGCATAGTTTATGATTTTATTGACTGCATGGCTTTTTCTCGACCCCCCTTCCTGGCTTGATCACCTAGGATTAATGGATATTGGGAATGAGCAGTAGACAATTGATTGATTGATTGATTGATTTATGTTCACATTTGAACAGAGATAATCTTAAGCTAATAACTGGGATTGTTAAATGCAAGTTGACCTAAAATGGAGTAAAATAATATTTTCGGAGCGCAACACCCTTGTTTACGTAGGATGATTTTTACTTCATCATTTTTTTAATCCTTCTGTAAATTAGATTGTTTTAATCGCCAATAAAAATGACAAGATAATCAACCAACACTTGTTGGTTTCATGTGTGAGTTGGTGAATTAGAAAGAGTATTGCATGCTTGATTGAGCCTTGATTGCTCCGACACCCTCCCCTAGACCTTAGGTTCTCCATTCATCTCTGAAGATATATTTGTCACATGTACATCCATCCTAACTTCTTTATTTCCCTCAAGTCTCCCCAACATCAATTATCCATCTATATACTTAGGCTACTCTTAGCCTAAGTATATTGGGGACTTGAGTCCCCGTAATTTTCTCTCTTATTTCCTTTCCTTGATATTTAGGGTATTTCTAACCTTAGTATCGGGGGTGTCCTCCTCAATTCTTGTATATTTTCCTATACTTTAAATGGAGCTATGGCTTCGTGTCATCTAGTGCTATGATTATATAGCAAAGTTTAAGTATAGGGGGTTATACCCGATATACAGTATATATGTACTTATCCATAGCTCTATTTTTGAAAATTTCTGAAAAATTTAGAACTTTTTTTGGGCCAAAGTATACTCTTATGAACTAAGTGGACAAAATTTTTTCAAAGCTTTGAGAAATTTGCTATACTATGTTCCATTATTTGTGAGAAAAATATTTTGAAAATGATTTGAAAATTGGATTTTACTTGTTTTGAAAATCGTTTGAAAAATGTTTGAAAAATTTATACATGTGACATAGTTTGGAAAATATTTTTAAAACTCAATTTCAAAGGAAAATGAGTTTAACTTGTGTTCTAACTTTAACTAAAAATCCATAAAAATGAGAAAAACCAAAAAATTTTTTAGAAGTCAAATTGATTACTAAACTAAAATAAGTAGTCGCTTTTCAGTGAGGGTCTCCCTTATTAGAGTGGGTAGTTTAGAGAACATCGCGTATGGCCCCATCCTTAAGCAACGGGTATCGTTCTACGGCCTGTACTTACATCTATACTCATTGAAAGCAGATGCAACTACTCTTTGAGTTTAGGCAGTCAGTAGGACTTTGAGAGTCTTCATAAAAATTTCAAAAAAAATCAAAAGTGATGAATGAGTTTGATTAAATCCCTTACATTTTCACTTCCACACAGGGTCAATGATGATCAAGAACACCTAGTTTAAGAAGTCTTGTGATTTTAGGTTACCTAGCCTTGACCACCAGGATCTTAGACTTAAATATCCACATTTCCCTAGTTAGCTAGATTTGCGTGCTATATTGCATTCTTAGTTTCCAACCTTAAGAATATGATCAGCACTTCACATGCACAACTGCGATCTCGATGAGATGGGTTGAAATTTCACTTAAGGGACTGTGATAAGGGATTCAAGTATGGATTTGATTTAATGATGCTTGAGGATAGGATAAAATCATTGAAGGCTTCATGAAACCTGAGTGTCAGCATTTTTAGCCAGTATTTTCCCAGGAGTGTACAGCAGCCCCCTGATCTCCATGATCGGGTGGTCTACAGCAGCCTACGTGTCATAAACAAGCAAGAGCAATAGATGTCCGATCTGGATGATTGGACGGTCCAAAAAGGTCCACATCATCAGCTCCAAATGTCAGACCCGAGCCTCGTCCGAGCCTCTCGAGCCTCTCCCAAGGCCTGTGCCTTCTCCCGAGCCACCTCTGAGCCTCCATCGACCACCAAGCCTCAACCCACGTGTCCCATCACGTGCAGTCAGGGAAATTTACATGGAGTCCCGTGTAACTTCTCAAATTTGCAGATAGGTCCTGCCAGCACGTGACAACCACGTGTGCTTACGGTAAATTGCACCCAAACCCTTGCGAGTTTTAATAATTGCAATTCTACCCCCGCGTGTATGGGTAATTTATAGAGAAGGCCTCGTAACTTTTGGTATCTACATTTAGGTCCTTCTAGGGACATGTTTGTTGTTTATTTTCATGTTTTTTTAAAGATTATGCCCCTTATTACTTTTGTCAATATCTTGAGTATCCGAGCTCTATTTGAGTTGATTTCAGTTGCGTTTCGAAGCTTGTTTCATTATCTTCTTAATGACATTTTAGATCTTTGTTTTGACACTATTGATCTTGATGATTAATTTTATTAATGTATTGTCTTTGACATAATGATTTTTTAAGCCTTGTTTTCATGCATTAATGAAATTTGCCCTGATAATTGAAACTGAAATTGATTATTGTTTATTGACTCAAATATTGTTGTCTAAATAGGGAATACTTGCATCATTGTAACATTGCATCTCCTTTCATGATAGAAAATGAAATAAAAAAATATGTTTGCATTGTCTGCATTCTTCATGTGCATTGACATATGGATTTCTAATTCAACACTTAATCGGAATAGTAGGAGTCTAGATTCAAACTTAAGATGCTCGTGTCCCTGAGTTCGACCTTGGGCTTGCCCAAGTAAAATAAAAATCTACCACTTGATATTAATTGATATTGTTTTTAAGCAGTCTTTGATGGATCCTATTTCACCCGACTGTAACGCACATATTCTTTATAATAACTTAAAATGGTTAAATTAAGAGGGTGAATTTCAGGTTTGTCACAACCCTAGCATTGTCATGTGTGGAGGAGTTGAAGAACACTCTAGTAGCACATACCATTGATCTCCCTGATTTGGGCAGGATCTAATGGTTACAAATCGGCCACGTTGTTATATGAAGCAATGGTTCCGACCTCTGACCTAGAGTCGAATCTTAGTCCGAGCCAAAGTCTTAGGCACCAGCGAAGTACCTGGAGCTGACACGTGATGTGATCCATTCCAACTGAGCCTAGCCATCATGTATTCCGTACATGCGGGTGGGATAATTACAACGGAGGTCCTGTCATTTCAATTTTTATAGATCAGTTCTCCTGCTATTGTGTAATTTACATTTCAACACCTACAGGTTTTTCTATTTACAATTAGCTCCTATATGTCATGCTTTGTAATAAAACTTGGAAGTTTTCTTAGATTTGTGCCCTTGGATTCATTGGTGAATAACTTTTTATCCTAAAGTCCAAATAATTTGTTCTCATTTTCAAGTTGGTTTGATAATCTATTATTGGAAAATTTTGTGATTAATTTGGACTAAAAAAATCACGCATTAATTATTCTTGATTTCTATACGTTTTTAATCTCGTTCAGCATATTGCCTATTCACTTTCTTAATTAATAAATTCATGGTATCTTCATAATCGATCCAAGTTATTTGTTTTGTGCATGTAAGTGTGGATGACCTATGAATATTGTTTGTGCATCATTGTTCGCATTTAATTTAGTTGCATAAAAAAATATGTTAGAAAATATATCTTTTTATACTACTCTGATAATGTGCATGTACTCGACATAATTAACCTAAAGATTGCAATTTAAAATATTTGATCTATAAATTTACTCATTAAATTGCTCGTGTCCTTGTGTTCGACCTTGGACATCCCAGGTTAAAAATTAAAGCTAAGAATCTCTTCGCTGAGACTCATCTTGATTTTTTTATGGAAAGCTAAGTGACTGTGCTACAACAGATTGAAATTAATACATCCATTTAGTGCTTCATCAGATGGCATCGTTGTTGGGGATGTGTCACCTTTTGTGATTATTTTTAGGAGAAATTATTTATTTAGTAATTTTTAGGCATAATTATTTTGAGTTTGTTTTCTTTGTTGTATTGTGGTTGTAATGTCTTTTAACTAAGTTCTTTTTTAGCTCTCTAAAAAAATAATAAAAATAAATAAATTATAAATTTCATTATTTTGTGGTAGGCCCTTGGAGCTGATGAATTCTGAAGGACCGTGGAGGCCAGAAGCTTGGAGCGACTTGTTGGATAGCCACGAGACAAATAATTAGTTGAGAGAATATTAGCTTAGTGAACTTTTATTCCATTGCCAATTTACAGCGGTTCTCAATTGAGATCGTGCGCATATAAACAAAGGCCTCTTAAACTATATTTATTCTTGTGTTTGGTTCTATCGAGAGTGGTTCTCGACATTAATGATGTAAAAGATTCAAGCTTTACGCCAAATGGAAAGATCGTAGGTCATTTCATTGCTTGATCTATTTCGTAACATAGGACACACTACACAAATCTCATAAGATACACAATTGCAAAAATCTTAGAAGATTCATAAACGCACAAAGCATACATTCTACTTAGCCAAATAAACTGATTTCTCCATCGCTAATAGAACTATTGCTTTGGTGTGGTTTATCGACTTGCATCATATAGCTAGATTTAAAAAATATGTTCTGCATCGACATGGAGAGTGCTAGGAAGAACTGTAAGTATCTCTAACGATTGCATGCATTATTGATTTTTCGATTTCATTCCGTTTTCTAATTTCTCCCTCAGTTTTTACCAACTTAAGTAATAAAGGAAAAGGGATTGTACGTTAGGCGATGATCGTGGTTACTTAAATTCAAGCGATAACCAAAACTTTTAAAATCAGGACTAAATTGATGCAAGTTGACCTAAAATTGGAATAAAATCAACCATATTTTTCACAGAGTAAAACCCTCATTGTTTGCAGGTACATTTCTGTGAGAGAGGGACAACATTAGGATAGAGTCATGCCATGAATTTTCTTATGAACTACTAGTTCCATAAAAATGATTAGACGCTTCTCAGTGAGGATCTACGGGTAGCCGGTAAAAGTTCCTGATTTCCTTAGTAGAGTGGAGGGTTTAGAGGACACCGTATAAGGCTCGGTCCTCAAGTAAATGGTTAGTTGTATTTATATGGCCCGACTTACCTCTATATTGACTGAGAGTGGATGCAACTAGTCATAGGAATCGGTATAGTTTGTATGAAAATTTAGGTTCCTAACAATTCCTAACTCTAATAAGATTTGTATTTGATCACCAATTAAAATTTGACAAGATAATAAGGCCATCATCTCGGCCTTCAGTGTTGAGTTGGTGAATTAATCTGGGTTTGTATTTATTGTTTTGTGTGAGTCGCTCTGTACATTTACATGCCCAGTATATTTAGATTGTTTTGAAATCTAGCATGCTCTAATTCCTTACTTCTTGAAATCAAAGATGGATAATTTGTCTGATATTTGCTCAGACTTTGCGAGACTTTCACTGAACTACCTAAATATCCCATCTTCATCGATCTTGTCCCCTACTTCTCCTTTAACTGGACCATCCTTGTTCAGAAACAATCCTTTTTTTTTGAATTCGAGTATCATGATTCACTCATGGTAGAAGGTTACATGTCGACTAACCCCTTTCCTTCTTCTTTTCTCACTGAGGAATATCATTGCCTTGGTGAGAGAGGTAATTTCATTATCTTCATCTAGATCTCATTCCAACCCTTTGTTTGATGAAGGTGTCGAAGACACATTAAAGATGCCTCCCAAAAGACAAAATGGGAATGGGGAGGAGGAAGAGTGAGAGGACCCGATGCATGCAATATTGGCTATGTTAGCTGAATCTGAACAGAATCAAGTACTCATGAGAGCACAGCTTGGCCAGTTACACTTGGGTGCTGATAATCCTATGGATGCGGCATACAATCATTGGCAGTTTCAAATACGAAATTAGTTGACCCATCTGAGCCTAAAGTAGAATACGAGCGGAAGTCACTGTTCCTTAGTTTGCTACCACATTTTCATGGGAATGCTCACGAGGAACCTTATGAATTACTTAGGAAGCTTGAGTTTGTCTGTTCTAACCTTAGACATCCTAGGGTTAACCAAGACTACATAAGGCTCAAAGCCCTCTCATTTGCCTTAAAGGCTAAAGCTGATTATTGGATGAAGAACCTGGGGGTAAATGTGACCACTTTTGCCCAGTTCAAGTACTTATTCCTGAAGAAGTTCTACCCTTTAAGTAGAATAAGCTTGATGTGTTTAGGCATCACGAGTTTCTCCGAACTTCCTAATGAAGACCTTTGTGATTCATGTGAGAGATTCAAAGATCTCTTAAAAAAGTATCCTTGTCATGGCTTAGAGTCTACCAGACTGGTTCAGTCTATTTATTGCGGTCTACACCCTGAAGTGCAGGGTTTGGATAGTGCTACTTGTGGAGGAAGCTACACTTCCCGAGTAGCGGACACAGTCTGGAAGGTGTTCGAGTGAATGGATGAAATAAGTAGAGCACAGACCACTAGTAGAGCTCAGCTTGAGACCCCCATTTCACTCTTATCCGATGGGGGGGTTAAAGGCTACGTATCAATTTGACATGGGTTTTATAGCAGATAAACTGACAGTGGTCAAGAGGATAGAAAGGTGGATGAATGACTTAGATAGTAACTTGTCCAAACTGCCTAAATAGATGGCAGAACTTTCTGAGAAGGTATCCAAGATGAGGGTACCTACCGTGACTGCATCTGTTGCTCCTATATACCGTGTCCATCACATTCACTAGAAGCAAATGCCAAGTCCATTCCAGCCATGGATTGAGGAGCAACCTTTAGCCCATCCTTGTAAGCAGTAGTCACCGTCTGTAGAGACAATTACTGAGGATCCTTCCTAGGTATGGGAGGTAAATGGTGTATGGTACACCAATGACCCTGCCAGGCAGGGAGGTTCTGGGGATCGATTCTCCTATCAACGTCCCCAGACATTTTACAATACATTATTTACTCCTACAGCTGTTCTAGTGCCACAGAGCTTAGGTGTCATTCCTGATCAGGCCTCGAGGCAGCAGCAATAGGAATTCGGGCGTTAGCATCCAAATTTGGCACGCTAACATGGCCCGCATGTGAAAATAATACCTAGTAGCAGCATTCTTATGGTCATTAGGGCCAGTATTCACGTTCTTCATATCCTTACTCTTATCAATAACAATATTCATCATCTTGTTCAATGGATTTTTGGCGACAAATTTTGGATGAGCTGCATTCCTACAGAAACGAAGTTTGGGATTTGAGGATTTATTTCAACTGTCTTTCCCATCTACATGATGAGCGCAATATCCATTCTACAACCATTTCAGCCAAGGTTCAGGCTAATCCTAATAGGCTGAACAAAACACAATAGCATCCTTCTCTGGATCAGGTATAATATTCATATTTTCACAAATATGAACACGAAATCTATCAATTTTGATTATGTTCATCATATGTCTCCGTGATGCCCTACTCTTCCAGCTACCGAAATGGATGGAACGAGAGTGTCGGACCTACGGCCCAAATATGCCCATGATCTTTGATACTCAGCAAATAATCTTATGAGTAAAGAGTAAACCAATTTCATACTAATCTCATGCCATATTTATGAATGAAAATCCTAATACCACTAATAACAATCTAACATGTACGTTATTTTTTCCCTATACCATTCTTAAATCTTAAATTAATAGATGATATAGGCTCTTGGACTATATTATCGATTTCTAAATTAAGAGAAAGTACAAATCCTCGGATTTGATTGCAGGGAGCAGTTATTTATAAAAATCTATAATATTCTACCATACATGCCTATCATCAATGATCGGATCATGTATCTCATTGGATATTATTATTCAGGTATGAAAAGTTTCAATCAACTTCATATAGCTAGTTCATTATTTTTTTATGCATGTGTACCATATATGGTAATATCAATGGAATATAATCCGATTAATGTTGTAAAAAAATCACCAAAAACTTTTGTGACAAGAAAACCTTCGATTATATGGCTTCTTAAGCACAAAGGTATCGAGAAATGCACGAAACCAATAATAAGGATGGATAAACCTTTTTTACAACGTAAATTCGTGGTATAAAGATATCTAAGACTATAAGAATGGTCAATAACATATGATCAAAAATCATATGAAACCAACATCAAGAGAGAGGTATTTATCGTTACCTCCGAGAATATTCCCTTGGGAACTCCTCTCAGACGGAAATGACATTTCCATCGCTCGATTGTAATGCGAATGCATGTACGAAGGTGATCTAGAGCTTTCCTACATGATGGTGGGCGTAGATCATCAATTAGAGCTTCTTCTCTTACGTTGATGAAGACCCTCTAGTGGTTAATCCGGCTAAGGTGGTGGTGCTCCAAAGAGGTAGAAGGATTATGGTGGCTATGGTTTTGAGAGAGTAGCCTACCATATCTTATTTATAGAAGAAGATGTGAATTTGGATCTAAATTCGGATCCGGTTTGGATCCATGTTTCGATCTTGATCATCCAACTTAACCCATCGATTTCTTGATCTAAGAATGTAAAAATTGGATGTTCTTGATCTCGTTGGAAAGATCTCGACGAGATCTACGAAACAACAAGATTATTTTATTTTTTTAGATGTCAAAAATACTCCAGATTTTAGGACAAAAATTATGTGATTTCACATCATAAAAATATTAAAGGAGGTTTCGTTCTCGAGACGTAGGATTTAACGTATATGTTTTGAATGTGATATAGATTTAGGCTTAAAAATCAAAAAAGATTGAAACCCTTCAAAAATATAAAGAGAATTAAAATAGGGTTTTGTGATCATACCTTCAAAAAGATAACGGTATTTCTGTCGCATATATGCCTCAGACTCCCATGTGCCTCCTCAACATTCTGACTTTGCCACAATACCTTACCCAAAGGGATGTCTTTCCGTCGCAACTTCTTGACTGCCTCGTCTAAAATCTGCACGGTTGCCATAGGGAAAGATAAATTCGGCTCAACCATGAGGTCCTCATAGGTAATTACATGTTGAGGGTCTCGAATATACTTCCAGAGTTTTGACACATGGAATACATCGTGCACGCTTGCCAAGTGAAGGAGAAGTGCTACTTGTTATGCTACCTTTCCAGTATGAGCTAAAATCTCGAAAGGGCCAACGAACCATGGTTCTAGCTTCCCTTGACGCCAAATCTTTGAATACCTCTCATTGGAGATACTTTTAAGAATACAAAGTCTTCGACCTCAAATTCAAGATCGCAACGTCTCTGATCAGCGTGGCTCTTCTAGCAGCTCTGCGCAGACAATAATTTCCTTCTAGCCATTTCTACCACTCTTGTTGTCTCCTTGATTATCTAAGTGGAATAAATGTCTTTGTCACCCACTTCCTACCAACACAAGGGAGTGGTACATCTTCGCCCATACAATACCTCCAAAGTTTCCATGCCAATACTTGCATGATAGTTGTTAATAAAATTGAGCTCCACCAAGGGAAGATGATACTTCCAAGAACCTTGCCATTCAATGGCATATGCCCAGAGTAGGTCCTCTAGCGTCTGAATTGTCCTCTCTGATTGTCCATCCGTCTGCGGATAATATGATGAACTAAGATACAATTCAGTTTTTAAAGCCTTTGACTTCTCCCCAATAACCTGACGTGAAACAAAAGTCTCTATCAGATACGACCTCCTTAGGAATCCCATGCAAGCGAATAACATGTTGAATATATAATTTGGCCAGATCTACCGGAGTACAAGTCATGTTCACTGGAATCAAATGTATGGACTTTGCCAACCAGTCTACAATAACCCAAATTGCATCATATCCACCATTTGTATGAGGTAAGGATGAAATCCATTGAGATACTCTCCCATTTCCACAACGGGATAGGAAGTGACTATAACAAGCTAGGAGGACGCTTGTGCTCTGCCTTCACCAATTGACAAGTAAGGCAACAACTAACATGTTCTGCAACATCTCTCTTTATCCCCTCCCACCAGATTTGCTGACGGAGGTCACTATACATCTTGGTGCTTCCTGGGTGGATTGATAATCAAGAACAGTGAACCTCATCTGGGATGTCTCTTCCTAGATACAATATCCCTTCCATGAGATGGACTCACAAACTCTTAATCCATGGAACTCCTCCTTCTGACATCGATGGAACAAGTCTTTCAATTTCTGATCTGTCTGCTGAACATGCACAATCTTGTCCCAAAATCCATTGTACTTGGCAGGTACATTTACGACAACTCTATTACTATCAAATTTGTGCCACTCACTGAGTGTTGTGAGCATATCCTAAGTCTATAGCCATGCTGTGGTGCCCTCGGAATGTGCTGCTACTACATTTTCCTTGCCCGGATGATAAGAGATCGTGCAATTGTAATATTTCAATAGTTCCATCCATCATCTTTGCCTCGTATTCAACTCCCGTTGGTCAAAGATATATTTGAGACTCTTGTGGTCTGTAAAAATCTCAAGCGTGCCCCCATATAAATAATGATGCCATATCTTCAATGAGAAGACTATAGCTGCCAACTCCTAGTCATGAGTAGGGTAGCTCCGTTCATGGTTCTTTAGTTGTCATGATTCATATGCCACGACATGCCCACGTTGCATCAACATTGCTCCTAAACCCTCATTCGATGCATCAGTATATATCTTAAAATCTAAAGGTGCCTGAAGGAAGGGTGAGAATCGGAGCGCTGGTCAGTCTCTCCTTCAACGTGTGAAAGCCCAGCTCACACTTGTCGCTCCAAATGAAGGGGATATCTTTCGATGTTTGATGAGTAAGTGGTTGGTCTAGCTGCGAGATGCCCCTAAAAAATTTTCTGTAGTAGACAACAAGGCCTAAGAAACTGTGTATCTCTGTACCTATTGTGGGCTGCTCCCGAGACATTATTGCCTCTATCTTGGCTGGATCAACTGCCACACTTTCTCCCGAAATTACATGATAGAGGAAAGCTACCACGGCAAGTCAAAACTCACACTTATTGTATTTTGCATACAACTTGTGTTCTCTGAGTGTCTCAATAAAAGTATTAAGATGTTGCTCCTGCTCATCACGTGAGTAGATCAAGATATCATCAATGAAAACGACCACAAAACAATCCAAGTATGGACAGAAAATTCTATAAATCGTGTCCATGAACGCAGCAAGTGCGTTCGTGAGTCCAGAAGACATGACCACAAACTCATAGTGGACATATATGGTGTGAAAAGTAGATTTTAGGACATCTGTGTCCATAAATCTCAATTGATGTAATCTGAGCGTAAGTCAATCTTTGAGAATACCGATGCACCCTGCAACAGATCGAAAAGATCATATATTCGTGGAAGGGGATAATGGGTTTTTACCATCCTTTTATTGAATTACCTGTAATCGATGCATAATCGCATGGACCCATCCTTCTTCTTTACGAAGAGGATTGGTGCTCCCCAAGGTGATGTACTGAGACAAATAAATCCCTTTTCCAACAACTCCTACAGTTGTACTTTGAGTTCCCTGAGTTCGGCTGGTGCCATTAGATATGGAGGGATGGAGATGGGTTGTGTATCGGGTATCAAGGTGATCTCGAACTCGATCTCCCTCCCTGGTGGTATTCTAGGTAACTCCTCTGGAAATACGTAAGGAAAATCCCGCACAACTCTGACATCTTCAATCATGCGATCCTGGGCAGGTAACTCCACAGCATAGGTGAGAATACCTATGCAACCCTTATTGAGAAATTATTGGGCCTTCAATGCTGATACATATAAGACCTTACTATCTGGGGTACGTCCTTCAAAATGAAAGGTAGGTATGCCTGGGAGACGGAACACTATCGTCTTCTTGAAGCAATCAAGGCGCGTGTGATGCTGCTCGAGCCAATCCATGCCTAAGATGACATCAAAATCTTCTAACTGAATGAGAAAAAGATATGCAGGCATCAGGTGCCCACCAATCTGCACTGCTACATTCTCCACTGTTTGTCGCATTATGAATAATTGCCCCCTAGTCCGTTGATGTAGTAAGGAGACGAAACACAGACTGGCTCTTTATCTAACTTGGATACTATTCGATGCACTAGAAAAGAGTGTGTAGCTCCTGAATCAAATAAGGCATGTAAGGATATACTATGCACTGAAATCATACCTTGCACTATAGATCCTGAGGTGTGGGCATGCTCCTGTGTGATTGCATTCAATAATCTCTAAGGCTATGATGGGACGCTAGGACTACAACACTAAAGGTTGGTCATGGTGGAGGACATTGAATGCTTCGACCTCCATGTCGGGAAACCGATCATTGTGATTGTATGGATGAGAAAGTTGGTCATACACTTGGTTGATGGCCACTTGAGTTACTGGCAAGTATGGGACACTTGGCCTTGAAATGGCCCGGCTGCCTGTAGTGGAAACACCTACGATCTCCTGGTCGAGAAAAGGAGCCTTTTGAGACCAGGCTAGTACCTCATGTCTTGCGACTCCTGGAGTGTGTAGAAGAGCGGAAGGAAGTAGTACCGTGACTCGCCAAGCCCTGCCCCAAAGTAGGTGTAGGGGCAAAACTGCTAACGGTAGGAGTAGTCGCCACTGGGTGGAAATGATGCTCTCTACGAGCTTTGTAGAAATCTCAGCGAGTAGATCTCCCTGCTGATGTGGATGGAAATGTGATGAACCCCCATGAAGCCGAGTCTGAGTTGCCTCCATCTTGGTAGCCTTAGCGGCTACCTCCTTGATGGAAGTGAAATCCAATGTAGATAGCTGGTGTTGCACGTCGTCACATAATCCCCGAATAAACTTATATAAATTCTCCTCAAGGAAAGCAGTAGTCGATGGTGAGTGGTGGGAAGTTCAGTGTAGTGAATGAGGTATTCTTGGGATGTTATTGACCCCTGCTTCAGCTCAGCAAACAATCTCCTCTAATCCTCAACCCAATAATCAGGATAGATCTGGCTACGGAACTCGTCAAAAAATAGTTCCCATTTTATGGGATCCTCCAGATGTTCCTTGGTGGCGTACCACCAATGTTCAACATAGCCTGCTAGTGAAAATTCCTCGAATGTAAGCCAAGACTCCTCATGAGCATGGACCATCCTTAAACCTTGGATACGCGATCCATCCATAGTTCATCCTCATCTGGTGTGCCAATACCAAAGAATTGTGGCACCTTAAACCTCTGATATGCTACGTAGGTCGTTTGATGTTTTTGCAGTGCCTCTAGGTCCTCTGATCCTTCAGGGTCCACAGACACTGAAGGATGAACAATATCCTCCTCCTCACGAGAGGGCTCATACGCGGAGTCATCCTGTTGAAGGAGCCTTTGCTCCAATACCTCCTGACGTTGTTGTATACCCTACACGACATGAACTGTAGCTGCTATTTGCCCACTGAATTAGTGCACAAATCTGAATGGCCAATAAAGAAGATAAACTGGAATTGTCACTTAAGGAAATTGTATAGAGTCCTTAACCTAAATGAACTTGTGGAAATCCGCAACCGAGCATATAACAACGACATGATCTATATGGACAAAGTTAAGAAGTGGAACGATGCACATATTAGATGCAAGAACTTTGTCCCTGGATAGAAGATATGGTTGTTTAAGCGAAGTTAAAGATTTTCCACGAGAAACTTAAGTCAAAGTTGACGGTTACTTTTATTGTAAGGAAAGTGTATGAAAATGGTAGTGTAGAAATTTCAGAGCGTTCAGAGAATGCACATTCCTTTTTGGTTAATACACAGTTACTTAAGCAATTTGTAGAATATAAAGAAAGGTTAACTCCCGTTGAGATGATCGACTTCATGCCTATTGATGCAGTTCTCGATTTCTTAAAAAAGGCATGAGCATCAAGATAGATTCATATCACAATATTAAGCATCAACAGATTTATTCTTTCTGACCTTATTCTTTGTTCCTGCCTACACTTAGGCAATGTTCAGCCTAATTATAGGGGGGTTGTGTCCATACCTTCTCTTCTACACGGATCTCTCCTTTGCAGTCTTTTCATCCCTTTACTTAAGTTTTCCAAAACATGGGTATAGGTGGGATCCTCCTTGTAAGTTTTATTCTTTCTCATTCTTACAATTGTTTTATTTTCAAAATCTAAGTTCATGTACATTCTTTTACGCTAAGTTGATCTATGGCTTCATATCACTTTGTACAATGAGGGCATATCAAAAGCTATGTATGGGGGGTCTACCGTACATATTGCATATATACTTTAGCCATAGCTCATATTTTATTTTATTTTTCAAAATTATTGGGGTTAGGGGTATCGTATTATATTCTTGAACTGATTTTTATAACAATAAAATGAAATAGATTTTGAAAATTATATTTTTTTGACATTATTTTCTAGTGTTTTAAACGGTTTGTGAAAATTTGGATTGACATATTTGGAAAATCATTTGTAAAATGTTTTGAAAATCTATATCTATGTGACATTGTTTGCAAAAAGTATTCAAAAATTATTTTCAACGTTGAGGGTGTAAGTGAGATTAACTAATTAACCTTATTTAAGATCAATAGAAATCAAAAAATAAACAGAAAATAAAAAATCATTAATTTTGTTGTATCTCTTCAGTATCCTTGAAGGATATGGTAAAATCCTCAAGCGCATCACAGAAGCATGATCGTCGTATCGAATACGACAAGGAACGACTAGTCGTACTAGTTGTTATGTGCAACGGAAATAAAAATAAAATTATGCGACGAAACCACATGATCCCAGAACACTTCTAGGATCGTTTTGTCTAAACCACAAACAAGTAATAGGATTACCTCTTGAAGCGTGGTTGCAATCGAGTCTCTAAACGAAGAGACCTCCTGTCTCAAGTCCGATCCAATGGAGGAGACGCTTGCGAGCGCAGGGATGAATCGCGTGCTTCTCGCAATCCATGTTGATGATCCAAGCGGTGGATCTCCTGATCTCGACACACGAGATCCGATGTCTTCTTCACGAGCGAGGTGCACCGAAGGAGACGGAGATCCACGAGCAGACGATCGGGCAGCATAATGACGACGTTGCGACGATGGAGAACCTCTCTAGGGCATCCATGGTGGACGGCCATGAGAGTGAGGGAGAGTAGGTGTGTAGAGAGAAGGAGAGAGAGAGACTCATGTTCTCTTGGTGTGTAGAAGAGCAAAGGGGTGCCTCTCCTTTTATAATATTTTTGGATCCATGGATCTCAATCCATGGACAACACAAATCCAATGGCTCTCACTGATTGTGTTTCTTTTAATGGCCAAGATTTGTGTTGGTAAAAACCAAAAACAATTAATTTAATTTAGATCAAATATATATTGATAAATCAATATAATTCAATCAACAAATTAAATCAACTAACATTAGAGATAATGGAAACGAGGCTCCTCCCTTCCATATAGGAAGAGTTGACGGCCACCCTTTCCTTTAGGGATTGGTGGTTGTCCCCCCTCTCCTATTAGGAAAGGGAGACTCCAATGCAATCTCCTAGATTGCATATATCTCCAATATTTACAACAACAATTGTTGTAAATTATTCTACAAAAATAATTCATAATTATTTTGTAGACATTGCAATCTTGCCATTGAAAAATTTGTGAATCATATTCACAACCCAAAATAAAATGTAAATTACATTTTCAATTTAATGTCCAATGTGAATCTAATTCACATCAACATTTAATTAGTGAATGTAAATTACAAATAGCTCTCTCTTATATATTATAAATCACATTTATAATATATATGATTAATGTGGATACTGCTATCCACATTATTCATATCCATGATAATTAAATCACATTTAATCATCTTGGATCTCTATTCTCATATGCCCAAATAATATGAATCACATTCACATTATTCACATCTTTGATAATCAAATCACATTTAATTATCTAAGATAACTCTCGTTGTAATATGAATCAAATTAACATTATTCATGATAATTATATCACATTTAATTATACATTTTCTTAATGCTCGGATACATATATCAACAACAGAATTATCCATGCACTCTTTCAATGATAATGCGCTTTCTCCGCGAATACTTGGAGATAAGGATGGGGCGATTGTATTGTTCCACGTATAGTGACTTGGATATTGAGATTAGATCTCAAATCCAGATATCGGGCCTCCCATAGATGCTTGATTAAATCAAGACCGCAAATCTAATCTTCTCATTGCATCTGAATCACATTCAGATTAATGTCCAACATTTGGATCAAGATTAGATTACTTCTTTACTGAGAGGAGTCACTAAAATCCAGACCCGTTTCATCACTCCTTAGGAATGGAAGCGTCATGGTTATACAATCATTTATGATCACATCACCCTCGGGTATTCCCAATACCTGTACATCCTGCATATTGGAAGACTCAGAATAAACCCGAAGTATTAGATCAACTTTATACTGTCTACTTCAGGGTTTTATCAGTAAGTTTCTCATTTTGATCATTGAGAGTTGGTATCGATCTATACTTTCCAAAAGCATATATCTTACCTAGGACTTGATCATATACTTTCCAAAAGTATATATCAAACCTAAAAAATTCTGTCAAGCATTCAAAGCGAGACGACCGTGCGCACGGAATTTGATTCTTCCCAATATCTCATGAGTGACCTCATGTCTTCCGGTTCATTAGTGAACCTGTATGATTCCTTTGAGAGATCGTATTACTCATATGCCCTTATATGCACACCAGCGCGCCGGTGTATAGACCTTGGTTAGGTCATCAACCTATTGGTCTGCTAAATCTACATACTCAGACATATAGTAACACATCTGTCTCCGGTCAGAGGATGCGTGCCTATATCATGATAGCATACGACATAGGACTTTGGTTACCTCGATCTCGTTAAGTCAACTCTTTGACCTAACTTATCTAACACCTCTGAATCTCTATTCCTATGCAGAGGACCTGCAGCAAGAGGTTAGTTAGATATCAGCCTTTAGAGAAAAAGGATTGCCATCTCCTTCTCAGGAGGTAGATCATCTCTTAATAACCATTTGACGGTGCTCGATGAGTCCTCAATCTAACTCTTTAGATATTCACCCAAGCACTAGCCTCTATGATTCAATATTTGAATCAACAGCTGTATGATCATCAAGATGGCCATGGTACATAACCCTAATTGTACTAAGGGACCTATTATGCAAATTATTTATTATTCATTTCAGATCAGGAAATGATATTCGCAATAACATTTATTGCATAATGGCTTGCCGTGGGCTCGCAAGTCCAACAATCTCCCACTAGCCCAAATAGCCATTATTGGGCTAATCATTTAAACCCGCACTCATATGACAATCATAGGCTATTTAGAAAATAGCTAGGTAAGCCGATCAGTCACTCTGTTCCAAAAAGACTATGCCAAGTCCATTTACGGTACTTGCATTTCCCCAAGTAACAGTGCTCGCATCCAATGCGAACGTTTCATCTTTTACAACCAATACTCAATATTGTTATAGTGTCCTTGACACTATAGCTCGATAATCATTATAACCAGTATGCCCATAATCCTTATCAGAATACCTTTATTCCTAGAGATCTCTATCTTCTAAGGTATCTATAGTTAAGACCCTTATAGATCACTATCTATAAGGTCCGAAACTTTTGAAGATAAGACTTTGATATCACTATCTCTAAGTTTCATCATCTTTGAAGACATTATTATTATTGCAATCAAGTGTTTTATTCCATAGTCAAATTAGTAACAGATTACTACTCCCATTGCATGGCAGACATCTGGCTCTTTTGCACATCTAGCATACACTTAGCTTCTTGTAACTGATGCACAAGTGCAAGCAGTTCTAGCATTCACTTCCTAAACTCTTTAAGGTGCTATCGCTTTAGATAAGTCACTACCATATCTTAAGGGAAGGAAGCCTTTCTTGGAATTTTCCAGAAAATGGAACAAGTCCAAGGTGTACTACTAATGTGATGGTCCTAATATCCTCTTCTCTTTGCTTCTGAATGACTTCAAAACTAAGATCTAAGAGGTAACCTTGAGATCATATCTCAAGGTATGGAACAACCAAATTATAAAACACTTATTATTATTCTTATATCATTCTAAATGATTAGAATAATATCTACATTTAGCACGATGAATACAATGGCACTCCCACTAAGCTGCACATGGTTCATCAAGATTTTATCTGAAATCATAACATTTATAATTTCATCAAATCTTATGTTCCAACTACAGGAAGCTTGTTTGTGTCCAAAGATGGAGTTCTTTAGCTTGTACACCTTGCTTTCCTCAACTATGAAGCCCTGGGGCTACTTGATATGAATATCATCAGAGAGGTATTCATAGAGGAATGCAATCTTGACTCACATCATGAAGATGTCATAGTCAAGTTGTGTAGCTATATTAAGCAATATTCTGATGGGTTAAAGGAAGGTCACTGGAGAGCAAGTCTCATCGCAAGCGATGTCTTCTCATCAGTGTGTAGCTCATTGCTACGAACCGTGCTTTGAAGGTCTCTACCTTCTCATCAGGTTCCCTCTTTCTCTTGAAGATCCATTTACACCTTACTGGGTCTTACCCATATAGGTGGATCCTTGAGGGTCCATATACAACACTTGTATATGAAGTCTACATATTTTATTGCTAACATCCATCTTTCCATGTCATGATCCTCAGGAGTTTCATCACATGAAGTCCGATCATTGTCAGATTCAACTGACACATGGAATCCATCCTCAAACTTATTTGAAGAGGTATTAATGTTTCATCTTTAATTGTCTATTTAGTTTTCGATTTCAGGAGCCTCATTATCTTCTCAAGATTAAATGAGTTCCTTTACTTCATTTTAATCTTGATTCTCAAGAGAGTCGTCCTCTAAGAATCACATTCTCAAAGATGAAATCCTTTGAGAATCTCAAGGTCATAAAGTAGGTATCCAATACCATCCGTTATTTTCCTAATGAAGTAGTAGTCTCTAGTACTAGATTCCAGTCTAATCACATGGAACCTTATTAAGGATATATAATGTAGTCTCTACCACATATATATGCCTGGAAACTAAGAGAAAATTATGCTAATATTAATCATTTATCAAATCGTGTCACACATGATCAATTGTATCTCCCAACAACTCTATTGAGTTAAGGTTCATTATGAGGATTGAGATAGGAATGATATTCACATCTCCATAAGGTATTCCTTGAATTCATCTGATAGGTACAAGCTACCTTGGTTAGATCAAATTCATTTCATCTTCCTTCAAACTTGGTTCTAAATCAAAATTGTGAAATCTTTGAATATTTCGAAGTTTTCTAAGTGAAGAGAAGAAATCTCATATCACAAATTATCATTAATAGATATCTCATATCCATAAATTTTATTCTGATATAGATGATTCATATACATCAATATGTATGAGATCTTCAATACCTTAACATCTTACACCATTCCAAAAGAAAGGTGTATTGGACATATTTACTTTGAATACAATATTCATAAGTATGTAAGTTTTGAAATTTTAGACACTCTAAAGTTTCATCTCTTACTTGTCCACTGATCTCATCAACAGACATATGTCCAAAACATGATGCCAGATCATTGTCAAATGATCTTTATCCTCCTATTGATATTTAAAGGTTTAATTTTCAGTATTAGAAATCATAATGAGCCATTTATTAATTTTCTAATTTAGTGGAGTCCACTAGATGTTAGATTACTATCTGAAATATCCCCATCATAACTCTTTATGATAGGTCTATTTCAGAATTCATGCTTATTCCCAACATTTAGAAATAAACTATGAGCGTATTCTAATATCCAGGTCATAGAGACATTTTCTAAGACTAAGGGCTCTCCCACTGAAAATATAAAGTATATTCATCCGGTGGAAATTGTTGCAACAATTGCATCACTTCCAACATGGATGACCATTAAACTTTAAGTTCAAATTTCTAATATTGTAATACAGATGCAACCAATTGCAAGTGTCATTAGAAGATTGAGATAAAATTATTAGACTTTATCTTATCAAATAAATAAGTCAATTTCAATGATTATTTGTAGATTATTCTGATGTGCTTTCTGATTCCTTTTCTAAAAACTCTAGATAGATTTGATAGTCATACTATCAACACATCATCTTATTATAGTATTGGCATTCATCCAACTCTTTGGATGTCACATGGAAGTCATAGAAGTACAGTCAAATCTTTTCACTATACTTCTTACTTGGGTCCAACCCATGCTTCCATTGCGCTCCCTTTAGCTATAAGCAACCATTGCTCAAGTCAAAGGATCTCTTATGTCGAAATCAAAAATTTCAATATAAGAGTATTTCAACATTTATACAAGCTTCATTCAATTCATAAAATATGCATATTCTGAAGCTTTATGAATGACTAGAGTATATATAGTAGAATGATGACACTCTACATCCATCGAAACTCTTAAAACTTAGGTTCAGGTAGGTACTCAAACAATTTGAATACAACATCTCCTATAGAGCCACCATTGTGCATAATGCAGAGAACCATGTCATTCATGATTATATGTCGAGAGCACATATGTATGCCAGAACATCTTCTTAGATTTTATAAGGATTATTTGATAATTACGATCATTATCGACATGTCACTTCAAAAGTACATTCGATGTGATCAAGACTTATAGAGACTTAAAACCCTAGAGTTTTAGTCCTATTGTCTATTCAATTATCAATTCTCATTAATATGAGGAAACTTGCATATTGCAACCACATACATTATGTGTCCAATTGCAAGTACAATATCTGGATCATGGGTCTAATCCATGATATTCTACTAGTTATTATTGAGTATAACATTGAGTGGGATTAAAGAAGGATTATCTGAAATAAGAAATTTGCATAAATATATAATTTACTTTTATTTAGGATTTTTTATATCAAAGTTATCTTGCCTTGTCAACACTGAAAGTTCATTCCCTTAATCACTTTCAATGTAAGAGATATACTTTCCATTATATTTCAACAAGATCTGGGATCTCCTTCCTTATTTTTGTTACATCCCAATAATATGAGAATATGCAACTCTGATAAAAAGAAGCGGGAACACATTCCTCCTTGCAAGTCCAACTTGCATCTCCCAATTCGGTCTTTAACACCCAGGTCCCCCACCCCTAAGGTGATGTTGACCCGTCATTTATTGAACCAACCGTCAACAGGAATAGAACTCGATATGCGCAATCCAATATCGCCCCAATAATATGAGGATCCGATACTGAGGTCACTACGCATACAACCTTACTCTTTCGAGAAGCAAAGAGCCCGATCCAGATATGCTTGCATATAGGAGCTGTCACTTCAGACAGGCGTCTCCTACATACAATCCCTGGCGATGGAACCCTTCGACTTGACGAGAGACCATGGATGTCACTTATGTGATCCTTCATATCATATTCGAATTCTATTTAATTATCATGAATCACATTCACATAATTAATTCTTTTAAGGGAAATAACACATCTATTCATAATAGAGTGTTTTTAATTTGGATATAATTAAATTAATCATATTAAATTAATTATCAATCCAATTTAATCAACAAACTTGATTTTACTTGAATATATGGTATTATCTCAAAATACGTATTAATTCGAATTTTAATAATTAGAAAATACATCATGATCTCTCAGGCATCATTCGTTCTATAGCCGCTGTCATGGCTAGTACCAGCGGGAGTGGGACGGACCGCATCCGGTACAACTCGCTACCCCAGCGATCCCCGACTAGACACCATATCCGCCTCGGGAAAAAATAATGACGAGTCAATCACTTTGTACTTGAGATGATCATCGGTTCTTCAACCGAAATTATACCATATAGTAATAATCAAAACATTTTTTATTATAAGGAAATTTGCTAGACAAATTCCCAATCCTATTCAAGCAAGGAGTTTGATGATTATGTTTCCAATTATGATTTAGATCAAATCTAATCAATCTATTGCTTGAGGCCAAGTCAATTAAGGAAATAATCATCATCAAATATTTCTCAAATATTTTGCATAATTATTTCATGAAATTAACAATTAATTTCACTAATTGACAATCACATGGTTCTTGATTAGGAAAGTAATTTCAGCAATTAGCATATCTCAATCAATTTAAATCCAAATTAAGCAAAGTAAATTTCATAAGTTTGCTAATTTGATTTACAACAGAACCTACGTGATTTTCACGCATTTCAAGGCGTTTCTAAACAGTAATTAACTCCTTAAGATTCGCAGTTCCTGTAACAGTGAATACATGTTCATTAAAACAACCATATCTTGAGCAAACGGAATCCAAATTACGTAAAATCAGATCCTATGGTTTCCTTATTTAATGGGGAACAAAATCCAAGTTTTATTTTCGTGTTTAAACAATTTAAACAGGGCCTAAAATAATCACAAAACAGAGATGCGAAATTGAAATGCGAAAAAACTTTCGCAACCTTATCGAACCCAAGTCACCTTCGGTTTTATGGATCGTATCCAAAACCTTCGACCTAAGGCTCAGATACCACTTGAAGGACATGGTAAAATCCTCAAGCGCATTATGGAAGCGTGATCGTCGTATCGAATACGACAAGGAACGACTAGTCATACTAGTAGTTCTGCGTAGCGGAAATTAAAAAAAAATTATGCGACGAAACCACATGATCCAAGAACACTTCTCGTATCGTTTTGTCTAAACCACAAACAAGTAATAGGATTACCTCTTGAAGCGTGGTTGTGATCGTGTCTCTAAATGAAGAGACCTCCTGTCTCATGTCCGATCCGACGGAAGAGACGTTTGCGAGCGCGGGGACGAATCGCATGCTTCTCGGAATCCATGTTGATGATCCAAGCGGTGGATCTCCTAATCTTGACACAGGAGATCCGACGTCTTCTTCACGAGCGAGGCACATCGAAGGAGACGGAGATCCACGAGCAGACGATCGGGCAACATAACGATGACGTTGTGGCGATGGAGAACCACTCTAGGGCATCCATGGTGGACGGCCATGAGAGGGAAATAGAGTAGGCATGTAGAGACAAAGAGAGAGAGACTTATGTTCTCTTGGTGTGTAGAAGAGCAAAGGGGTGCCTCTCCTTTTATAATATTTTGGGATCCATGGATCTCAATCCATGGACAACACAAATCCAATGGCTCTCATTGATTGTGTTTCTTTTAATGGCCAAGATTTGTGTTGGTAAAAACCAACAACAATTAGATATATTGATAAATCAATATAATTCAATCAACAAATTAAATCAACTAACGTTGGTGATAATAGAAAGGAGGCTCCTCCCTTCCATATAGGAAGAGTGGACGGCCACCCTTTCCTTTAGGGATTGGTGGCCGTCCCCCCTCTCCTATTAGGAAAGGGAGACTCCAATGCAATCTCAAAGATTGCATATATTTTTAATATTTACAACAACAATTGTTGTAAATTATTCTACAAAAATATTTCATAATTATTTTGTAGACATTGCAATCTTGCCATTGAAAAATTTGTGAATCATATTCACAACCCAAAATAAAATGTAAATTACATTTTCAATTTAATGTCCAATGTGAATCTAATTCACATCAACATTTAATTAGTGAATGTAAATTACAAATAGCTCTCTCTTATATATTATAAATCACATTTATAATATATATGATTAATGTGGATAGTGATATCCACATTATTCATATCCCTGATAATTAAATCACATTTAATCATCTTCGATATCTATTCTCATGTGCCCAAATAATATGAATCACATTCACATTATTCACATCTTTGATAATCAAATCACATTTAATTATCTAAGATAACTCTCCTTGTAATAGGAATCAAATTCATATTATTCATGATAATTAAATCACATTTAATTATATATTTTCTCAATACTCGGATACATATATCAACAATAGAATTATCCATGAACTCTTTCAAGGATAATGCACTTTCTCCACGAATACTTGGAGAAAAGGACATGGCGATTGTATTGTTCCACGTATAGTGACTTGGATATTGAGATTACATCTCAAATCTAGATCTTGGGCCTCCCATAGATGCTTGATTAAATCAAGACCGCAAATCTAATCTTCTCATTGCATCTGAATCACATTCAGATCAATGTCCAACATTTCGATCAAGATCATATTACTTCTTCACAAAGAGGAGTCACTAAAATCCAGACCCGTTTCATCACTCCCTAGGAATGGAAGCGTCATGGTTATACAATTGTTTATGGTAACATCACCCTATTGTATTCCCAATACCTGTACAACCTACATACTGGAAGACTCAGAATAAACCCGAAGTATTAGATCAACTTTATATTGTCTACTTCAGGGTTTTATCAGTAAGTTTCTCATTTTGATCATTGGGAGTTGGTATCGATCATATACTTTCCAAAAGCATATATCATACCTAGGTCTTGATCATATACTTTCCAAAAGTATATATCAAACCTACAAATTCAATCAAGCTTCCAAAGCGAGATGACCGTGCGCACGGAATTTGATTCTTCCCAATATCTCATGAGTGAGCTCATGTCTTATGGTTCAGTAGTGAACCTGTATGATCCCTTTGAGAGATTGTATTACTCATATGCCATTATATGCACACCAGCGCGCCGGTGTATAGACCTTGGTTAGGTCATCAACCTATTGGTCTACCAAATGTACATACTCAGACATATAGTAACACATATGTCTCCGGTCAGAGGATGCGTGCCTATATCATGACAGCATACGACATAGGACTTTTGTTATCTCGATCTCGTTAAGTCAACTCTTTGACCTAACTTATCTAACACCTCTGAATCTCTATTCCTATGCAGAGGACATGCATCAAGAGGTCAGTTAGCTATCAACCTTTAGAGAAAAAGGATTGCCATCTCCTTCTCAGTCTGGTGATCATCTCCTAATAATCATTTGACGGTGCTCGATGAGTCCTCAGTATAACTCTTTAGATATTCACCAAAGCACCAGCCTCTATGATTCAATATTTGAATCAATAGTTGTATAATCATCAAGATGGCCATGGTACATAACCATAATTGTACTAAGGGACCTATTATGCAAATTATTTATTCTTCATTTCAGATCAGGGAATGATATTCGCAATAACATTTATTGCATAATGGCTCGCCGTGGGCTCGCATGTCAAACAATCCTTTACTGTAGTAATATTTCTCAGAGGTTGCGACGATTCCCCGAACCGTCCTGTAATTACTTTTTATAAGGTTATTCTGCCTTAAAGTCTTTTTTCAGTTCAACATGGAGGAATGTAAGGATTTCAAATCGATATTTTGGAATATCAGTTGATAATGGGATCTCTGAAAAGAGTGGTGACAATTAAGAAGGATGATATATTGATGGAAGAATTAAATATGGAGGTCCCTTTACCTTTTCTTGAGGATGTTCACTTGATGAATTCTTACCTCTCTTGTAAGTAGGGTCATCCCTCTATGTCTAGTTTTTCTATTTTAAGGGAAACCCAAAAATCTATTGCAGGATTTCATAGTCTGATTTTTCTTCCCATAATCATGATGAATTTTGAGGCTTCCTATGTAGATATGAATATCACTTTTGAGGAAGAATGACATCATTCTAGAAGAATGAATTTTCAAGCTGGTGGAGATCATTCTTACTCAGATTCCAAAATGTTTTCCATTAGGAAGAAGCAGTTGAAACATAAGGCAACCTGTCATTTTAAACCTCGAAGAGCCAATCTTGATTTCTAAGGAGCAGAAGTTTGTAGTGTTGTGATTGGATATCTTAGTATTTTATTAGTATTGTTCCTCTGTGATGTTATGTCGAAGATACCCAGTTTATTATCTTTGTCTCAATAATTCTAATAACTCCTTAATTCTTTTGTAAAATAATTAACTTGCTAACTTATTTGGTAACTCTCCCAGACACATTTTCACTATACACTCAAGGCTTGAGATCATCTTCAACACTTGGTTTTAGGAGTCCTTAGACTTAGAGTTATCATATATTAATCATTAGGGTCCTGGACTTAAAAATTCATACTCTCCTAATTCAAAGATACACATGCTATATTTCATGCTTAATCTCCCTTAAAAGAATTTGATTTTCACTCACATGCACGATTGTATTCATGATTGAGATGAGTCAAGATATCACTAAGGAAACTGGGATTGGAAGTTTGAGTTTGGACTTGATTTCTATGATTCTCGAGGATGGGATAAAATTAATGATGGCTTCATGAAACCTGATTGTTAGCATTTTAGCTACTATGGGACTTGTTCTCATGCTATCTCTTGATCAAAACTAAAGTGCCAGGGTGTGATGACATTAATTAATAAGTCGATCAGTGTGCGCCAATCATTTGTTAAAAGGAGTGGAGCTATCCAAAAACAAAGAAATGGAAGAAATGATCAAAGAAAAAGCTCTCACCATACAAGGACAAGTGTTAAAAAAGCATTCACCAAAGGCAAGTGCTCCCAACCATTTTAAAAGTGTCCATTTGGACCAGCGGTATTAGGACCAGGAGTTGGGATAGTACTCAAAAAAGGCTCTGCATTGTAAATTATGTAAGTCTAGGTGTAGAAGATATATTAGGTACTCAAAAAAGGAACACCCCGATGTATTCCTAAGAAAACAAGTGCACACAACTCCAACTTCTCTGGACGGACACATCGATTGGCAAAAATCAAAATGAAATTGTGTTGTGTATTGGCACGTGAGAGAACCCTCTTCCAATGAGAGTAAGAGAAAATAAGTACACAATCCGACAACCTCCATTATCTGGCCTTCCATCTATCCTTTTAAAGTCCGGCAAACTAAAGAGAAGGTGGATTGAGGCAATACTAGATTTGTTCCCTAGAATTGAGGGTTGGGTCCTTAGGAGAGATTCCAAGATTGGAATTTTTTATGATGTCATGATTCTACTCTTATATTGCAGTCAACACTAAGTCATATTCCTTATATTTATGTATACATTGAGAGTCTAACAACTAGTGGAGTTGAATTCCATTTGATTAATTCTTAAAAGTTTTAGGATTTCTAAAACTTAGTGTTCTAGGTCTAATCAAGCCTTGTTTATTCACTTGCACATGTTTGAGATCTCACTAATCAAACTAACTTCATAACAAATCCATTCTTTATTAGCTTGAGGACGAGCTTAGCTTAATTATAGGGGGTGATAAGTCCGAGATTTATCAGCTTAATTGAGTATATTTACCTCCCTTACTTAAGTTAATCACGCGATTCATTGACTTATTTACACTAATTAGTAAATATTGTGTTGTAAATAATTAACACTAATTATTATATATTAATATGGTGTAATATTTAATGTATTTATTTCATATTAAAAATTAAATAAAAATTAGAATAATTAAATTAACATTAAATACAATAAGCAAAAGAAAAATTAAAGAAAATAGTTTTATATTGTTTTCAATAGTATTTAATTTTTTAACTATGTACAAATGACGTCTGATCTCTTTGACTTCTACATGAAAGTTGAAGATCTCATCGAGATCTATAACTTTCATGTTTAACACTTTTATAATTCAACTTCTAACTAATTCTTTCTTAATTATCTCTGATTTATCAAAATTTAATCAATTTCTATTGGACCACATGGCACCCTCAGCTTTTCCAAATGGCCCATCCCTATTCTGCCACCCATCCACACTTTTGGCCTTTTGATGGTCTATAATCTTTCAATTTGGGTCGTTTCATCATGCCTCATTGTGAGCCATGCGATCGACTTTAATCTATTCAATCAAAATTGTTTGTCTCCACCCTAATTGTAACTGTTGGATCAATAGATCCAACGGCTAACCTTTCGTTTCTAACCTCCAACCATGTCTGCAAAGCGACGTGATTGTTTGCTTCATTGTAACTTACCCCAAATATGCCAACCTCCTTACGCATCATCTACCCTCGAAACCTCCACTAATCCCTTCGTCGTTCAATCCTAATCCATGTGGGCTCCATAACTCCTTTCTAACCTAACTACTATCACAATAGAAACAGCTTGAACTTTGGCCAAAACCATCGCCAACCTCCATTTTCTCATCTTTAAATCACCCTTCACCACCCCCTTGCTCGGGTGATCCTCCCTTGCATGAGTTCTCCCCTATCCATATAGCCTCTTCTGTGATAGAGAGAGACCAAGATTGAGTGTAGAAAGGGTGTGATCTCCGAAGAGACCCTTGGTTATTTCATCAAGTTACAACCTGAATGAAAGGTTGTTTGAGCTTAGCTCCATATCTAGGAACTTCAAGCAAAGACTGCGAAGCTTCAATCATTGTATTTTGGATCAAGATTCAACCAAATTCAAGTCATCTTCAACCTTCGATTCTAAGTAAAAGTTATGATTATTATTTCTAGTTGTTGTTCTCACATTTATCGCATCTTTACTACTTCAAAAATCTAATATCAGAACCTACCAATACCTTCACTATCAATCCATGTTTCACACATATCTTCCCTCGTTCTCGATCCATTTCTCCAATCATGTAGATCACCCATGCCATTGTTTGCTTCTGCATGAAGGATACATCCATTAGGGCTCAATCTTCCACCTTCTAATAGCCCTCCATTCCTTTCACTTTAGCCTTCAAAATGTTCGCAGGTGCTTGCTCTGTCTTTGCTAATCTTTCAGGTTCTTAAATGGCGTCACAGATCGGAGATGGAAGCTCAGCTCCGATATCTTAATTTCTCTTAAGAAGAGACATCAACATAGTCATCTAGGAAGACTTGCTTCTTCTTCTGGCCTCGATCATAATCGTCGACACTCAATTAAGGATTATAGAGCCTGAGATAGCAAGGAAAAGCTCGGTGGAGTGTTTTAGCCTTCACTGGAGCACAACCCCTAGCATTGCCGTGTGCAGAGGAGTTGAGGAATGTTCTAGTAGCAGATACCATTGATCTCCCTGACTTGGGCGGGATCTAACGGTTACAACTTAGCCACATTTTCATACGAAGCAGCGGTTCAACCTCCAGCATGGAGATGAACCTCAGTCCGAGCCAAAGTCCTAGGCACCAGTGAAGCACCTAGAGCTGACACGTGACTCGATCCTTTACGACAAAGCCTAGTCATCACGTGTTCCATGCATGCGGGTGAGATAATTGCAGCAGAGGTCCTCTCATTTCCAATAATTATAATTACATATGAATCCACCCTCTTTTGTGCATACATTTCAACCCCTGTGGGTTTTTCTATTTACATTTTAACCCCTGTATGTCCTATTTTGTAATCTTTCTTACATTTGTGCCCCTGGATTCATTGGTGAATAACTTTTTATCCTAAAGTCCAATTAATGTGATTTTGGTCTCGTTTTAAAGCTGATTTGATAACTATCCTTTAACAATTTTTGTGATTAATTTAGAATTAAAAAAACCATGCATTAATTATTCTTGATTTCTATAGGTATTTAAACTAGTTTAGCATATTCCCTATTCACTACGTTAATCAATCAATTCAGAGGATCTTCGTAATCAATCCAAGTTATTTGTTTTGTGCATGTAAGTGTGGATGTCCTATGAATATTGTTTGTGCATCATTGTTTGCATTTAATTTAGTTGCATAAAAATTTTTGTTAAAAATATATCTATTTATACTACTCTTATATGTGTGTCTACTCGACATAATTAACCTAGAGATTTCTATCTAAAATATTTGATCTCTCAATTTACTCATTAAAATGCCTACGTCCTTGTGCTCGACCCTGGACTTCCCAGTTTAAAAATTAAAGCAGAGAATCTCTTCACTAAGGCTCATCTCGATTCTGTTTGGAAAGCTAAGTGCTATGCTATAATGGATCAAAATTAATTCATGCATTTAGTGCTTCATCAGAATTTTAGGGTATTGACTGGTTCGGGAGATGCAAGAAAACTATTGAAGATGGATATAAAGCTTTTCATTTGTATTGCCATGGAACAAGAGTAGAAGAGTAAGAAATTGCGGCTTCAGATCAAAATGTTCGTTGAATACAGGGATATGTATCCACTCTGTCATCTGGCCAGCACCAGGATTGTAAGTTTCTTTGAGAGTAGTCTTGGATCTCTCTCCCCAAGGATCATATGTGGGTTCTCCACGGTGTCCATCTTCTGGTTCAACATCTCCTCCTCCTCCTCCTCCTATATTATCTCAGTCTCTCTCCTCAAGTATTCAACATTTTATAGAAAGCAACCTGAGTAAGAGCCTGATTTGTCAGTTGTTGTTGGATGGCCTGGATGGATACGAGCAGATGTGCATTGACAAGGTTTTGATCTGGTTGTCCATCATCTAGATGGTTCGGTCCCTTTTCCTTCCCTTGGAGAGCCATCTCCGATTCAGACTCAAAGGATGTGATCTACACCGGGTCCAGTGTTGGCTCTGCATAGAAAGATGTATGTTGCTCATACTACAAATCTTTGGCACCAAGTGAAATGGATGATAAGGAATTAGAGCCAATTCAATATATATGTGAATGGAGTATCTGATATTGACTGAAATAAATCTCCATCCATAAAGGGAGAATGGTGGGACAAGAGTGATCATGGTTTATTGAAATAAAGGAAGAAGTCGAGGAGTCTGGAGATCGATTCACAAGATCTGAATTGGATTCTCGCAAGTTGTCTTGAATTATTGAAGATGTAGAGCTCATGAAATTGATGTGGGTGTTGGCGGGGTCCCGACTAAACCTTCCATGAGACGACATCTTGGAGAGAAGCCGAGTAGATGAAGAAATGAATATGCTGATGAACAATAGATGAAGAGGGAAGTAGACGAAGGCTCACAAAGAGGGGGGCAATAGGAAATAAAAACCTATGAAAAGAAAAAGCGCACAAGTCGTAGGACTTGATGTTTGATCTAATTCTAGTTCAAATAAACATAATACATATATGGATTCACCAATCTAACATAATGTGAAGCGTGAGAATTCGATTATTTTTATCTTTTCAATTGTATTATTATTTTGAGGCAAGATTTGAGCAAATACTTAGAGGCTAACCCTATAGGAGAGTGAGTACTGCTAGAAAAGTGTCACGTACTTTCCACCTCCTTTATAACTTGTAGCCAACACTTTTTCAAGAGAACCCCTAATATTGGGTCTGGATCCACTACTCAACCATAGAATAGAGGAGGAAGACAATAGGCGAAACCACTACTTCCTCCACAAGTAAGGTACTCAGACCTAAGATGATGAGACATACACACTCGTAAGGGTGTGGCCTAAGCTCAATACTTCAGACCAGGTCGGATGTTCTACACAATGCAAGAACGTCGTGGTCAACAACGCCCTACTCACATATGTATGATGGAACCAATACTTCATGAATCTAGTCAATAGCGGGGTAGTATTCAAGATAGGTTTTGGGCTATAATCCTTATGGGTCGTACCTCACTTAGTCTGGATAGTACCTGAAAACAATGTAGGGTTTATGAACCCAAACAATGAATGTTCGCAACGAATTTTAATTTAGGTCAATGTAGAGTTTTTTCCTTTTTTTATTATTTTTCAAAATAATGTGCCTAATGATTTTTTGTATTTTCTTTTTATCCTAAGTGATAAAAATGGGAGAGGGGTTGGAAAAGTCGTGCAAGTTGACACTAAGGAAGAAATCTCACTTAAGTATCAAATGATGCATGCATAGTTAGCTCTTCCCAACTCTTTCCATGCAAGATGTGATGAACAATGTTTTTACAAGGGTCTAAAAATTATCCTCGCTGAAAAGCGAAGACAAACTGTCGCTGAGGCGACCGCTCATGAAACACTGATTTAATCAACAATTAACCTACAATAGATATAACAATGAATCAACAATAAATGTGGAGTTAAAATTTAGTATAACTCTACAAATGTGTGTATAGGTGTAAGTATGTGTAGAGTATTGAACAAAGGGAACAAATGTGATAGATCGTGCAAGTGAATGCGCAAAATTTGGGTTCTTTTTCTTGTCTAAGTGTTTTTGTGTGAGTTTTTTATCTTGTATTTTTTATGGATTTTATATTTTTTACATATTTTTTAGTTGTTTTTAATTTTATATTTTTTATTTTCTTTTCATATTTTCTGATTTTAAGTTTCTTTTTCTTTTTAATTTATAATATATGAATATATATAACTTTATATACAATATAAGGTAAAGTAAGTATAAATACACTTAAAAATAATAAAAATACAAGAAATAAAATGGTTTTGGGATTTTAAATAATTGTTTACTCTTTTTATGTTTTTTAGGTAATCTTGCTAATTTTTATATATTTTTAAAGTAAAAAATATCCTAAAACAGGGATTAAATAAAATAGGTCAAATTGTTTTGGAATCTAAAAATAGAAAATCAAGCCAAAATTTTCCAGACCTATTTTTAATTAATATATATTAAAAAGAAAATTACATTAAAAAATCAGTTTTTTATTTGTTGGTGATTTTTATCTTTTTATAAAGTATTTTAGAGATTTTAATTTTTTAATCTTTTTATTTTCTATTTAAAGGGATGTTTAGTTTTGGAGTTGCTAAATAATAAGATAAATAAAAAATATATTTTTGTGTATTTTTCAAGATGTTTTTATGTTTTTTGGTATTTTTAAATTCATACAAGGACAAAAACATGCTCTTTTAGTTTTTAACAAATATTTAAAAAAAAACCTAAAATGCAAATTCAAAAATATAACATGAAGCTATAAGCAAGAATGGACTTAACCCTATTTTTCATAATCTTTGGAATACAGATGATATTTTTAATAAATATGAAACAATCACAAAAATAGTTGAACTAGAAAGGGTATAAATGTAATTAAAAATAAGCACAAGGTTCTTTATGCAAAATATCCAAAAATATTCAACTAATTTTAAAAGTTACTATACTAAATCAAAATTCAAAAGCCACAGGGGCTTTAATGCAAAATTGCTACCTCATATGGGACAGCACATAAGGTGACGTGGATTAGACCTAGTTGTAATATGAAATAAAAGCAGGGTCTCATATGTAAATTTATAAAAAGTTTTACAATAATTAAATAAATTATTGGAATAAAAATAAATGCGATAAATCAGGTGTATAGGATGCAAATTACTCCCTCAAAGCATTGATCGAACGGTAGCAGGTGCCTGATTTGTCGGCACATCGCGGGTAGGTGGCGCAATGACGGTTTGCAGATGGCCGGCTAAGATTAGATCTTTGGGAAAAGATCAACAGTGAAGGCATGGGCACATTGGACGGCTATTAATCAATCTGGCATGAGGAGGAGATCAGACGGATTCTGCTCTTCGCTAAGAACAGGGAAGATGGAGGTGGAGTTGAACTTTGATCTTTGATTCCTTCTATCCCAGTGCATCTCTCGTGATGTTTGGGTGCTCAAAACATTCGTCTCATTGATCTTAATCTGCAAGAGGATTCAAAAGGCTCCGAGGACGATCAGAGGAGTCCCAGGAGGTCGGAGAAGCTTAGGTGATCTGGGACCTTAAGACGAATCCAAAAATTCTTTTGTGGGCTCTTTAGCTTCGTGCACCTACACAGATGAAACACAGTGTTGAGGGCAATGTTCCTTGACCAGTTAGTGGGTGGAATGGGACAAAAATGGGGTGCAACAGAGGTTGTTCGGTGAGGTGGTTGTGGTGGAGCACCCAAATCCTGATCCCGCGGGGATCAGGTGAGCTGGAGATGCGTAGGTGTAAAAGAAGCAATGGGAAGTGATATGGTGGTGGCAGGCATGTTGGGAACAGAGTGCAAACTATGACGGCTCGATTTTACGCTAATTCAATGGATTAAAACTTAACATAAGGATGTGAGGAAATAAAACTACAACTAATGGATACCTAAAATCAAATAAAAATAACCTCAAGCAGATGTAGCTGCAAGATGGGGAACCTCACAGTGTAACACCGTCAGAGATGGTGGAGATTACCCTTACACTGTTTCCTCGATCCAACCAAGAGCTAGGTGAGCTCCCTATCACA
Organism: Ottelia alismoides; assembly: GCA_037367405.1. Classification (NCBI taxonomy): domain Eukaryota; kingdom Viridiplantae; phylum Streptophyta; class Magnoliopsida; order Alismatales; family Hydrocharitaceae; genus Ottelia; species Ottelia alismoides. Next base: position 154,838 of record JAZKJV010009566.1, read on the forward strand.
GAGCTCAAGCCACAAAGCACAAAAGGTGGAGAAAAATAAGAGCAAGAGGATTCAAACTCGAAAAGGAAGGAGGAGCTCAGCTTATGTACAAGGCTAGGAAGATCGAGGTGGAGCTGTTGATATAGTATTGCAATCCACGAGGAGACGATGGCGCGTGAAAGAGGGTAGATCGAGGAGAAAACGTCTTCAAAGAATCAATCCTAATAAATGACTACATCAATCGAGGAAAAAGGGAGAGTGTGGGTCAAACGAGCTCTAACAAGGTGTGGGCATAAGGTTGATAACTAATTGGGGTCAACTCTTGAATTAATCCAGATTGGTTGATGAATCCCTAATTCTCACTCTTTATTGTTTTATTTTAGTTATTTATCTTGGCAAAGCATCATGTAAATAGGTGTAAATACAATAAGTTAGCATTCAACAAGCATGTACTAACATTGTATAATTAGCATGTATTTGTAGAAAAATAAAAGAATAAAGGAAAAGAAAAAGGAAGGATGTATTATAATAAATACAGAGTGACCCGAACCTCAAGAAAAGGTCAAGCCTTGACTTGATCGCCAAAACAAAATAAGTAGAGAAAGATAGGGCCGACTCTATGTGTACATATCACCTATATATGTAAATAATTATTTTTACCTCCTTGTTTATATTCCTAAAAATTAAAACAAAAATAAAATTAAAATCAGAAAAATAAAATGAAAATCCATTCTCCCTTGTACAAAATACATGTATATATGTGTCAGTCCCTATTTATTATATACTTATAAATAAATCATAAAAATAAAATAAGAATGATTTTGTACCCGTAAAAACATGTTAAAAAAATAAAATAAAAAATTGTGGTATTTATGTAAAAAAAATAAAATAATTATAAAAATACATAGGTATATTATACTTGTACATAACACCAAATATTCTATATATACTAATATTTTCATAAAAATAATTAAAAATCACAAAAAAATAGTTTGAAAATTAATAAATATTTTTTATTTTATACTCTATTTATTTTGAAGTCATTTACTATTTTTTATTGATTTGTAAATATTTTGTAATTTCCTTTTTTTCTGATTGGCCGAGACCAGATGTTGACCGCATGTCAATGCCCTCTTCCAGGCTTGACCTGACCCGACTCCGTTCGTCGGAGCATTTTCTCCCTTTTTTTCCCCGATCAGGTCAGGCCTCCTCTCGACCCGAATCTTTGCACGAGCCTTCTCCTAGGATCCACGACCCTCGTGGATCCCTAGGAATGTGTGGATCTTTTAGGGTTGCATGCTTGCTCTCGATTCTTCCTCCATCCTGGGAACCCTATATAGTATCCTCTTCCGCCTTCATTGCAGGTAGCTCTTGCCTCGCCCCTTCTCTCACACTAGGAATATTCAGTGGAGTGACAGCAAAAGGATGAGACCTTTGGATTGAGTTTTGGTGGCCTGAAGTAGTAGCTCAGCTTTGTGGTCAGCGAGAGCCGCCGCGTCTAGCCTCCCCACCTTCCACAGCGAGGTTGAGGCCACAACCCCGACTCACATCTTCACCTAAAACTCAAGAGTTCATCCAGAACCTCAGGTATTACCCATTTCTCTCCCATTTTCCTATTCGCTTCAATCTTGCACTCCACCTCCGCCGCACACTCACTTGCTCCGACCAGCTAGTCGGAGCCCCATTATCCACATCCGTCCGTTCAGATCGAACATTCACCTCACCCCCCATCTCGTACCACTGTCTGCTCACCCTTGGACTTATCCCTTTGGTCGAGATTACGGCTAAAATCTCATCTACCATCGCTTCTTTCCATTCTATCTTCAATAACTCAGATCGGAGTTTCGCCTTGAGTCCCAACTTTGCATTGGAGGTACCCCAGCATGCAAGGAACCCCTTTTTAGCTCCCTACTGCTCAAGAGGAGCAGCTCCAGGTGCACCTCCACCGCGACGGCCATCTGACCATCCCATTTCACATCGGAGCACTCCATCAGATGCGGCGTACCTCCACGACGCTACAGATCCCTTAGGTGGGATCATCGGACTGGTGGATCGCCTCCAGCAGCCGATTCAAGCTCGCCTAGGAGCTGTTCTTCCAGCACCCCCGTCTACCGTCGAATGAGCCCCAATTCTGCTAGATTCCATCAGAGCTGCCGACCAGATCAACTTTTGGGTTGTTGGATCAGACATCCCCTGATGCATTTGCCCGCACATTCTAAACACCATCCGCACCGTTGGATCTGCAGTACCATGAGATCAGGCTCGTACGCCTGCGCTTTTACCAGAGCTCGCCACGCGTACCCATGTGCCCTACACGCACCTGGCAAGGGTATTTTGCACATTTTATATGTATTTACATGCTTTTCTAGTTAGTCCTGTAAATAAAAGATGTAGCCTAGACATTTTGTAGTTTGGCCCCTATGTTTTTAGTATTTGCATTTTAGTCCCCACGGACCTGAGACAAGTGCATGTTTACATGAGTTGTGGGTTATTAGCATATTTTCTCTTGAGTTTTATGGATGTTATGTTTCCGAGTAAACTTTTCTGATAATTGTAGATATGCCAATGTGCATGAGTTTTTAAGGCATGTGCATGAATTAAGTGGATAAATTGCAAGTTTGGTCCTGAGCTTCTAACGCCTGTTATTATTTGATCCTAAAACATCCAGTAATTACAAGTAGGTCCATGTATTCTATTTGATTTGTTTTTAATCAACTAATTACTAAATTAGCTCTAAAAATCCCACATAAAATACGGTTAGCACCTACCAACAGTAATATTTATGGCAATTCTTGTGAATTAATTTAGTTTTATTTGGTATTTTCTAAAAAGCATAAACACCTAATAATTGTTCTGTCTATTTTCTAAAATACATAAAAATTGGGAAAATTGACTAAAAAATTCCACAAAAATTTATGTGTGTGTTTTTATATTCTTTGTCTTCAGTAGCATTTTTGCATAAAAATTCCTCATAAAAATCCTAAAAATTACAAAAGACTCAAAAAATTATAATAATCATTAAAAATTTTAGAAAATTTGAAAAAAAAATGGATTTCAATTGTTGTTTGTAGATATTTTTTTTTGTAAAAATTGCAACCAAGACATTAGGGCATTTTTCATATTTTAAACTTGCCTTTTACTTCATGTTGTATACAATTTTCCATTTTCGCCCTTGTTTTATTTTTTATAAAATTAATTAAAAATTGGAAAAATCCCATAAAATCACTAAAAGCATATGAATATTTGGAAAACATAAAAATATTTTTGTTGCCTATTTTTGATCATTTTTACTCTTAATAAAAATTTTTAAGCTTGCTTTTGTCTTTTTTTTGTTTGTTTCCTTATTTTGAAAATATAAAAATTGCAAAATCAAAAACCACAAAAATATGCTTTTTATTCTCTGAGTAGGAATACTTCATACATTTTCGTGCTCCCCGAGTTTGACCCTGGTCCCTGTACCAGGTTAAATAAATAGCGGAGACCGCTGACATCGATCTTGTGCTTGATTCCTTGATTTTTTGGTTCTCTTGTTTTCTTATTCAGTCCTATTGGCTTATTGGGGTCACAACGATGCGTGATTATTCTTAATACTTAACCCTAGTCAGTTGATCGCCTCAATATTGGTCCGCGTGGACCAACTAGGAAAAAGATGACCCAAAATTATTTGTCAATTCATTAGTAAATTGAAATGAATTAACTAATTTTTAATTATAAAATAAAATTGTTCATTATTTTTTGTAATAATTTAATATGATGTTATTTATTATATTATGAGCTTATTTATTACAAGTTACTTTTTAGGGTTTTATTTACAAGTATAAATAACAAGGGATATTTACCCAGTAGACCCTGAAAACTTTGCCAATTACCTCTACGACCTTTGAAACAACCTAATTCCCCCTATTACCCGTAAACTTGCCAACTCTTACCCCATGAACCCTTCGGTTATTCTGTTTGAAGCCCGTGGGGGTTCTTGGGGTAATTTACAAGGTCAATGGGGTTATTATGTTGTGCAAAAGGTCGTAGAGGTAATTTAAAAAGTTTATAGGGTCTGCCAGGTAAAAATCCCAAATAATAATGATTTGTATATTTTATTTTTATTTTTATTTCTTTTATTTTAATGTTTTATATATTTATAACTTATTTTTATATATATTAATATAATTTTGTTATATTTTATGATGCCATATGTACACTAAAATAAATAGGGGTATATATTATATAGTTATAAGTATGGTATATTTATCTATGTATTTATATATACTATTTTATTATATTATTTTCTTTACGATTTTATTATATTATAAATGTGTATATATACTATAAATAATATTTAAAAAATTATAAAATTGTAAAAAATTATAAAGAATAAGTAAAATGAATATTTTATTCTTGTAAACTATACAATAGGGGATGCATAACTTTCACAGCTTAACTCCAAATTGAATAAAACCGCCTACATTATATATATATTGGTAAAAGTTACATACAATTAAAGTCATTGTGGTACATATTAAATTCATATGGAGAAGATATGGGTCTGGAAAGTTTGTGTTTTGGCTTTTTATTCCGAGTATATAAACAACATTGTATATTATTTTTGTATAAACTCAATTTTGTATTTTGGTATGTAATTTTATCTACAACTTTTATGTACAAAGTTTATGTATTTGAGGTATAAATAATAAAGAATAACTTAGCCCAATAATGGATTATTGATAAATAAAAGAATGGGGATTTTATGGGATTTTTGGCCCCTATCTCCCCCTAATTTATTCCTTGTCGACCCAGTCATCAAGATGCCTAGGTCTCCTAGTTCAAGGTCATAAAATACCTTTGGCTTTTTATTCTTTTTATTTTCTTTTCTTTTTTCTATAATTTTGTATTTTATATACAATAAATGTAATAAATAATTAACGTTAATTTGTACAAAATAATGTTATTTACATGCATTTAGCTAGGATTTTTAAGGCCAAAATTGTAGAGTTGATGAGGGAGAAAAAAAAACAAGAAGGCAAAGAAAATGCAAAAAGTTGATGAGGCCCCCAGGTGAACAATGACATAGTCAATGGACCTCGTAGAGTGAAGTGTCCAAAAGTCCATATCCCTATATTATTACAAATTAATAAGAAAAAATTAAAAGGGTCTCCCTTTCAAAAATAAAAAGAAAAATTATATACTGAAAATCTTTGATCTTCTTTTTCTCTATGTCTCATTCTTTCTCTCTCTAATTAGCATGTACATAAAAGGTTGATATCCTCGTAGCCCAGGTACACTGACTTCCTAAGAAGTCACCTTCGCCACATGGTCCCTCCCAGGAAATTAAATCAAGAAAAATGTCAGAAGCAGATATAATAATTATTTAGCAGAAGAAATAAAAGAGAGGAAATTATGCAGATATGTATTTAAACTAAATCTATCATAAGTGTTTCTCCCCGACATATCGCCATTTGATAGGTGTATTGGGCAGAGGATCCTAACACCTTGTCTTGGATGGCCTGCAGTGCCCGATTAGTCAGGTCCGGCAATAACTATGTCGGCCGCTCTTGCAATTCTTGAATCATATCACAATCAATCAAATCAACAATCAATCGACAATATGCTAAATCAATGAGAAATATGTGGGGTGAAAATTATTATATCCTGCAAAATAATGTGTATACTGTATAAGTGCATGGGTTGAACCACTAAGAGCTGTGTGGATACGTAAATAATTGTTGTCTACATTTTTTTGTATTTTTGGGTTTTAAATTTTTTTTTGGGTTTTATATATATTCTTCTTTTTTGAATTCTAATTTTATATATTTTTTGTTTTCAATTTTAAAATTTTTATTTTCTTTTTATATTTTGTGATTGTTAATTCCTTTTTATTTTTTAGGAATTTATAATAAGGATATATAACTATATAAAATAATGTGTAAAATAAGTAATATAATAAATATAACAAATATTCCAAAATTCAATAAATATAAATAGAAACAAACCTTTTTATTTTTTAAATGTATTAAACAAATTTATGGGTATCTATAATACTAATATTTATATTAATAAGTACAAACTATATATGTATATATAATAGAAATAATATTTTATATTTATAATTAAAGCTAAAATATTAAAAAATTACAATTTTTATCTTTTTGTATTTTGCTATATTTTTAATAAAAATCTATTGATTTTTGCTAATTTGTATGTATTTTTAAAGTCTAGAAGACTCCAAATTAAGGAGTTAATAAATAAACTGAGGTGTTTTGAGATTTAAAAATATACAATAAGTCCAACACTCCTCAATAATAGTTTTAATATGCAATATATTATATAAAAAAATGCATAAGAAAAGTTTTTTTTTATTTTATAAGATATTTTCTAGTTCTTTAAGGTTAGGAACATTTTTTAATTTGTAAGGTTTTATTTTGATAGGTTTTTGTGATTTTTGGTCTGTATCTATATTATATAGTAATATATAACATATATCTTTTTGGAATTTTTATTAGTGCTTTTCTATTTTTTTCTATTTTTTATCTCTAAACAGGAACTAAATAGCACTGAATTGATTTTTTAATAAATGGAAAGAGATATTAAAATGCTAAAATAAAGTCGTAGCATGGGCAAGTGTAATATGGAGCAAATTTATCTATTTTTCCATAATTTTTTAAGCATTGGAGCTACTTAATCTAAAATAATATGCACAAAATTAATAATAATGTGTCGGCATGGACATATTTGCAATAAAAATAAAAATCATAGAGTTTCATGCAAAATATTCAAAACTTTTAAGAATATATAAAAACTTTATACACTAAACACAATTACCCAAATCCGAGAGGGTTTGGGTGCAAAATGCCAACTCACATTGAGCGCCACATGAGCTAACATGGCAGCGAACCTATGTGTAATTTACAATAATATATAGGGTCCACTTGCAAGTTTACACTAATTTTTAAACTCTACTTAAAATTTATGGGACTAATATTTAAATACAAAAGAAAGGTCGGGTTACTTAATAAATTCCCCCTTAAAGGTGTGTTATCGGAGGAACGAGAGCGCTTTACTTGGCGTATCCAGCGACGGGGTAGGTTTCTCTTCGCTTTAGCTTGGACGACCCAGATTAGATGTGATTCGGGGTTGATCAGACGTTGGTGGATGAGGTTGGAAGAACATATGAGTAACTGGTGTTCATTAAGCTTCAATCGTCTATGTCTTCTCCATCCGACCTTCTCATCTTCAGCCGAGTAGCTCCTCTCCTTCCTAGGAGCTTCGAGCATCAGCAAGACCCTTCGAGGACCTATGGGGATCGTCAAAGGAGCCCTGGATCTAAGGCTATCTGGAGCTCCTATTCTGGACATGGAATGTTGCTCCAGGTGCTCGTTCCGCGGTCCTGCATCAAAATGCTGAGGGGCTAGAGGTAAAGGTGCTCGAAGCATTAATGAAGCTAGATACACACAAGTGGGGTGAAATGTGGGACTCTGGTGAAGGTGGTAGAGGTGGAGTCTAGCGGCTCAATTCCATGTGGGAATCGAGATGAATATAGAGGGCTTTGGTAGAGAAATGACTGAGGAGGAAATGAGGCGAAAGTGGGGGTCGGATACAGTGAGAGCATGGCAGATTTGAGACTGAAGCATAGTGTTCCAACGATTTTAATTCCTAAAACTAACTAAATGATATTCTAATTGAGAAAACTAAACCAAGATTAACCTAAAATGCAAGGTAAACTATGTTACCGAACATTTCAATGAGCCCAGGAGCTCGAAGTAGGAAGGAGTAGTCGGAGGGGGTCCGCTCAACACCTGGATCAGGCCCTCCATCGCTTTCTCCTCATAAAGAAGGTCCGGAGCTAGACATGCTATCACCAGGAGCATGGCAAAGGTCTCAAACTGCTGTTACAGTGTCACAATGGGGATCAAAAATAAAAAGGAAGTTGGAGGTGGGGTTTTTATAAAGGATGGTTCCGGCCAAAAAGGTGGAGAGATGGTGGGAGGCAGATGATGGTAGGTTGAGATTTGAGCACGGGCGTGGAAGAGGGACAAGCGGGCTAGAGTAAGTTGGTGGTCTCAAGAGAAATGGGGAAGAGGCGAAGGCGTAGAAAAATGGAGAAGTCAAAGACCTCACGTACTGATGAATCTGCATTTCATCATCTTTATTCATTTACTTTAGCTTAAAATCCCTTATAAAACACCCTATATATCAATAAATCCATATTCTTACTAACCAACATCTTTGTGTAAATATTGTATATTTTAACCTTAAATAAATAAATAAAGGAAAAATAAAAGAAAATAAAAGATTGTATATATGTAATAGATAAAGGTTTAATCAGACCTCGAGAGAAGGTCAAGACCATACCTTATAGATAAGGAATAAAGTAGGGGAGATAAGGCCAAAAACACAAAAAATCCCCGAAATACACTTGCCACTTGTAATTATTTCATCACATGTACATTATTGTCTATAATACACAATTCTTTCATTATTTTTTTCATTACCTAACCCTTTGTGAATGATCATTATTTCTTCTTGAAATTTGTTAATAAAATTCTCTTGTAACTAAATTAAAGGATTACAACTAAAATGTGTATATATTATGTGGATAACATCACTCTTAAAATACCACATAGCTCAACTTCCAAGATCAATATCTTATCCACCTGGACTCCAAATTCATCAAACTGACTTTCATTGTACTCCAAATTTTATTATCATTAAAATGAGGTGGTTTCATTAAATTCAAGTTAATGTGTGAAATGTGAGAAATTAGGGTATTATATAATATACTTATGTATACTATGTATATTATTTAATTCATTATTAATTTTGTGCATATTTGCGATATGTATTTTTTAACAATTGATAACACATATAAATACAAATAAAAATCACAAATCAAAAATCAACAAAAAGAAAATCGTGTATATACTGTATATGTATCACCATGTATATATTGTAGTTATAGCTATTTAATTATCCCTAATTAATTAACACCGAAAAATCAAATAAAAATATCATTAAATCCTTGTAAAATATTGTAAATAAAAAATATTAACTTATATATATAATTAATTAATTAAAAATCAAAAAAATTGTAAATATAGGTATATATATTTATTTTAACCCATGTATATATTATTTAATTAACTAAAAATCATTGAAATTAACTTTAAATTATTCTTAACATTTTCCATTTTTCATTGAATTATTTAACCGTTATTGATTATTTTGTCGTTATTCCTATTTTGTTCGCATCCGTAGTGCACCCTGATGGCCCAAACCCAGGCTTGTTGACCCGAGTCAACTCCTCATCCGGACCACTTTTCCCCCGTTTGAAGGATATGGTTAGATCCTCAAGCGCATCATGGAAGCGTGAGTGTCGTATCGAATACAATGAGGAGCGACTAGTCGCACTAGTTGCTCGATGCAGCGGAATTTAAAAATTTTTCATGCGGCGAAACCACATGATCCTAGAACAATTCTCGGATCGTTTCGTCTAAACCACAAACAAGTAATAGGATTACCTCTTGAAGCGTGGTTGCGATAGAGTGTCTAAACGAAGAAACCTCCTGTCTCAAGTCCGATCCAACGGAGGAGACGCTTGCGAGCGCAGGAATGAATCGCGTGCTTCTCGCAATCCCTGTTGATGATCCAAGCGGCGGATCTCCTGATCTCGACACACGAGATCTGACGTCATCTTCACGAGTGAGTTACACCGAAGGAGACAGAGATCCACGAGCAAACGATCGGGCAGCATAACGACGATGTTGCGGCGATGGAGACTCTCTCTAGGGCATCCATGATGGATGGCCATGAGAGGGAGAGAGAATAGGCGTGTAGAGAGAGAGAGAGAGAGATGTGCTTCAATAGCATTTATTAAGAGAGCATGGTATGCCTCTCTATTTATAGGGTTTTGGGATCCATGGATCCCAATCCATGGGACATATAAAATCAATGGATGAGATTGATTTATGTCTAATTAAATGGTCAAGATTGTTGTTGGTAAAAACCAAGAACTAATAATTTAATTTAGATCTAATATATTTGAAAAATCAAATATAAATCAATTGTAAATTAAACCAATCAAATAAGGAGACAAATTCCATGGAGATATTAATCCCATTGGAATATAGTGGACGCCCACTTATTTCCAAGTGGGGGAAAACTCATGAAAACTCATGAGATTGCATATCTACATGAAATTCTCCATAATTTAATTCAACAACTTTTGTTGTTATTTATACTTCAAAATAATTCATAATTAATTTTGAGAATATTGCAATCTTGCCATTTAAAAATTGTGAATCACATTCACAACCCAAAACAAAATATAATTTACATTTTCAATTAATTACACAATGTGTATCCAATACACATTAATAATTAATCAACAAATATAAATTATAATTAGCTCTCTCTAATACATTATAAATCATATTTATAATATAATATGGAATAATTGGATATTGCTATCCACATTATTCATATCCATGATAATTAAATCACATTTAATCATCTTGGTTCTCTTTTTCTCTTGTGCCCAAATAATATGAATCACATTCACATTATTCACATCTTTGATAATCAAATCACATTTAATTATATAAGATAACTCTCCTTATAATATGAATCAAATTCATATTATTCATGATAATTAAATCACATATAATTATCTATTATCTCAATGCTCGGATACATTTATCAGCAATAGAATTATCCATGAACTCTTTCAAGGATAATGCGCTTTCTCCGCGAATACTTGGAGATAAGGACATGGCGATTATTTTGTTCCATGTATAGTGACTTGGATATTGAGATCACATGTCAAATCTAGATCTTGGGCCTCCCATAGATGCTTGATTAAATCAAGACCGCAAATCTAATCTTCCCATTGAATCTGAATCACATTCAGATCAATGTCCAATATTTGGACTAAGATCAGATTTCTTCTCTACTGAGAGGAGTCACTAAAATCCAGACCCGTTTCATCACTCCCTAGGATTGGAAGAGTCATGGTTATACAACCGTTTATGATCACATCACCCTCAGGTATACCCAATACCTGTACATCCTGCATACTGGAAGACACAACATAAACCTGAAGTATAAGATCAATTTTACACTGTCTACTTCAGAGTTTTATCATTAAGTTTCTCATTTGATCATTGGGAGTTGGTATCGATCATATACTTTCCAAAAGCATATATCATACCCAGGTGTTGACCATATACTTTCAAAAATAATATATCAAACCTACAAATTCAGTCAAGCTTCCAAAGCGAGACGACTGTGCATGGAATTTGATTCTTCCCAATATTTCATGAGCGAGCTCATGTCTTCTGGTTATGTAATTGAACATGTATGATCCCTTTGAGAGATCGTATTACTCATATGCCCTTGCATGCACACTAGCGCGCCAGTGTATAGACCTTGATTAGGTCATCAACCTATTGGTCTGCCAAATGTACATACTCAGACATATAGTAACACATCTGTCTTCGGTCAGAGGATGCGTGCCTATATCATGATAGCATACAATATAGGACTTTGGTTATCTCGATCTCGTTAAGTCAACTCTTTGACCTAACTAATCTGACACCTCCGAATCTCTATTCCTTTGCAGAGTACCTGCATCAAGAGGTCGGTCAGATATCAGCCTAACTGAGAAAGGATTGCCATCTCCTACTCAGGCTGGACATCATCTCTTAACAATCATTTGATGGTGCTCGATGAGTCCTCAATCTAACTTTTTAGATGTTCTTCCTAGCACCGGCCTCTATGATCCAATATTTGAATCAAAAGTTGTATGATCATCAAGATGGCCATGGTACATAACCCTAATTATACTAAGGGACCTATTATGCAAATTATGTACTCTTCATTTCAGATTAAGGAGTGAATTGCAATAACATTTATTACATAGTGGCTCGTCGTGGGCTCGCATGTCCAACAATCTCCTACTAGTCCAAAGAGCCATTAATGGGCTAATCATTAAACCCACACTCATGTGACAATCACAGGCTATTTAAAAATTAGCTAGGTAGGCTGATCGGTCATTTTGTTCTCGAGAGACTATGCCAAGTCCTTTTACGGCACTTGCATATCTCCTAGTAACAGTGCTTACATCCAATGCGAATGTTGCATCTTATGCAACCAATACTAATTTCTGTTACAGTGTCCTTGACACTATAGCTCAATAATTATTATAACTAGTATTATCAAAATCCTTATCAGAATACCCTTATTCCTGGAGATCTCTATCTCCTAAGGTATCCGTAGTTAATACCTTTTAGATCACTATCTATAAAGTCTTAATTTCTTGAAGATAAGACTTTGAGATCACTATCTCAAAAGTTTTGCCTTCTATGAAGATATCATTATTACTGCAATCAAGTGTTTTTATCACCATAGTAGGATTAGTAACAGTTTACTTCTCCCACTGCATGGTAGACATCTGGCTTTTGTACACATCTAACATACATACGGCTTTTTGGAACTGATGCACAAGGGCAAGCAATTTGCATTCACATCCTCAACTCTTTGAGGTGCTATCCCTTTAGATAGGTCAGTACCATATCTTTGAGGAAAAAAAGCCTTTCATGGAATTTTCCAGAAAATGGAAATGTCGAAGGTTTACTATTAGTGTGACTGTCCCAATACCCTCTTCTCTTTGCTTCTGAACACCTTCAGAACTAAGATCTAAGAGGTATCCTTGAGATCATATCTCGAGGTATCGAAGAACCAAATTATAAAACACTTATTATTATTATCCTTATATCATTCTAAATGATTAGAATAGTATCTACATTTAGCACGATGAACACAATGGCACTCCCACTAAGCCTCACATGGTTCATCAAGATTTTATCAGAAATCATAACATTTATAATTTCATCAAATCTTATGTTCCAACTACAAGAAACTTATTGGAGTCCAAAGATGGAGTTCTTTAGCTAGAACACCTTGCTTTCCTCAACCATGAAGCCCTGGGGCTACTTCATGTGAATATCCTCAGAGAGGTATTCATAGAGAAATACAATCTTGACTCACATCATGAAGATGTCATAGTCTAGTTGTGTAGCTATAGTTAGCAATATTGTTATAGTTTAAAGCAAGGTCACTGGAGAGCATGTCTCATCGCAAGCGATGTATTCTCTTCGTTGTGTAGCTCATGGCTACGAACCGTGCTTTGAAGGTCTCTACCTTCTCATCAGGTTCCCTCTTTCTCTTGAAGATCCATTTACACCATAATGGGTCTTACCCATATAGTTGGATCCTCGAGGGTCCATATACAACACTTGTATATGCCGTCTACCTTAGACTTTATTGCTAACATCCATCTTTCCATGTCATGATCTTCACAAGATTCATCACATGAAGTAAGATCATTGTCAGATTCAACTGACACATGGAATCCATCCTCAAACTTATTTAAAGAGGTAGTAATATTTCATCTTTAATTGTCTATTTAGTTTCTGATTTCAAGAGCCTCATTATCTTCTCAATATTAAATGAGTTCCTTTACTTCATTTTCATCTTGATTCTCAAGAGAGTCATCCTCTAAGAATCACATTCTCAGAGATGAGATCCTTTAAGAATCTCAAGGTCATAAAGTAGGTATCCAATACCATCCTTTATTTTCCGAATGAAGTAGCACTCTCTGGTGCTAGATTCTAGCTTTCTAGCATGGAACCTTGTAAGGATATATAATGTAGTCTCTACCACATATATATACCTGGAAACTAAGAGATAATAATGCTAAGATTAATTATTGATCAAATCATGTCACACATGATCAATTGTATCTCCCTACAACTTTATTCAGTTAAGGTTCATTAGGAGGATTGAGATAGGAATGATATTCACATCTCCATAAGGTATTCCTTGAACTCATCTAATAGGTACAAGCTACTTTGGTCAGATCAAATACATTTCTTCTTCCTTCAAAATTTGGTTCTAAACTAAAATTATGAAATCTTTGAACATTTCAAAGTTTTCTTAGGTGAAGAGGAGAAATCTCATATCACACATAATCATCAATAGATATCACATATCCATAATTCTTACTATGATATAGATGATTCACATACATCAATATGTATGAGATCCGGAATACCTTGACATCTTAAAACTTTCCCAAAGAAGGGTGTATTGGATATTTTACATTGAATAAGTATGCAAGTTTTGAAATTTTAGACATTCTAAAGTTTCATCTCTTACTTGTCCATTGATCTCATCAACAGACATATGTCCAAAACATTATGCCAGATCATTGTCAAATGATCTTCATCCTCCTATTGATCTTTTAAAAGTTTAATTTTCAGTATTAGAAATATAAATGAAACATTCATTCATTTTCTAATTTAGCGGAGTCCACTAGATGTTAGATTACTATCTGATGTATATCCATCATAATTCTTTATGATAGATTTATTCTAGAATTCATGTTTATTTCCAATAATTAGAAATAAACTATGAGTGTATTCTAATATCCAGGTCACAGAGACATTCTCTAAGACTAAGGGCTCCCACTGAAAATATGAAGTCTATTGATCCAATAGAGATTGTTGCAAAACTGCATTAACATCCATGTGGATGACTATTAAACTTTAAGATCAAATTTCTAATATACATATGCAACCAATTGCACGTGTCATTAGAAGATTGAGATACAATTATTAAACTTTATCTTATTAAATAAGTAAGTCAATTTCAATAATTATATGTAGATTTTTCTGATGTACTATCCGATTCCTTCTCTAAGGATTCTAGATAGATTTGATAGTCATACTACCAACACATCAACTTATTGCAGTATTGGCATACATCCAAATCTTTGGATGTCATATGGAAGTCACAGAAACAGTCAACTCTTAGACTTTCCTTCTTACTTGGGTCCAACCCATGCTTCCGCTGCACTCTCTTTATCTATAAGCAACAATTGCTCAAGACAAAGGATCTCTTATGTCGAAATCAAAATTTTCAATATGAGAGTATTTCAACATTTATACATGCTTCATTCAAATTCATACAATATGAATATTTTGAAGCTTCATGAATGAATAGAGTATAGATAGTAGAATGATGACACTCATCGTATCTATATCCATCTAAACTCTTAAAAACATTGGTTCAGGTAGGTATTCAAATAATTTTGAATACATTATCTCTTATAGAGCCACCATTTTGCATAATGCAGAGAACCATGTCATTCATTATAATATGTCGAGAGCACATATGTATGACAGAACATCTTCTTAGATTTTATAAGGATTATTTGATAATTACGATCATTATCGACATGTCACTTCAAAAGTACATTTGATGAGATCAAGACATATAGAGACATACAAACCCTAGGGTTTTTAGTCCTATTGTCTATTTAATTATAATTCCTCATTATTATGAGGAAACTTGCATATTGCAACCACATACATTATGTGTCGAATTGCAAGTACAATATCTGGATCATAGGTCCAATCCATGATATTGTACTGGTTATTATTGAGTATAATATTGAGTGGTATTAAAGAAGGATTACATGAAATAAGAAATTTGCATAAACATATATAAATATATAACTTACTTTGATTTAGGAATTTTTTATATCAAAGTTGTCTTGCCTTGTCAATACTGAAAGTTCATTCCCTTAATCACTTTCAATGTAAGAGATATACTTACCATTATATCTCAGCAAGATCTGGGATCTCCTTCCTTATCTTTGTTACATCCCAATAATATGAGAATCTGCAACTCATATAAAAAGAAGCAGGAACACATTCCACCTTACAAGTCCAACTTGCATCTCTCAATTTGGTCTTTAACACCCGGGCCCACCACCCCCTAAGGTGATGTTGAACCGTCATTAATTGAACCAACCGCCAACAAGAATAGAACTCCCTATGCGCATTCCAATATCACCCCAATAATATGAGTATCCAATATTGGGGTCACTACGCATACAGCCTTACTCTTTCGAGAAGCAAAGAGCTCGATCCAGATGCGCTTGCATATAGGAGCTGTCACTTCGGACAGGCGTCTCCTACATACAATCCCTGGCAACGGAACCCTTCGCCTTGACGGGAGACCATGGATGTCACTTATGTGATCCTCCATATCATATTCAAATTATAAGTAATTATCATGAATCATATTCACATAATTAATTCCTCCAAGGGAAATAACACATCTATTATAATAGAGTGTTTTTAATTTGATATAATTAACTTAATCACATTAAATTAATTATTAATCCAATTCAATCAATAAACTTGATTTTACTTGAATATATGGTATTATATCAAAATACATATTAATTCGAATTTTAATAATTAGAAAAATACATCATGATCTATCAGGCATTATTCGTTCCCTACCCGCTGTCATGGCCAGTACCAGCGGGAGTGGGACGGACTGCATCCGGTACAACCCGCTACCCCAGCGATCCCCGAGTAGACACCATATCCGCCTCGGGAAAAAATAATGCCGAGTCAATTACTTTTTACTTGAGATGATCATCGGTTCTTCAATCGAAATTATACCATATAATAATAATCAAAACATTTTTTATTATAAGGAAATTTGCTAGACAAATTCCCAATCCTATTCATGCAAGGAGTTTGTTGATTATGTTTCCGATTTTGATCTAGATCAAATGTAACAAATTTTTGGTTGGGGCCAAGTAAATTAAGGAAATAATCATCATTTAATATTTCTCAAATATTTTCCATAATTATTTCATGAAATTAACAATTAATTTCACTAATTGACAATCACATGGTTCTTGATTAGGACTGTAATTTCAGCAGTGACCCCTACTTACTAAAATTAACATATCTCAATCAATTTAAATCCAAATTAGACAAAATCAATTTTCTAAGGTTTCTAATTTGATTTAGGTCAGAACCTAATGATATTTCATGCATTTCGAGGTGGATCAAAATAGTAATTAACTCATTAATCATGTTAAGATTCGCAGTTCCTGCAACAGTGAATACATGTTCATTAAAACAGCCATATCTCGAGAAAATAGAATCCAATTTACGTAAACTCAGATCCTATAGTTTCCTTATTTAATGGGGAACAAAATCAAATTATTATTTTCGTGTTTAAGCAATTTAAACATGGCCGAAAATAATCACTAAACAGGGATGCGAAAATGAAATGCGACAAAAACTTTCGCAACCCTAACGAACCCAAGTCGCCTTCGGTTTTATAGATCGTATCCAAAACCCTAAACCTAAGGCTCTGATACCACTTGAAGGTCATGGTTAGATCTTCAAGCGCATCACAGAAGTATGAGCGTCGTATCGAATACGATGAGGAACGACTAGTCGCACTAGTTGCTCGATGCAGCGAAATTTAAAAAAAATTCATGCGACGAAACCACATGATCCAAGAAAACTTCTTGGATCGTTTATTCTAAACCACAAACAAGTAATCGGATTACCTCTTGAAGCGTGGTTGCGATCGAGTCTCTAAACGAAGATACCTCCTGTCTCAAGTCCGATCTGACGGAGGAGACGATTGCGAGCACGGGGATGAATCGTGTGCTTCTCGCAATCCATGTTGATGATCCAAGCGGTGGATCTCCTGATCTCGACACACGAGATCCGACGTCTTCTTCACGAGGGAGGCGCAACGAAGGAGACGGAGATCTACGAGCAAACGATCGGGCAGCATAACGACGACCCTGCGGCGATGGAAACTCTCTCTAAGGCATCCATAGTGGACGGCCATGAGAGGGAGACAGAATAGGCATGTAGAGAGAGAGAGATATGTGCTTCAATAGCATGTATTAAGAGAGCATACTATGCCTCTCTATTAATAGGGTTTTGGGATCCATGGATCTCAATCCATGGGATATATAAAAACAATGGATGAGATTTATTTATGTCTAATCCAATGGTCAAGATTGTTGTTGGTAAAAATCAATAACTAATAATTTAATTTAGATCAAATATATTTGACAAATCAAATATAAATAAATCCTAATTTAAACCAATCAAATAAGGAGACAAATTCCTTGGAGATCTCAATCCCATTGGAATATAGTGGACAACCACATATTTCCAAGTGGGGCAATCTCATGAAATCTCATGAGATTGCATATCTCAATGAAATTCTCATTATTTAATTCAACAACTTTTGTTGTGATTTATTCTTAAAAATAATTCATAATCAATTTTGAGAATATTGCAATCTTGCCATTGGAAAATTGTGAATCACATTCACAACCCAAAACAAAATATAATTTACATTTTCAATTAATTACACAATGTGTATCCAATACACATTAATAATTAACCAACAAATATAAATTATAATTAGCTCTCTCTAATACATTATAAATCACATTTATAATATATTATGAATAATTGGATATTGTTATCCACATTATTCATATCCATGATAATTAAATCACATTAAGTCATCTTGAATCTCTTTTTCTCTTGTGCCCAAATAATATGAATCACATTCACATTATTCACATCTTTGATAATCAAATCACATTTAATTATCTAAGATAACTCTCCTTATAATATGAATCAAATTCATATTATTCGTGATAACTAAATCACATTTATTTATCCATTATCTCAATGCTCGGATGCATATATCAACAATAGAATTATCCATGAACTCTTTCAAGGATAATGCACTTTCTCCGCGAATACTTGGCGATAAGTATAGGATGATTGTATTATTCCACGTATAGTGACTTGGATATTGAGATCACATCTCTAATCCAGATCTTGGGCCTCCCATAGATGCTTGATTAAATCAAGACCGCAAATCTAATCTTCTCATTGAATCTGAATCACATTCAGATCAATGTCCAATATTTGGACTAAGATCATATTACTTCTCTACTGAGAGGAGTCACTAAAATCCAGACCCGTTTCATCACTCCCTAGGAATGGAAGCATCATGCTTATACAACCGTTTATAATCACATCACCCTCAGGTATTCCCAATACCTATACATCCAGCATACTGGAAGACTCAAAATAAACCTGAAGTATAAGATCACTTTTACACTGTCTACTTCAGAGTTTTATCATTAAGTTTCTCATTCGATCATTGGGAGTTGGTATCGATCATATACTTTCCAAAAGCATATATCATACCCAGATGTTGATCATATACTTTCCAAAAATATATATCAAAACTACAAATTCAGTTAAGCTTCCAAAGCGAGACGACCGTGTACGGAATTTGATTCTTCCCAATATCTCTTGAGCGAGCTCATGTCTTCCGGTTAAGTAATTGAACTTGTATGATCCCTTTGAGAGATCGTATTACTCATATGCCCTTGCATGCACATCAACGCGCCGGTGTATAGACCTTTGATTCGGTCATCAACCTATTGGTCTGCTAAATGTACATACTCAGACATATAGTAACACATCTGTCTCCGGTCAGAGGATGGGTGCCTATATCATGACATCATACAATATAGGACTTTGGTTATCTCGATCTCGTTAAGTCAACTCTTTGACCTAACTAATCTGATACCTCCGAATCTCTATTCCTATGCAGAGGACCTGGATCAAGAGGTCGGTCAGATATCAGCCTAACTGAGAAAGGGTTGTCATCTCGTACTCAGGCTGGACATCTCTCTTAACAATCATTTGATGGTGCTTGATGAGTCCTCAATCTAACACTTTAGATGTTCATCCAAGCACCAGCCTCTATGATTCAATATTTGAATCAACAGTTGTATGATCATCAAGATGGCCATGGTACATAACCCTAATTGTACTAAGGGACCTATTATGCAAATTATGTACTCTTTATTTCAGATTAACGAGTGAATTGCAATAACATTTATTGCATAATAGCTCGCTGTGGGCTCGCATGTCTAACACCGTTAACATCGTGCCACCGTTACTTCATCCAATTTTCGCATGCACTCTAATCCATATCTCCTCCTGCTCCCTTCTTCAATTCTTTTTCCTATTCAAATCTCATCCACGTCATCACCTCAGATCAACCCAAAACACATTTGATCTCACCACTTTTCAAAATTCAAACTCGCTTCAACAAACCCTATAAATATCCACCCTTCCACTCCGTCGTGCTCTTGATCCGTATTTGGCCACTATTCTTCCTCGTGATCGAGCTCTGGTGAAAGGAGAAGGTGAGAACTTCCTTCTCTCACGATCAATAGAGAGGAACCTAGCTGGAGGTGTGATCCTTGCCTGTGAAGACCTCCCAGCAGAGCACCATCGCGCTCAGTTTCCAGGTCGATCAATGACCCATCGAGGTCTAGCTATAAGTGATTTAGTTTCGCATTTCTTGCCTTATCATAGAATTAGGTTTAATTCCATGTGATTTTGATTAGTTTGTTTTATTTTCCAACAATAACGTAGATCGAAGAATTAGGTTCTGATCCTTGTTCTGACCTGGTCCTTCAACAAATCGACTCAACTTTCACCTCAATCGACTACCCTCATGTTTCCTTATACTCCTTATGCCATCTGATCACTGATTCAATCCTCAGATTGGATCGATTCGATTAGGATCAAATCCCCCATTTTGTAGGTCCCTAACCATCTCATTTTGCCCCTTAACTTTCATGTTTTTCATGCAATAACTCATGTCGGACTTTCGCTTATGAGCATAGTTTCCTTTGCAGGTCTCAGGGCCTCAGATTTGGGTGATTTGTGTTGATTGAGTTCCACCGGAGATACCTGGAGCCATCAAGTCCATAGCCATTTAGATCCAAATCTGACCGATCACTTGCAGAAGTAAGGAGTCCCAATGGAGAGTAATAACTTTGGCTTCCTTCTGAGTGTGATTTGAAGCAGATCAGTTGAGAGACGATGGACATTCAGAATTATCAAGTTCGCAAGAGCTCACATTCATCCCAGCTCGTCCAGATCACCTCAGGGTCGTCAGATCAAGAACGTCTCCTCCAGATTTGATCCAGACTGTCGATAAACCCCCAAAAGCTGATCGTGGATTCAGGCATCAAGATATGATCTTCACCCTTCACTCAAGATTCATTCGTAGCCATCAGATTAGAGTGCTAATGAATCTGAACCATCCAAGGAGCCATGTCACTTAAAGGATATATTTGAATCCTTAGCCTATGTCCTTCTTTTATTTTTAAATAAGTCCCTTCAAAGGACACATGTCATTCAGACCTTTAGTGAACATTTGCATTATTTTCCTTGGTTTTTATTTCATTTGCATATTTTTCCTGTTGAACTTCAGTGCGTGCTACACACGTGAGTTTTGTGAAAATTGCAATAAATGTTATAATCTTTTGATGTATTATCTGGACCTTGAAGTTAATTTTTTTCATTTTTGTCCAGTCCAGTAGGGCAAACGTGTCCCTGCGCGTGACTTTTTGGGAAAACTGTGCATTAAGCCCAGTAGTTTTATTTATTATTATCATTTAGTTTACATTCTTAAATTAATTGCATATTAGTCCCTATAAGTCTGTATATTTAATTGGCATGTTAAAATAGAATAAAAAATTAGCAAAATACCTTATAAAATTTTACAAAAATCATCTTAACTTCATGTTTAAGTCACCTTGCATCCATAATTTCCATATTGTATTTTCCTAATTTTTATTTATTAAAATATAAAAACTCAAAAAAACATCATGTTTGCATTTAAAAATAATAAAAATATAAAAACTTCTAAAAATTCTAAAAAATCCATGTTTGTATATTTTGTATTGTTTTAATTTCTTTCTGATTTTTTTTCGTTCATAAAATTCGTAAAATTATAAAACCTTCAAACGCATAAAAAATCATAAAAATTCCTTTGAAAACCAAAAAAAATCATAAAATGATTCTCTAGAAAATATAAATTTTATATTTCATCTTATAAATATTTCATCCATTTTTTATCTCGTTTGTTATTTTAAAAATCTAAAAAATATTCACATTGTAATATGTTTACATTATTTACTATTTTCAATTATTTAAAATCTAAAAAAAGGAAAATTTTGTAGAGTTCATAAAAACTTCAAAAAAAGTTAAAAAATATATAAAAAAATTAGTCTAATTTTCTATGTATATTTGTTAGAGTTAAAAGTTCCAAAAAGAGTGCATTGTCTTATTTGTTTAATTTTCCTTTTAATATTAGACTATTTTAACATTAAAAAATATTTTTTGTAAAATTAAAAATAAAAAAATAAAAATTAGAAAACCAAATAAAAATTACAAAATTAAAATTGTGTAAAAAATAAAAGATTCAAAAACTCAAAAACCAAGCATAGTGTACAAAGAATTGCCTTCATTCTTTCATTTATTATTCATTGCAAAGAATAACCCTCAAGATTTTTGTAGCCTCCCTGAGTTCGATGCTGTTAGCTATACAGGTAAATTAAATAACAAATTCTCTTGCGACATTTTTGTATTTATTTTCCGTTGAGAATTAATAATTTTTGTTTGACACTTCTTTGGGTGGTGAGACACTTGTGAATAATTAATACAAATTAAAACCCGAGAAAAAGCGAGTTAATAAGATGGCGCCGTTACCGTGGAGGCACGGCGAGGGTAGTTAGATTTTTCCTTGACCTACTATTCTTGAGTTGAATTTACTTATTTCTTTTCTTTTAATTTTATCTATATTTTTATTCATTCATTGCATTTATTATTTTTGGCTCATATTCAAACATTTATGTCTCTTAAACATTCTTTACTTCATCTTTCTTACTAGGGCATGACAAGCGAAGGCGGCATTCTTAGGAGCGCCGACACACCCAAGCGAAGCAGAGGCAGCTTGATTCTTCACTGAGCTGCAGGAAAGCGTAGGAGAAGGAAAAGAAGATTTGAAGAAGACAACTCATTTGGAGCATAAATAGTTTTGTTTTATTTTAGCATTTTAGTCACTCAAAAACTCTTGTAAAAAGGATATTATATACCTCGTTTGCGGAGTCTGTTTCACCAACTGTTGGTGCACTCGAGGGACCTCATCAGTTTTGTTTTCATCGCCTTATTTTTCTTTGTTTTATTGTGGTTTTATGTGCTTGAGCCCTTAGTGATTGATTTATTAAATTATTTGAGATGGATAATTATTTAGGACCAAAGTCCTAAACAGAAATTTATGTACCTACAAAGTAGAGTGTATTTTGGACTTATTCAAATTTAACTAGCTCTTGTCTGTTAATAGAAGTTATTGCTAGGATGGTTCACGTGCATCTTTTAAATTATTTTTATTTTCTGTATTTAAATTCTACATGGATCACCCCGCATATAGAGTGTTGGCGACAAGGTACGCATCGCTCAACTCCTGCATGCGTAATTGTATTTAATCGTGCATTGGCTTTTCTGATTTCATCCTTTATTTTCACTCACAAAATTTAAAAAGGAAGTTGGACACTTGTTAGGTGATTTATTGCAAAATATTAAAAAAGAGTGATAACCTTGTAAAACCAGGACTGCTAAAGAAAACTTGACCCTAAAATTAAATGTAAGGATAAAATTAATTGATTTGGAGAGAGTGACCACCTCATTATTTGAATTTACTTCAATAGAGAGAGAGACAAACATTAGGATAGAGCCAAGACCAGATTTTCATATAGACTATTGATTCTATAAAAAACGATTAGGTGCTTCTCAATAAGGGAATGATGGTAGCTGGTAAATGGTCTGAATTTTCTTAATAGAGAGGTTGGCATAAAGGACATTGCATTAGGCTCAGTCCTTAAGTAACGTGTAGTCGTTTTACGGTCTGTACTTACATACATACTGGCTGAAAGTAGTTGTAACTAGTCATAAGAGTCAGGTAGTCTTTAAGAAAATACACGCAAACAACAGCTCATTGACTCTTTCCAAGATTGTACTTATCACCAATAAAATTGAAAAGATAACAAACCGAACTCTTATGATTTTCACTTGTATTGAGTTTAGGAAGGGGGTTTGATTTTTGTTTGATTGCTAGTGCTAGAGATCCATCCGCATACTTCGCACCTTCTACTCATTATTTTATTGTTTGACCTTCGTGTTCTCACATCTCTCCTATTCAAATCAAAGAGGTCGATTAGAGCATTTCTCGTTCGGTATTTGCGAACACATTTCACAATCCAAACCGGTCATATTCTACTCAGGAAGACTCACTTCCCGAGTACACCTCTTTCTCCACTTCCTGAGTTGGGTAAAAGGGGGTTTGATTTTTGTTTGATTGCTAGTGCTAGAGATCCTTCCGCGTACTTCGCACCTTCTACTCATTCTTTTCTTGTTTGACCTTCGTGTTCTCGCATCTTTCCTCTTCAAATCAAAGAGGTCAGAGTAGAGCATTTCTCGTTCGGTATTTACGGACTCATTTCATATTCCAAACCGGTCGTCTTCTACTCGGGAAGACTCACTTCCCGAGTACACCTCTTTCTCCACTTCACCCTTCACCACATCCATCAATCTGTTGTTCAAGATTAAATATAATCTTGAACTACCATTAGGGACTCCATCATTCATGAGGACTAATCAGTGAAGTTTACACTTGCAGAAATTGAAATAGTGTACTTGATGCCACCTAAGGGAAAAGATTCCATGGCTGAACAGTCCGAGATCAACACTACAATGTTAGCCTATATTCAGTCCCTTAAAGCATAGTTAATAGAGCATGCTGACTTTCAAGCAACATTGAGGGATATGATTCCCGGACTGAGGTAGGATAGGAGAGAGGAGGACAGAAACAATGGAGGTGGTGGGAATGGGGGAGAAGAACCTGTAGAGCCAGTGGTTCTGGTCTCATTAATGGAATCCTATAATCCTAGAGAAGGACAAATAAATATATGGATTCAAATTCATGTGATACATTGGCATTTCGAGCTTAAGCTTGGAATTTTACCATTGCTCCCCATATTTCACGAGCATATTAATGAAGAATCATACGTACACCTCCAGCAATTTGATTGCATCTACAACACAATACATTACCCATCCCGATAGAGGTAGTGAAGATGACAACTTTTCCATTCAGCTTGATGGACAAGGCCCTTTATTGGGTAAATCATCTAGGAAAAGTTGTCACTACATGGGAAGAGTTGAGGTTTGTTTTTCTAAGAAAATATTACCCTCTTGGACACCTCAATCAAATGTGATCGTTGATAACCAACTTCTCCCATATGTCGCATGAGCCTATTCACGAGGCATGGGGATGATTTAAAGATTTAATGGAGAAATTCCCCCATCATGATATTTCAAAGACAAGCTTAGTGCAAAATTTCTTAATGGGTTTAAGTCATGCGAATAAGAATTTGGTTGATGCCACTTATGGGGGTAGTCACTTTAACAAAGATGAGGATGTCCTATATCATATTTTCGAGGAGATGGGAGAGAGCATGATAGCTCTTTCTTATTTACGTGCATTCCAGAAATATCTCATGCCTTCTTATACTACTACAGCACCCTACAAGGCTGCCAATATGACAACATATCATGAAGTGGATAGGGTGGACAGTTCTGATCTGACCATAATTGCAAATCACCTATATAAAGTAGATAAAATTGAGAAACAATCCAAGGAGCTAGAGAAGCTCCAAGTGATCGAATAGAGGATGAAGAACCTAGATAAGATGGTTGAAATAACGGAGAATCTATAGCTTCTTATACGTAAGATCAAGACATGCCAGAGCACGAGTGCAGCAGCCGACACTTCTGCTCGGGAGTAGACTTCTTACACACCCACCCAGTAGTCATCCACAGTTCAGCCTTTTTATTATGTGCAAACCCCTGATCAGGTCCCGCAGCATTCACAACAGATTGTCCCAACCAGCAAGAAGGTCCAAACATTCATGAGCAGCCGGCTCAACCTACACCTATCATTCAAAAGGTGAACAGTATTTGGTTCGACCGAGAGCGCAACTAGCCTCGTCCGTCAGGGCAAGGCCAATTGGGTTCCCAATAGGGTCAGAGACCCGCACACCAGTTTTAGGAGGCAGACTACAACAATGCCAGCACCAGCAGTTCCAACCTCAGTATCAGTCTGCACATCACTTGCAGAACTGGAGACATGGCCAACAATAGATGCAGTCTAGTTTTTTCTGCAGCCTTATGAACAGCAACAGTCTGCATAATTTCCTCCTCCTCTGTATCTATGGTATGGATACCAGCAGTGTCATCATTTCCAGTCTTAGCAACATCCCATCATTGTGCATCTCAAGGCACCTTCGGTGAACCCAACACTTAATCAATTGGCATTGCTGATGAAGAACATGAATGATCTTACTCAAAGGCTTGACGACCAGACCACTACAAAGACATTATTCCCAGCACAGGTCGAAGACAATCCTAACAACTTCAGATGCAAGGAGCAGGTAGCCCATGATCCCATCCACACCCAAGACAGGTATAGCCCTTGATTTACCTTTTTATCTGGCTTCATTAATCTCATGAGCGATAGGACTTTGCAGCCACCTCCACAACCGTTGGTATGGGGAGATCAAACCATTGAGAGAGTTCTACATTCTACATCATCTTCTTCACCGTCATTACTAAGACCCATGTAGCAGCACCCCAGCATGGAGTTTCACCATCTTCTTCCTTACCATCATCATCTTCACCTTCACACAACAGATGTAGATCACAATCAGCAAGGGAGAAACACACAAGTCGTGGATTCTTCCTCTTCACCAACAGAAGTAGCCCTTCCTTTTGTAGATTTTTGTTTTCCTTCTCCTAATTTGGACAACATTGTACATATTGATTCTAGCTGTACCATTGTATAAGAGGATTCTACTTTGAATAATCAAAATGCACATTTGATTATTTCTTCTGATTCTATGCCATTTCCTTTTTCCTTGAATAAAACCCAAAAAATTCAAAAACTAAAAATAGCTTTAACTACCTAGAGTGGTCGAGATCTTACATAATATCTTTTTAGAAATGCCACTCCTTAAGGCCAGGGAGTACATGCCTATAGTGGAAACGAGAATGAAAGAAGCATGTACACAAAAGCATCAAACAAAGTAGAACAGACGAAAGAAGACAGAAAAACACATCTTGACCATGGACAGAGTTCATGCCATAAGCAACCTCCGCCTCGAAAAGAAATAATAGAGTACCTCACACCTGTTGCCAAATATTTGATCAAGAGTTTGATTGCACTCATCTCGATGGCAGTTCCTCCATTAATCTCATGCCATCCTTTCTACTCAAGGAGTTTGGGTTAGGAGCTCTTAAACTAACTAGAATGATCCTTCAGTTTGCTGATAGATCGATTAAGAGGTCGAGGGATATTTTAGAGCACGTTATTGTAACAATGTAGGGAATGAAATTCCCTATTGATTTTTTATTCATGGATATGGACACACCAGTACCATTACTCCATACCCCATGGACAAATCAAACTAGGTCGACCGTTCCTCCGAACGTTGAAGCGGTAGTTGATTATGGTACTGGAGAGATCATCTTTCAGTCTACTAGTTATAAAGTGAAAATTTAGACGATCCCCAATCCCTAAACCATCATCGCCACCATCAATCGCAGATGAGAGACAAACAGTTACACCAAATCCTGAAGACTGTGATTTTTTGGTCGAATATAGAGAGACAGTATTTTTACTGATTTCATTGATACCAAGGAGTTCCTTTCTCAGAAGGAATCTCTGGAAAGCACAGTCGACATGAGTTCCTTTGTCGATCCTATTGATGTGTTTGTTCATGAGTAGTTTGAGCTGATTTCTAAGGATCTATCTGATTTTTTTGGAGGTACCATTGGATATTCCTTTGACGCATCATCTTGAGGCTACTGATGATATACCTCCTTATGAGAGTTATGAGGTACATATATCTGAGGCACATGTTGAGTTCACTAACAAATGCACTGATGAGAGACACTTTCATATATTATTGTTGAGATATCTGAACCCTTTGTTTTTGAGATTACTGAGGATTCTGAACATCCTAATGAGCCATTCCTTTCTGAGTAAAGATCATTCATTACATATCTCTCTGATATTCTATTTGATGAGCTGATAGTAGCCATGGTGGACAGTTCATAGAGTACAAATCATATATCTTCTATCAGTATAGTTACAGAGGTCATCACAAAACCGATTCACATCCCACCTGCGCTCAAGGCTTTATCTTCAACATTGAAATATGCCTTCCTTGAGGATCCCCTCCAAATGTTTCCAGTCATCCTCAGCTCACAGTTGACCAATGAACAAGAATCTCGTGTGCAAGAGGTTCTTGAGAAAAATCGGAGGGCCATTGGATGGAATACTTTAAATCTCCATGGGAAGGTTGTCATGAAAGAGATCAGGAAATTGTGTGATGCTGGCTTTGCATGTAATACTTTAAATCTCCATATCAGATTCCAAGTGGGTCAGTCCTTTGCATGTAGTCCCAAAGAAAGCCGAGATTACTATCGTGAAGAATGATAATGGTGAGGAGATTCCAACCTGTGTACCTACTTCATGGCGTATCTATGTAGATTACCAATGCTTGAAGTCAACTACCAAGAAGGATCACTTTCTGTTGCCCTTTATTGGTCAGATTATTGAGGTTGGTAGGGAAACAATTATTTTGTTTCTTATATGGGTACTCGAGATATAACAAGGTTGCTATTGCTCTTAAGGATCATTAGAAAACTACTTTCACGTGTTTATTTGGCACCTATGACTTTAGACGAATGCCCTTTGGATTGTGTAACACCTCAACTACATTTCAAAGGTGTATATTGGTCATGTTTTCCGACATGGTGGGAGGTTTTCTAGAGGTCTTCATGGATGATTTCTCGGTATATAGGATAGTTTTGATACATGTCTTGATCATTTAGATCGAGTCCTTCAACGTTGCTACACGGTAAATTTAGTGCTCTCGTGGAAGAAGGGTCTCTTTATGGTGACTAATGGGATTGTATCGGGCCACTTCATATACAAACATGGTATAGAGGTTGACCTAGATAAGATTGATGTGATATACAAGCTTGAGCCACCGTATTGAGGTGATTTCTAGGACAGGTAAGATTCTATAGGCGATTCATCAAGGACTTCAGCAAGATATCTAGACCTTTGACTGAGCTTCTCTGCAAGGAGGCTGAGTTTACTGTTTATGAGAAAGTTCTCCTTGCATTTCATCAAATGAAAGAAATGGTTACTAGTGCTCCTGTCATACAACCACCCAATTGGTCTCTCCCCTTTGAGATCATGACTGACACGTCAGATTTTGTTGTTGGAGATGTTTTAGGGAAAAGAAGGGATGGGATACCATTTTCTATACACTATGCTAGGAAGACTATGGACGAAATTGTGTTTGGATTAGAGAAGTTCATATCTTACCTCCTTGGTTTCCATGTTACTGTATACATGGATCACACTTCCATATGGTACTTACAGGCAAAGAAGGATTCCAAACCATGCTTTATCAGATGGATCCTTCTTCTCCATAAATATTATTTGGGGATTCAAGATAAACCTGGAGTGAAAAATGTTGTGCCATATCATCTTTCATGCATAAGATATGCAGATACTTCTGAGCTGAGCATGATCCCTATTTCTTAGACCTTTCTAGATGAGACCATTCCGTCTGTGCAATCTCTCCCATGGTATGCTGAAATTTTGAACTATCTTATCTCCAAGAAAGTTCCACAAGATTGGTCGAAGCACAAGGTAGACACATTTCTATCTGAGATACATTTTTACCAATGGTAGGATCCGTACCTATTTTGTGAGGGTGAAGATTGTATCTAGAGAAGGTGCATTCCTAAGGAGGAATACACCAATGTACATGAGCATTATCATAAATTAGGATCTGGTGCGCATAATTCTGGAAAGTGCATGACAACTAAGATTTTACATAGCAGTCTATGGTGGCCTACATTGTTTAAGGATGCTACAGAGTATGTTAGAGGTTGTACTGACTGTCAGAAGATGGGAGGAACTATTGGTTCCAAAGATACTATGCCCCATATATATATATATATATATATATATATATATATATATATATATATATATATATATATCTGATATTTTTTATGCTTGGGGCATAGATTTCATTGGCCCATTTCCTGTCAGTCTGGGATATTAGTATATCCCGCTTGCTATGAATTACATTAGTCGTTAGGTGCAAGTTATCCCCACCTGAGCTGCTAATAGTCGTACGGTGTGTTCCTTTCTCAAGGACCATATTATTGCGTGGTTCGAAATCCCCAAGATATTTATTTCAGATGGGGGAAGCCGTTTCATTAATATAGAAGTTAAGAAGCTTGTGAAGGAGTATGCCATTGAGCACTGGGTTGTGTTTCCTTACCACCTAGATACTAATGGGTTGGCAGAAATTTCAAATTGGGAGATCAAAATTATATTGCAAAAATGTGTATGTCTATATAGGAATAATAGGTCCCATATGCTTGACTCGGTTCTATGGGCTTATTGGATGGCGTACAAGTCTTCTTTGGGTATGTCTCCCTACATATTGATGTATGAAAAACCTTGCCACCTACGAGTAGAATTACACAAATCATTATGGGCACTCCGTGTATGCAATCTTTACTTTGAGAAAGTAGGAAAGAGTAGGAAGTTGATTGTAATAGATTGCTAGAATTCCGAGAGAAAGTAGGAAAGAGCAGGAAGATGATTCTAAATAAATTGTTGGAACTCCGAGACTTTGCATATGATAACTCACTCATATATAAGGAGAAAGTCTAGCGTTGGCATGATAGGCACATTTGATGGAAGACTTTTTCCCCAAATCAGGAAGTTTGGTTATTTGATGTTAGTTGAAGTTGTTTCCAGGCAAATTGAAAAGAAAATGGTCAGGACCATTTAATGTGAGAGCTGATGTACTCTATCCTAAGTATAGGGGAGAAGAATGACTTGATTTGTTCATATTTATTATCTTTCATCACTCTTCTTGTTGCTTATACATAGGAATCCCTTATCATAATTATAGGGGGAGTGATGTTCAAATTGTCTTTTAGTTTTTTTATTTTCTTCACTTTTATTCAGATTTCTCACTTGTCCTCGAACATGTTGATATTCTTTTTTCTATACTTAGGGATCTTTTACCCTAAGTATAGGGGAGGACAAGTCGAGTCATTGAGTTGTTCATCCTCTTCCTCGATGTTATCTGTTTGTATAGTCTTCTATACATAGTATTATTTGATCCTAAGTATAGGGGGATCACCGACTTTTATTCCTTTCATCTATTCCTTGAGTCGTTGTTGTATAGTATTCTTTTCACTTTTCTATACTTAGCACGAGTTATGTCTTCCTTTGTAGCTCTTTGATCACTACTAGGACATAGTTCGAGCTAAGTATAGGGGTTGCCGTATATATTGTATATATACTTTAGCCGTAACTCCAACCTTTATTAATAAAATGGCTATAATTTTTTGTAAAATGTTTATAAAACTATTTTCTATATCAAAATTGGTATATTGTACAAAATGTTTGTAAAATTATTTTGTCATGTGGGATATAAATGTGATGTATATAAATGCGTAAAAGCTGTGTGTGTATATAAACTTTGATCACCTTCCATCACGTAAATAATATAAAACTCTTTTATAAAACTTGTATCTGAAACTTGTATATAAAATCCTTTTATTAAATATTGTATAAAATTTGTATAATCCTTGTATATACTTGTATATATTTTACTAACCCTTTTCCTTTTTAAAAAAATGTTTTGTATATACATCTTGCATATAATTTTTTCAGAATAGTATTGACATTTAAACTGGTCTAGAATAAAATTGAAGAATGGAGCTTGGTTATGACTTTAATCCACTTAATTTCAGAGGAACCTTATAAGAACTGGAGTTAAGACACTTCAGGTCCTAGCGACTTAAATCTTCGAGTCCACAAGACTATGTTCAAATGTCATCTTGATGAGTCTAAGTAGAATATTTAACAACTTGTATGATTCTTCTAGACCATGGCTTAACTTGGACAAGCACTCTACACGTAGCTCTTCATGGATGAGGTGGTGAGGGAGAAAAATCCTATGGCTTGGGGTAGCACACGGGTATGTAACAACTTGCGGGAACATCCATCTTCCACTAGGTAGGGTAGTACATCTCAACCTGGTCTAGTGGCATTGAGGTCTAAAGACAGGATGTTGTGGGGTTGTAATAATGCATCAAAAGAGGGATAATCTATTGGATCAAAAGAAAAACTCCTTATGTACATACTGCACCCATGTATATATTCAAAAAAAATTGCAGATTCTCCAAAAGTGGACAGGCTTGATTGAAAAGTCAAATGTGTGCTAGAGTGTATATAAAAGGATGGCTTTAAAGTCAAATTATTGTGAGCTCGATGCTGGATGACTTGGCTACACTAGTTATGCATCCAAGGATAGGTAGCTACACTGGCTACCGTCCATTCTTTTCTCCATCCCATCTTCTTGAGCTGGTTGTACTTGAACTTAGAAGGGAATATCCCCGCTCCTCAAGGAAAGAGTTGCTAGACTCGGGGTCTAGAGTTACCTTGTTGAGGGAGGTTGTTTCTTTGCTCACTTACACCGTACAAGTAAAGATCCATAGTCATAAGATTTTGTGAATAAAGACTTTCTGACCTGATTGTTGAGGCGACTTGAATAGGAGTCTTGTGGAACTTGAGGGCTGTTAGGTTTTAAATCCATTTCCCATTAAGGTTCCACCACATTAATAATCGAAAGGCTTGACTGGGCTCCATACTACAATATTATGAAGATAAGTTTAATACTCAATATATTTCTAAGTTGTTTATTTTTCCTTTATTGAAATCTTTTCCTTTTATTCACTTATTCTTCCAAATAAGTGTTTGCTAAGGGACCAACAAAGGTAAAGCATAAGGGGGTGATGAATCTGCATTTCATCATCTTTATTCATTTATTTTAGGTTAAAATCCCTTATAAAATACATGTATATATCATTAAATTCATCTTCTTACTAATCAACATCTTTGTGTAAATATTGTAATTTAACCTAAAATAAATAAATAAAGGAATAAAGGAAAAATAAAGAAAATAAAAGTCCGTATATATGTAATAGATACATGCTTAATCAGACCTCGAGAGAAGGTCAAGACTTGACATAATCGACAAGGAATAAAGTAGAGGGAGATAAGGGTAAAATCAACAAAAATCCTAGAAAATACACTTGCCACTTGTAATTATTCATCACATGTACATTATTGTTTATAATACATAATTCTTTCATTATTTTATTCATCACCTATTCCTTTGTAATAATCACTATTTCTTAAAATTTGTGAATAAAATCCTCTTGTAAATAATAAAAATAACTATAATTAAAATTTGTATATATTATATAGATAACCTCACTCTCAAATACCAAATAGCTCAAATTCCCAGATCAATATCTTCTCCACTTGAACTCCAAATTCATCAAACTCACGTTCATTGTACTCCAAATTATATTATCTTAAAAATGAAAGTGTTCATAAAATTCGGAGTTAAGGTGTGAAATGTCGATAATTACGATATTTTTGTATAATATACCTATGTATATTGTGTATATTATTTAACTTACTATTTATTTTTTGTAAATTTGTAAGTATTGTATTTTTTAACTAATTGAAATTTGTGTATTTAACTCATATAAAATATAAATAAAAATCACAAAATAAAAAATCAACAAATATAAAATCATGTATATACTCTATATGTATCACATGTATATATTGTATTGATACCTATTCAATTTACTTAATTAATTAACACCTAAAAATATAATAAAAATATCATTAAAATCCTTGTAAAATATTGTAAATAAATAAATATTAACTTATATATAAATAATTGATAAAAATCAAAAATATTGTATATATAGGTATACATACCTATAAATAACACTCTATATTTATTTTAACCCGTGTATATATATTCTTTAATTAACTAAAAATCACTAATGTTAACTTTAAATTATTCTTTACATTTTCTATTTACATAATGTAATTAAATAAATTCATTTTCTATTTCCCATTGAATTATTTAACTTTTATTGACTATTTTTTCATTTTTCCTATTTTGTCCACATCTGTGATGCACCCTGATTGGCCAAACCTGAGTCTGTTGACCCAGGTCAACTCCTCATCCACGCCCATTTTCCCCCGCTAACCATACGCCACCGTTGCTTCATCCAATTTTCCCATGTGCTCTAATCCATAACTCCTCCCACTCCCTTCTCTGATTCTTTCACCTATTCAAATCTCGTCCACGCCATCACGTCAGATCTGCCCAGAATGCCTTTGATCTTGCTACTTTTCCAAATTCAAACTAGCTTGAATCAACCCTATAAATATCCACTCTTCCACTCCACTGAGCTTTTGATACGTATTTGGCCATTGTTCCTTCCCGAGATTGAGCTCCGATGAGAGATGAAGATGACATCTTCATTCTCCCGCGATCAGGAAAGAGCGGAATGTACCTGGAGACGCGGTCCTTATCAACGAAGACCTCCCACCGTAGCATCCTTGCGCTCAATTTCTAGGTTGATCGGCGACCTGTTGAGGCCTAATTGTAGGTGATTTAGTTTTACATTTCTTTCCTTGCAATAGATTTAGATTTAATTCCACGTGATTTCAATTAGTGTATTTGATTTTCCAACAATAGTGTAGATCATATAATTAGGCTCTGATCCTCATTTTGATCTGATCATTCATCAAATCGACTCGACTTTCGCCTCCATTGACTCGCCTCCCATTTCTTCATACTCATTACGTTATTTGATCACCAATTCGATCCTTGGATTGGATCGATTTGATTAAGATCGAATCCCCCATTCTGTTGATCCTGAGCCATCTCATTCCCTCCCCTTAAATTTCATGGTTTTCATGCAATAACTCCTGTCAGACTTCCGCTTCCGAGCATAGTTTTGTTTGCATGTCTCAGTAGCCTCAGATTTGGGTGATTCTGCTAATTCGAATTCCACCAGAGATACCTGGAACCGTGAGGTCCACATCCATTTATATCCAAATCTTACAAACCACTTGTAGATATGAGGAGTACCAACAAAGAGGAATCACTTGGGCTACCTTCTAAGAGTGATTTCAAGCAGGTCAATTGAGAGATGACGAAGATTCAGCTTGATCAAGTTCGCAAGAGCTTGCATTCGTCTCAGTTTGTCAAGATCATTTCAAGGCCATCAGATCAAGAACGCCTCCTCCAGATTTGATTCGGACCGTCGATAAACCCCCAAAAGTTGACCGCAGATTCAAGCAACAGGATCTCATCTTCACCCTTCACTCAAGATTCATTCATAGACGTCAGATTAGACTGCCAATGCATCTGAACCATCCAAGGAGCCACATAACTTAAAGGGTTCATTTGCACCCTTACCCTCTATCCTTTTATTTTTAAATAAGTCTCTTCAAAGGACACGTGTTGTCCTGGCCTTTAATGAACATTTGCACTATTTTTCGTGGTATTTATTTCATTTGCACATTTATCCTGTTGAATTTCGGCGCATGTTGTGCACGTGAATTTTTTAAAAATGGCAATAAAATTCTAAATGTTTTGAGTTATTATCAGGACCTTGAAGTTAATTTATTTGCATTTTGGTCTAGTCTAGTGGGGCACACGGGCCCATACATGTGATATTTAGGGAAAGTTGTGCGGTAAGCTCTGCGGTTTTATTTCTTGTTATCACTTAGCTTGCATTCTTAAATTAATTGCACATTAGTCCCTATAAGCCTGCATATTTTTTTGCATGTTAAAAATAGAAGAAAAATAGCAAAATACCTGGAAAAATTCTACAAAAATTGTCTTAACTTCTAATTTAATTCACCTTGCATCCATAATTACCATATTGCATTTTCTTAGTTTTTATTGTTTATTAAAATTTAAAGACACTATAAAAACATTCTCTTTACATTTAAAAATCATAAAAAATATAAAACTCTTCTAAAAATTCTTAAAATATCATGTTTGCTTATTTTGTTTTTGTTTTAATTTCTTTCTAATTTTCATATTTTTATGATTCATAAAATTAGTAAAAAATAAAAAACATTAAAAGTATAAAAACTTCATAAAATTCCTTTGAAAATCAAAAAATATCATAAAATTACTCTCTGGAAAATATTAAAAATTATCTTTCATAATGTATATAATTCATTCATTTTTTATCTTGTTTGTTATTTTAAAAATCAAAAAAATATTCATATTGCAATCTGTTTACATTATTTACTATTTTTCAATTATTTAAGGTCTAAAAAATTTTGAAATGTTCTAAAGAATTCGTAAAAGCATCAGAAAAAAGTTTAAAAACCTAAAAATAATTTTAGTCCAATTTTCTCTATATATTTGCTAAAGTTAAACATTCCAAAATAATATTAGACTTTTTAAATATTAAAAAATATCTTTAATGTAATTAAAAATAATAAAAAAATAAAAACAAAATACCAAATAACAATTACAAAATAAAAATTCAATAAAAATATAAAAGATTCAAAAACTCAAAAACCAATCATAGTGTTCAAATAATTGACTTCATTCTTTTTTTGACTACACATTGCATTAACCCTTGGGATTTTTGTAGCCTCCCTGAGTTTGATCATGTTAGCTATACATGTAAATTAAATAACAAATTCTCTTTCTACTTTTTTGTATTAATATTTTTGCTTGATAATTAATACTTTTTTATTTGACACTTCATTGGGTTGTGTTGACACTCGTGAATAATTTATCCAAATAAAAACCCTGGTAAAAGCGAGTCAACACATATTGTGACAAAGAAGGAGGCAGGGACCAAACAGTTGAGACCAACAAAGAAAGACTGAAATTATTTGTTATACCAATTAAAATAATAAATGATTTTATTATTTTTCTGCTAAAACATAAAAAATATTTGTAATTTTGTATAGTATTTATCTACAATTTTCATTTATTTAACACATTGACTTATTAGGTGTCACTATTCACATGTATTTATATAAGTAAATGTACATGTATTTTGCATCTTTTATTTTGATTTTGTATTTTATATTTTATTAATTGATACATGTAATTTATGTATTTATAATTTATTTAAATACATGTTTTGATATTTTTATGGTATTTTTTAAGTTTATTTTTGTACTTGAATAATTATGTATGTATATATTATAGGTATACTATATGTGTACTTTACATACATATTATATAACTTATTTTTTTAAATACATTTTAATGGTTTTATTCCAATTTTATTATGTATATGAATTTTGAATAATATTTACAAATTTATAAAAAATATAAGGAAGTAAAAATGTAAAGAATAAATATATTGAATAATATATACAAGAATTGCACAATAAAGGCCCTAAATTTTTTTTGCATCTTAACTTCAATTTCAATGAAACACCTTCATTAAATAGCTAATTTTATTTTACGAGTAATAAAGGTGAGTTTGGTGATTTTTGATTTTATATGGAGAAGATACAGATATGTAAATTTCTCTTTGCGGCTTTTTTATGTCCCAGTGATGAACAAGACTTTAGTGAGGATCTAAAAATTATCCTCATGAAATGCGAAGATAAATTTTCACTAAGGAGACCGCTCATTGAAGTCGAATTGACATCAATAATTAACCCACACAAGAATTAAATCGATCGGGCAAGGGGTTAAAAATTACTATACCCTACAATAAAATGTATAGTAGGCAAGTATAGTAGGGGTTGAACACATGAAGAACGAGGGATAGACTACAAAATTATCTCAAATAGACGATATATATTTTTGGGCTTTTTACATATTTTAAGGTTTTTGTGAGATTTTATTTATTTATTTATTTTTGAATTTTTTTTATAATTTTTTAGATTTTTTTATTTTATACTTTTTTATTTTATTTTTAGATTTTCTAATTTTTAATTTTTATAATATTAAATAATAATAGAAAAGTCTACGTAGATTTATATAGAGAAAACTTTTATATGTAAAAATATATCTATAAATAATCAAAATTCACAAAATAAAATATTTTTGCCTTTTTTTTAAATTTCTCCATTTTTGATATCTTTCTTATAATTCTTACTATTTTTTGTATTTCTAATCAAACTAATAAGATAAAATAACGGCTAAGATATATAGGTCGATAGTACATAAAATTTAAAAATAGAAATGAATATTTTTGGAATTTTTTTACAATAATTATAAGTATTTTGGATCTTTTTATTTTTAGTTGTTTTCTTTTTCTAGTTTTTGGGATTTTGGTATCTAGGCTCAAAATACAATAATAAACAAAATCTATTTTTTTTTTAATTTTCAAAACATTTTTATATTTTTTTATGTATTTTTAGATGCAAATAAAAATAAATAGCTTAGTTTTTATTTTTAATAAATAGAAAACAACCCTTAAATAAATAAATAAAAAAATATATAGTAGATATAGATATCATATATTTTATTGTAATTTTCTAAGAAGTTTTAGATGACTGAGATATTTTTAACAAAATAAAATCTAGAAAAAAAGAAAATATAGTCTATAAGGGTTATTTATGTGAATTTTTAAATTTCCTAGACCAAAGTTGAACACCTCAATAAATATTAGGGCCAAAAATGCAATTTCTCCAAAACATATCCAATAATATATACCTAGAGGGTATTTCTACAATTAAAACAATGTCTAGTTGGAATATCCAATTTTCCAAAAAATATTAGTTATTTAATTCAAAAAATAAGAACTAAAATGAAATAAATAAATAAATAAAACTCAGGGGCTTACATGCAAAATACTCGGTCCCCTCACATGCGCAGGCATGTAAGATGACGTGGATTGGACCTAAGTACGAATATGGGAAACACAGGGGGTAGACTGCAAAATGTCCAAACTTAATATGCTATAGACAAATGTTTGAGTACTAAAAATAAATACAAAATGTGTGAAGGTATATGTCAAAATTACCCTCTCCCACGCGATCGGACAATACTTATGTTCTCGCTTATCCATTTGTAATCCTCGCAACGATAGTTGACGCTTCGACTTTAGAAGGATGAGATTAAATCTCAGCGGTGAGATCGACAGTTGATGGCTCGTGCATCCAAGGGATAATGTTCAAACTGGAGCTAATGGATGATCAGAAGGTTGTTGATGCTCACGAAGAACGGTGAATAACAATTATACTGGAGCCAATGTCGATCGGTTATACTACTCGCTTCCAGCTACCTGGGAAGCTCGCAGCTAGTGCAAAATAGAGATGATATTCCTCCATAGCTGCTGGATGTCTCAGAAGGGTCTACGACCAGCCAAGGAAGCCTTGGAGGCTCTAGGTGTCTGGGAGCACTTCCTCGGTTCAACACGCCTACAAATGGCTTTTTTCTTGTTGATTCCTACAAGGATAGAAAAAGGGGCCAAAAACAAAGCCTCTGAGGCTTCGGGTGGTGGAGATGAAGTAGATATGGCTCGGGTGGAGGTGCTCCGGTGTACAATAGAGGATGAGCACAGGAATCTAGATCAAGAGAGGATCTGGTTGACTAGAGATGCATGGAGTGAAGGGAATACACTGGGGAATGAAATGGAGGTGAAAGAGCAGGCGGAGCACAATTGAAATGCATTAAGGAGATTCACTGGAGCTCAGCTCTAGCGAACTTCAAATTTTTGATTTTTTAATAAAAAGAAAATTAGAATTAAACTAACACATAACCTTTACTACTACTATTCTACTAATCTAAGGAATCGAAAAGACTATGAAAGGATGAGCTTTACCTTACCTTGACGAGAACGGAGCAAGCTCGCGGTAGAGCTTGGATTTCTTCGATTTGACGCCCACACGATTCGTTGAACCCTCCAAAGGACTCCCGCTGTCATTGGAATTCAACTAGGTGTGAAGAGTTAAGATTTTGTACCGGAAGCAGGATCAAATTCAAAATGAGGCTAGGGACATGGTTTTGTACATGAGAGGGTTGGATTGGAAGATGTGCTGGATTCAGGAGCCCTCGGATCAAGAAATCAATGATGCGTAAAAGTTCATTGCTCGAGGATCAAAAGTCAAGAAGAGATCAATATAATGGGAGCAAGGATTGGGCATGATAATTCGAGGAATACATGTCAAAATTCTGACTGGCGGCCGAACCAAGGCGGTTAGAGAGTTTACCTATGAGCAACTACGTCAAAGACCTGATTGGGCCACGTGTGTACGCTACACAACAAAACTACAAATAAAATGTTTATCAATTTAAAATAAAATAATAAATGATTTTATTAATTTTTTTTAAAATTTAAAAAATATTTATTATTTTATGTTTCTATTATATTTTCTATGTATTATTACAAGTTATATTATTATAAGTTATTTTTTAAAAGTTATATATTTACCTATGTTATGTGTATTTTATTTTTATTTTACATCTTGTATTTTATTATATATAAATAATTTATATTTATTATTTATTTCAATAGACACAAATATATTTTTATTGTATTTTTATAAAGTTATTTGCATACTTAAATAAATATATGTATTTATTATAAAGGCATACGTACAGTGTATTCATCTATATAGAAGTAGATTTATTTGCTTTTTAGTGAGTTTATTTTATTCTAATTATATACATATATAAAGAATATTTACAAAATTATAAAAATTAAAAAATAATGGAAAATATAAAGAATAAATAAAATGAATATGTAATTCTCATATGTAGTACAATAGGGGTCCAAAACATAACTTTTGCATCTTAACTCTAAATTAAATGAAACCACCTTCACTAAACAACTTATTAAAGTTATATACAATTAAAGTGATTTTGATTCATTCTGAGTTCATATGGATAAGATATAGGTCTGTGAAATTTGGGTTTTGGCTTATTATTTTGAGTGTAGAATGCACAATATGCATTATTTTTCTATAAAATAAATTTTGTATTTTTCTATGTATTTTTATCTACAACTTTCATGTACAGAGCTTCTTTATTTAAGTATAAATAATAAAGATTAAAATAGATTCCATAAATGCATTATTGAAGACTAAATAATTAGGGTTTTTATTGTGTTTTTGACCCTTATCTCCCCCTGCTTAATTCCTTGTCGACCCAATCATCATGATGCCTAGGTCTCAGGGTTAGGGCCATAACATACATTTGGCATTTTATTTCTTTTTATTTGATTTTATTTATTCTTTTATTTTGTCTTTAAATACATTACGTTATACATTATTTTCATAATAAATAATGAATGTTATTTGTACAAATTAATTTTATTAACGTGCATTTAGCTAGGGTTTAAAGGCCAAAATGAAAGAATAAAGGTGATGAAATGGAGATTCATCACTCAGGCACACTGTACATTATTTTTTAGTGAAATAAATTTTATATTCTTTGTATTTTTATGTACAATTTTATTGTTCAACATTTAATGATTTTATTTGTAAAAATAGGAAAAAAATAGGTCCTAAAATGTAATTATTGGCCTATAAATTTAGGGTTTCTTGATTTTGTTTTCTGTATAATTGGTTGCCATCTCTCCCCCTACTTTATTCCTTGTCAACCTAGTCCTCAAGATGACTAGGTCTGAGGATCTAGGGTTACTCGGTGTCTTAGACACTTCATTTTTTCTTTTCTTGCCTTTATTCTTTTATTTTGAAATTAAATACAGTATATTGCATATTATTTTATAATGTATTTATTGTGAATTGGTAGGTGTTTTTTTTAATAAAAGAATGATATATACATGCATTTAACTATGGATTTAAGGACAAATGAAAGAATATATATAGTGAAATGGAGATTCATCACCTCCCAAGAGATTCTAGAACTTGAATATTTTTGTTTTGAAACATTCAACTTAACAACTTTAGTGTTTATACCATCTCCTTCCTTGGAAAGACCACCCCTTTGACTAACAAAAGACTAACACTATCATTGGGGTATGGGCCCCAAATACACTCTAAATGTTGGCTGAATCCCTTTCCTCATGTATCCATCTTCCTATGGTCCCTCTCTGATGAATTTCCATTTCATCACCTTTATCCTTTCATTTGGCCTTAAATACTTAGTTAAATGCATGTATATATTATTGTCAAAATAAACCTTCTTTAATTTGTAAAGAATACTGTATAAAATATTGTATATTGATCATTTTTAATTCCAAAACAAGAATAAAGGATGAAAATAAAAAGAAACGAGACATCTTAAGTGTTAAGTGACCCTAGCCCTTGAGACTCAGTCATCAAGATGACTTAGTCAACAAGAAATAAAGAGTAGATAGGGCATCCAATTGGATAGATTACGCAGTCTAGAAACCCTATAAATATAGGGCAATAATTACCTTTTCAAACCTATTTTATTCTTTATTAATTACAAATCAAATCAATAAACTTTGTACATAAAAGTTGTAATAAAAATCCGTAAAAAAATTCAAAGTTGATTTTAGCGAAAAATAATATACAATGTACTTTTACACTCGAAAAAAAATCAAAACCCAAAATTCCCAGACCATATCTTCTCATAGGAACTCAAAATGTACCAAATCACCTTTGATTGTATATAACTTTTCATAAGATATTGAATGAACATGGCTTCATTTAATTTGGAGCTAAGATGAAAGAGTTAGGTTTTGGACCCATATTGTATAGTTTACCGGAATAAAATATTCATTTTATTTATTATTTATAATTTTTATAATTTTATATTTATATATTTTGTAAATATTATTTATAATATATGTACATATTTATAATAAAATAAAACCATAAAGAAAACACCAAAATAAAATAGCTTATATAAATACATAGACAAATATACTATACTTATACCTATATAATAAGCATTCATATTTATTTAAGTGTACATAATATATCATAATTATACAATAAAAATATATTTAATTGTATTTAAATAAGTTCTAACTATAAATTATTTGTATAAAATGATTTAATCAAAATACAAAATAAAAATGAAATACATAAAATCTAGATGAATATACCTATATGTATACTTGTAAAAAGTAAGATACATTAAATTAAGACATATAAATAAATAATATTATTAAATAAATACTATGTAAAATTAGAAACAACTTTTATATTTGAAGAAAAATTAATTAATTCATTTGATAAGTTTTATTCATTTACAATGAATTTGTTGCCTGGATTAATCTTGTTGGTCCACGCAGACCAACCAGATCAAAGAGTCTATTGACCTAAGGTCAACTGTACCCCAACAACCTCCGACCCGTCTCATAGTCACAGACACCCTCCTTCGCTGAATTTCCATACCTCTACCCTTCTCCTTCTCACCTCGAGCTTTCCACCATCATGTAGCCTAATCATCCCTCACCCACGCCCATCCTCGGATCTCCACCTACCACCACCTCTGATCACAAAATCCTCCATTGAAAATCAAAGAAACTTCTTCTATAAATAGACCCCCAAATCCCCTTTTGACTTTTTGATCGCCCTTTAGCCGAGCTCAACCCCTCAGATCACCACCAAGAGCCTCTCATTCGTGACAGGAACGTGGAGCTTCAATCGGCAGCGAGGAGGATCGGTGGAAGTGCCGCATCCAAGCACCTCCCATCATCACCATCGAGGTTCTACTTCCTGAGCTCCCAGCTAAGTCGAGCATCTTTCCCTACTTTTCATATGTAATCATGTAGCTTAGATTTTATTTTTCATAATTAACTTTAGGTTTCATTAAGCTGATAGTCTTAATTTGCAAATCCCCCAAATTCTTAGAGCTCGAGCTCCAAGCCTGTTTCATCGTAATCCTTACAGTAATTAACCCATTGATGATTCTCTGATTCTCACTCTTTATTCTTTTATTTTAGCTATTTATCCTCGCAAAGCATCATGTAAATAGGTATAAATACAATAAGTTAGAATGCAATATGCATTTGTTAATATTATATATTTAACATGTACTTGTGAAAAAATAAAAGAATAAAGAAGAAGAAAAAGGAAGGAGGTATATAGAATAAATACAGAGTGACCAGAATCCCACGTGAAGGTCAAACCTTAACCTGATCGCCTAACAAAATAAGTAGAGAGAGATAAGGCCTACTCTATATTGTACATATTACCTGTGTAAATAAATAATTATTTTTTATAAAATAAAAAAATGTTCTTTTAACCTCCTTGTATATAGTCCTAAGAATAAAACTAAAATCAGAAAAAATGAAATAAAAATCAAATAAAATCCTCTCTC
The DNA here is from genome assembly GCA_037367405.1 of Ottelia alismoides. Lineage (NCBI taxonomy): Eukaryota > Viridiplantae > Streptophyta > Magnoliopsida > Alismatales > Hydrocharitaceae > Ottelia > Ottelia alismoides. Next base: position 198,837 of record JAZKJV010009566.1, read on the forward strand.
ACCTTTGCAAAATACATGTATGTGTCTCACTCCTTATTTATTATATACCTGTAAATAAAGAATAAAAATAAAAATAAAAATTATTTTATACTCCAAAATTATGTTGTAAATAAATAAAATATAAAAATTGGGGTATTTTGAAAAATAACAAAACAAAAATTATTGTACACAATACATAGGTATAATACACATGTATATAATACATTATAATGTATAAAGATTATTTTATTTTTCATAAAAATAAATAAAAATCACAGATAAATAGTTTGAAAAATAATAAATATTTTTCATTTTATACACTTTTTTATTTTTAAGACATTTACTATTTTTATTGGATTTGTTATATTTTGTACATTCAAATTTTTTGATTGGTCTAGGCCACTTTGTTGACTCGGGTCAACGCGCTCTTCCAGGCTTCACCCGACCCGACCCTGTTCGTCGGACCAATTTCTCCCAATTTTCCCAGTCGGGTCATTCCACCCCTCGCCCCGATTCTTCGCCCGTGGCTTCTCATTGGATTCACGATCTTTGCGGATCGCTATGAAGGCGTGGATCTTTTTAGGGTTGAGTGCCTTCGCTTGAGTCTTCCACCCCCCTAAGAACCCATAAATCATCTCTTTAGCCTCCACTGCAGCAGAGCTCGTTCCTCGCCTCTTCTTCCAGCCCTAGAGACCTCATGTGGAGTGACAGCTACTGGAGGAACCCCTTGGATTGGAGTTTAGTGGTCGGGAGCCATAGCTCAGCTACGTGGCCGGCGAGCACCGCCGCGTCTAGACTCCCCACCTTCCACAGCAAGATCGAGGCCATTACCTCGTCATCCATCACCGCCTGGATCTCAGGATCACTCTCAGATCTTTAGGTATCCATTCTATACCCTGCTGCTTTCCTTTTTTATTCGGTCCATCCATTCCACTCCGCCACCAGTTCACTTGCTCTGACTAGCTGGTCGAAGCCCTGATATCCAAACCTATCCGTTCAGATGGACGTACCGCATCGCCCTTCACCTTCTCCTGCAACCTGTTCACCCTATAGCTCAACCATCGGGTTGAGATTAGGCTCGATCTCCATCCCTCTCATTCGCTGGAGATCCCCAATCCGCCTCACCACCGTTTCTTTCGTTTCCAGCTCCCATAACCATGATCGGAGCACTACCTCGAGTCGCTGCCTTCTTTTGCAGGTACCCCCATGCAATAGGACCCTCTGACGAACCTCCAGCTAAGTGGTGGAGCAGATCTAGGTGGAGTTCCCTCGCCCCGGCCATCCGACCATCATCCAGCTGATCTGCCTCTTACATTAGATGCGGAGCATCCCTCTGGAGGTGCAAGACCATTTAGGGGCTCGATCATCCCAACATATTCGCCCCCATCCTTAATTGAAGTTCACCTCACACATGTTCATCCACCATCGCCAGCCACCATCGGATGAGGAACAAAGCGCCAGATTAGATATGAGTCGTTCGTTGTAACAACCTTTGGGACCGTTGATCTGGCGCACTCTGACACATCTGCACTGCACGTCACTGACATTCCCTAGAGCGTCAGATCTGACATAGCAGGTGATCTGCGCCACATGTTCCCGCATAGTCCGGAGCCCGCCACGTGTGCCCACTCCCTCCTCACGTGCCTGGGGGTATATTGCACTATTTCCCTGCCTTTTTCATGCTTTATTATCTAGTTCCAATAAATAAGTTGTAGTTTGAATATTTTGCATAAGGACCCTTGCACTTTTTAGTATTTGCATTTTAGTCCCTTTTTATGTGTAGCACATGGCCTGACATGTGATATTTTGGGTTATTTGCATGTCATATCCCTGAGATTTATGAGTGTTATGCTTTGAGTGAAAACTTTTTAAGAATTGCACTTATGCCCCTTTGAGCCTGTGTCACGTGTTCTGCGCGTGTTGATCTGGAATTTTTGTTATCTCAGCCCCTATGCTTTTTATTGTAATACTGATTGGCTTGGACTTTTCAATAATTGCAAGTAGGTCCTTATGTATTGTGCATGTTGTTTTCAATCAAATAATTATTAAATCAACTCCAAAAATTTCACAAAAATTATCATTAGCTCTTGCTAACGTGTAATATTTTTGGTAATTTTTGTGACCCGATTTAATTTTATATGATATTTACTAAAAATGAAAAACCTTAAAAATATGTCTGTTTATTTTAAAAAAATATAAAAAAATGTATATAAATAGACCCAAACATTCTATAAAATTTTCTATGTGTTTATTGTAGTTTGTTTTTGTTCCTGTGTAATTTTTGTTGCATTATCTTTTATAAAAATCCTAAGAATCACAAAAGACTAAAAATCTTATAAAAATCATTAAAAATTGTAGAAAAATAAAAAAATGGATTTATGTTCCTTATTCTACCCCTTTTTATTTAATTTATCAAAAAAATCACAATCAGGACTTTTGGATAATTTTAGTATTTTAAATTTGCCCTTTGGTTCAGGTTGTATATTGTCCTCTTGTTTTGTGTGTGTTTTATTTTTATAAAATCAAATAAAAATTATAAAAATCATAAAATTACTAAAACATCTTCATATTTTAAAATTATAAAAATATTTTTGTTTCTAATTTTGGAGTATTTTAAGGCCTAATAAAAATTGTTAGAACTTGTTTTTGCCTCATTCTCCTTATTTGTTTTCTAATTAGAAAATATAAAAATTTGAAAAATTGAAACAACAAAAATATGCCTTTTATTTTCTGATTACCAACTACTTCATACATTTCTGTGATCCTTTTGTTTGACCCTGGTCGCTATGCCAGGTTAAATAAATAGCAGAGACCACTTCATTGGATTTTGTGCTTGTGATTGTCTTAATTGTGGTCTTGATTTTTCTTGATTGACTGAGCCTCACGATTCGGGTCGCAACAACCCTTAGATATTACTTAACCCGAGTTGCCTTGGCGGGTCAACATAATGGTGTCATTTTCGGGGAGCATGGCTTAGCAGTCGCTTTTCAATTTTCTTTTTCTTTTTATTTTATTAATTTCACCTCTATCTATTATAACTGCTTTCTGACCCGTTTCTGTTTCACTTTTTGTGCAAGGAACCGCCTGAGGATGCTTTGGAGGAGACCCGTACACGAGGAGAGGAAGGAGCAGGAGCAAGGAATAGTAGTTGTTAAAGAATAGAGTTGCTTTTTTCTTTAAGCAGACTATTTATTATTGTAATAATATAGGACCTCAGACTTTCTTGAATTGGCTTATATCGATGTTTGTTTCGCCGAGCACCGGTGTTCTTGGGGGACCTCATCGTGGTTTTTCGTCGGTTTGATTTTCTTCGCCCCTTATTTTCTTTGATTCTCGAAGAATTTGGCCCCTAGATTTAGGAATTTCTGTGATTGTGACATAACTGATTAAGGTCCAATCCCTAACTATTTGCATGCACATATAGTTTGTAATTGCACCTACTTAATAAATCATTAATAAAAAGTTAACTTGGTTGCTTGAGAGGTCACGTGCTGCTAGAGGTCGTATACAACGTGTGCAGGATCTGTTGTGGCGGACACCGATCGGCATCAAAGACTAGACTTAGACCTCTCTCTCTGACCAGTTAACTACAGTTCTTCACGATTAGAAATTTCTCATCTAAGGTCGTTTTCTTCTTGCATCATTTTGATTAGTTTTATTTCTATCTTTAAATTTATACATGAATCACCCTGCATGTAGAGTGTTGGAGTCAGGTATGTCTTCCTTACTTTGCGTGCATCATCGTGTTTGATCGCGCATCGGCTTTTTCAATTTTTCCCCTTGTTTTTGGACTTTAAATAATCAGGAGATCGGAAAATTCATTAGGCATTTGTTTGCTTATTGAAAAATACCATAAAAAATGATAACCATAAAATTGAGACTGCTAAACAAACATTATCCTAAAAGATGCCTCGTTTAAAAATCTATTTTGGGAGAGTCATCCCCATATTGTTTTGTCTGCTTGCGCAAGAGAGTGACCCGCACACTAGTCTAGAGCCATACATGAACTCTCATCAGACTATTGGTCTTTGGGCTAGTCGTTCTCCAATGAGGATTGCTCCGATCTCCAGTAAATTGGGCCACGATATCCTTAACAGAGTGAGTTGATCAGGTAGCTAGTAAATAGTCCGCAACTTGTACTGGCTGGGAAAGATCTAGCTTTGGGAATGGGCCAGTCTCCTGGGAGCATCGAGTTCATACCAGATCGCTTAATTACCCGGTTAGAATGAATTATCACATAAATAAAATTGACAAGATAAATGACCGAACCTTCACGGTCATCTCCGCATTGGGTAGGTGAATTGGGAGTTTGACTGCCGATCTTGATTGTTTCCAGATCCCATCTGCCTTTTTCCTAGATCACAATGATGGGCCGGAGGTCCCTTAGGAAGCCTTTATTTACACCACTTTTGAGCACTCTGACCCACTCACCTAGACAGGTTCGAGAGAGCTTAGACCCGCTCTCAGAACCCGAGTTCGATTCCACCCTATTCCCCCTCGATCACCCTTTTTCCAGTCTTGAGATGCCCGAGCAGAGACCAGCACAGATATTTATTCATTTGACGACACCTGAGTTCGGGTCTTTTGCCTTTGTAGAGACCCAAGAGATGGACAGCAGCGAGGAGCGCACCGATGAGTAGCCCTAGAGTACCACATATGTTCTAGATCAGGGCGCCATCAACAACACACTATTAGCCTCCATGGAGATGATGCAGAGATAGATCAGAGACTAGGGAGCCTTCATGGCAGAGGTACACAGAAAGATGGCATAGATGCGTGATGACCGAGGAGAGCCGAACCGAGCAGGCAGTGGAGAGATACCAGAGTTTAGAGGAGGAGATGGAGGACATCCAGATGATCCACATGAGCCAGTCCTACTAGCTAGGCTGATGAGAGAGTTGCACAACCCTGGTGCAACTCTTACACATCGTTGGATTCAGCTTCCGGCGATTTTGGGAGAGTTCAAGCTCCCTCCTCAGACTATCCAGCTATTGCCCAAGTTCCACGAGCTTGCCACCGAGGAGCCGCATCTATACCTATAGGAATTTGAGATGATCTACAACATTTTCACGACAGATACATGGACGAGGATACCGTCAAGATGATGGCTTTTCCATTCTCTCTGGTTGATAGAGCAGCCTATTGACTGAAGCATTTGGGGAGATATGTCACTTCGTGGGAGCAGCTCCGAACCGAGTACTTGAACAAGTATTATCCGCTCGTTAGGTGTTGAACCGAAAAATCACAGAGGTCATGTTGACTCACAAGGTGAATCAACAATCGCTGATTTGACCTCCAGCGAAATCCGCAGTTCAAACAATAATTAACCCACAACAAGTAAACCAAGAAATGAAAGTAAATGTGCGGAGTTAAAATTTATTATAACTGTACAACAAAGATGTGTATAGGTGCAAATATGTGTAGAGGTCGAACACAAGGAGCAGACAGGTAGAACGGGGTAAAAATTGCTTAAAAATGCGTGAAAGTGAAAAATTGCCTATCTATGCTATATTTTTGTGAGTTTTGAATTTTATATTTTTTATTTAATTTTTTAAATTTTATATTTTTATATTTTGATTTTACATTTTCTGATTTTATATTTTCTTTTTATATTTTATATATTTTTTTATATTTTCTTTTTCAATAATAGAATATATATACAATATAAGAGAGAGAGAAAATAGAGTATTTATAAAAATAGGTAAAAATACTCAAAAATGAGGCAATAAAATGTTTTTAGGTTTTTTTATATTTTTCTAATGTTTTTGTGATTTTTCTAGATTTTTCCGATTTTTTTTTGTATTTTTAAAGTCAAAAATAGTAAAAATAGTAGATAAAATAAAGATCTGAAACTAAAATGGAGGAATAAAATAGAAAATAGTAGCAAAAATTCTCCAAATTAATTTTAAATTAAAGATAGCAAAATAAAGAAAATTTAGGAAAAGAAAACACAATTTTTAGATTTTTTATGAATTTTACAATTTTTTATGAAGGTTTTTAGAGTTTTATAATTTTTATGAGTTTTCTATTGTATTTTTTAATGATGTTTGGACTGAAATTAAAAAACACTAAAATAGACAATATATATATATATTTGGAATTTTTTGAGGTGTTTTTTATGGATTTTATAATACAAACAATGTTGAAAATAGTTGTTTATATTTTTTTATAAATATTAAAATGCAATAAATATATAAAATAAAAATAGAGAGACAATCTATAATGTAGCAGGAGCTGAAGTTGATTTTTGTGGATTTTTTAGGTATTTATAGACGCATGGGATAAATACAAGAAACATAAAGAAAATGCATACATGTAGGGGTATTTTAGTACATATGGCAATGTTCAGGGGCTTGCACGCAAATTATCCAAAAACTATGAAACACTATATAAAATTCCTTGTACCAATTATAAATACCCCAAACTCCAAGGATATATCCGCACAAACGCCAAGTACACGTGCGTAACGCACGTGACCTGGCGAGGGACCTCAATGGAATATTACAAAAGGTCAGGGGGCGTTACGCAAATTATCCAAAAGTTTATAACAGCTAATGAAAGCTTGAAAATCGATAATTAAATACAAAAAGAAGCTGGACGTATCGTGCAAAATACCCAGAGGCACGAATCGGACGGCTGGGCGCCGCTTACTTAAGACACGTGGCGCGATCTCAGGGCCCGATACCCCTTAGGTCCTACGGTCCAGATCAGAATGCAAATGAAGATCGAACGGTGGCAGGCACGATTGATCCAAGGGACGCTGCTTTCCGTGAAGAACAATGGAGGATCCAACAGCGACGCCATGTGAAGGAAGAACGAGGCGATGAAATCGATCTGGATTACTTTGGGGCTCCAAAATCGTCGCGCACCAGGCGTCTCTTTCCCCTCTGATGAGACCAGAACGTCCTGGGAGCCTCCTCTCTCGATTGGTGGCCCCATAATGGTGGAAAGGGCGTTGGAGGACCACCGCTGCGTGCATGGGGTGGAGCTACTCCCAGGAGCTGTTCCTTCAAAAGTTTGACCCCCAGATGGGGTCCTTTGGCCCCCTGGAACCTGTAAGGATGAAGCACAAGCGCGAGAGATGGTTCTGAGGCAAATAAAGGTGGAGAGGGTGGCGTGCGTGGAGTCGGGAACGGGCTTGCACGAGTGGGGGTCCGGCGAGCTTCGATGAACGAGATTTATGCTAACTTACTGAATCAAAAGACAAAATACAGAGTCTAACTTACCCTAGGCTTAAGAGTGCACTAAAAATACGGCAAAAACAGACTTCAATGGCTATCAAAGCCAGAGATTGGTACCTTGATGACGGCGCCCACCGGAGGTAGTGGAACGACCAGATAAACCCGCCAACCGCCGCCCTAGATGGCTGGAGGTGATGCTGTCACCATCACCAGTACTGAGCTCATGTAAGGGAGCAAGAGACAGGTCAAATGGGGTTCAAGAGGTCAAGAAGGAAGAGGGCAGTTTTTGAAGAAGTGGCCGAGTGGTCGTGATAATCGAGGTGTGTGGCGTGCCTCAGTGATCCAATCACCGAGCAATTCAGTGGGCGTGTAAGAGAACATCTCGAGGAGAAAAAGTTCTTTAGGACGCATCATGAATGGATGCAAGGTGCAACCTCCAAAAAGGGGTAAAAACCAAGAAAAATCATATATGACACAGGTCACAGGAGTGGGTCAGAGAGTTGACCCGCCGATCAACTCTCCAGACCCCCTGGTTGGTTCACGTGGACCAACCAAGAAAAATCCTAGAAAAAATCTTTGTAAATTCAATTAAAAATAGTAAACGATTTATTTAATTTTAGGTTATTAAATAAAAAAATATTTATTATTTTATAAATTATTTTATGGTGATTTTTATTTATTTTTGTGAGGTATAAAAATACAAGTTACTTTTTAGGCCTTTATAGGTATATTTATCTATATATTTAATTATTTAATTTTTATTTTGTGTGTTTAATTATTTTATTCTTTTTATTATTTTATAAATATATAAAGTATTTTTATACACTTAAATATATTTTTATATTATTTTTTTGATATATTTTATACACTTAATAAAATAGGAGTATATTTTATGTAGGTATATTTATAGGTATCAAACCTATGTATAATATAGAGGTATTTTTATTTTGTATTTCATTTGTATTTTTTTATTTTAATGTGAATATTTATAATAAATAATATTTACAAAATTATAGAAATATAAAATTATGAAAATAAAGAATAATAAATAAATTGAATATTTTAATCTGTACAAGTATACAATAGGGGTCCAAAACTCAACTTTTAAACCGTAGCTCCGCCAAATACGAAACACTGCCATTAAATAGCTTATTTTACATTATATACAATTAAAGGTGAGTTTGATGCATTTGGAGTTTTTATTTGGGAGATACAGGAATGAGAAGTTGGGATTCTTGAATTTTATTCAGACCATAACTTTTTATTTGTACATTATTTTTCAGTGAAATAAATTTTATATTTCTCTTTATTTAATTATCTACAACTTTCATGTACAAAGTTTCTTTATTTGAAGTATAAAAAGTGGAATCAAAAATAGGTCCTAAAATGAATAAAGAATGGGTAAAACAAAAGGGATTTTTATTGTATTTCGGCCCTGATCTCCCCCTACTTTATTCCTTGTCGACCTAGTCATTGAGATGCCTAGGTCTCGGGGTTTCGGGTCATAAAATATTTACAATATTTTATTCTTTTTCTTTTCTTTTCTTTATTCTATAATTTTGGCTTTAAAAATAGGTATTTTATATACTTTTCACACACATATGCATGAATGCTAAAATGCATGAATTAATGCTATTTACACGCATTTACTAGGGTTTTTAAGGCCAAAATGATAGAATAAAGATGATGAAACGTAGATTCATCATCCCCCCTATACTTGCCTTTGCTATTCCCTAGCAAACACTTATGCAATAAGTGCAGAAAAGAGAAACAAAGAAAAGAAAAAGAAGAAATGTGGATTAAATTTGATAATCAAACTTGTCTTCACAATATCAAAGTTTGGAGCTTAAGTCGGACCTTTGGATTTTTAGTGCGGTCGGAATCTTGATGAGAATCAGATTTGAAATCCAACAGTCCCCGAGGATCCCAAAACTCTACTCAAGTCTCCTCAATAGCCAGGTCAGAAATATCTCAACTCATACTCAAATCCTTATGACTATGAAGCTGACTCGTACAATGTAAGTGATGGTGGCTCTCGCAAATAGAATGACAAAGAGACTGACTTCTCCAGTATGACAACCCAATGATTCCCCAATCCAACAACTCCTTCCTCGAGGAGCGGGGTATTCCCTTCGAAGTTCAAGTGGCAACCAGCTCAAGAGGAGGGGGTGAAGAGAAGAATGGACGGTAGCCAGTGTAGCTACCTATCCTAGGATGCAAGATCAGTGTAGTCAAGTCATCCAGCTGCAGGCTCACATATTTGACTTTGGAACTCAAGCTTGCTTATTGACTAGACAACATATGTACATACTTTGCAAGCATTTTATTTTTGTACAAGCCTGTCTTTTCTTTTAAATACTATTCACAACAGCATTTATATAGAGAGTTTTTCCTCTTGAGCCAGTAGACTATCCCTCTTTTGAAGCATTATTGCAACCCACACTCTCCCGTCTTTAGAATTCCTCATCACTGGACGGGTTGGGGTGCACTTCCCTCCCTAGAGGAGTACAAGTGTTTCCACTTGCGTGCGTCTCATACTGGCAAATCCAATCCCCTCACCACTCCAACTGAGTTGAGCCATGTGAAAGGTGCAGGTGTCCAAGTTAGGTCATTATCAACAAGAGTCGTGCGTGTGTTCTGAAATACTCTTCTTAGGCAGTCAAGAATCCATTGAACCAAGTCTCGTGATCCTCAAAGAATTAAGTCAACTAGACCTGAAGTACCTCAAACACGGTTCCTATAAGGTTCCTGTTATTAGGTAGATTTTAAGGTCCAATCAAGCTCCAATCTCCGGATTTTACTTAAACTTGTTTAACTATCAAACTCAATCCGAAAAATGCTCATGCTATGCAAATGATATGCAAAATGCAAAAAAATATTTTTGTGATACAATCTTCAATATTTTGAACTTTTGTATGGATTTTGGAAAAGATGATGCATATGCATTTTCTGTATTTTTTTTCAAAAAGATTTTTCAAATGTTTTTGGATTTTAATTTTTGCAAATGTTTTTGGGATTTTTTAAAACAAAAAGTTTTTTTGGCTAAAAGCTAGGTTAAAATATTTACACAGGAGTGCTTCTTATATTTACAAGAAGTAGATTTTAAGAATTTACAAGGGTAAATGATGAATTTTATAGGTATATATATAAAGAATTTTAGGGTGGTGTTTGTATTCCTCAAACTTATTTGACACAGGTTTTTCAAACAATTTTGAAAACTATAGTCCAAAATAATTTTTACAAATAATATTACAAACATGTACACACATTTGAAAATCATTTTGCAAAGGTTTTCAAACAGTATGGATAGATTTTTCAAAAGATTTTTGCAAACATTTTTTAAACCATTTGCAAAGCATTTTTCAAACATTTTATTTCACACAAAGAAAATGAATTTTACAAACAAAATATTTTTACAAAGATTGGAAACATGTAACAAAACATTTTCAAAACGGTTTTCAAACTATTTTTCACAAAGATTTTCAAACCATTTTTCAAACATTTTACAAAAAACATTTTCACCTAATTTATTAATCAGTACATACAAAAAGAATTTGAGGAATAATCACATCTTTTTATTAAGGTTTTTAATGGATTTTAAATATTTGTTAGCCATAATTATTAGGAAAATATGAAAGTACGAGTTATGGCTAAAGTATATACGTAGTATATACGACCCCCCTATACTTAGCTTGAGCTTTGTCCTCATAGATCAGAGAGAAAAGAAAAGACATAACTCGTACTGAGTATAGGAAAATCTAAAGAATAAATAATGAATGAAGGAATGAATGAACGCATGAGAAGTTGACTGTCCCCCCTATACTTAGGATCAAATAATCCTAAGTATAGCAAACTGTTCACAAAGCAGGGAGGGTCAAGGGTGGGAATGAACAGATCGTACTCAGATTGTCTCCCCCTATACTTAGGGTAAGATATCCCTAAATATAGACAAGAAAAGGAGACAATGGAGAGGATCAAAGAATACAAAAACTCGGGGTGCACACCCCCCCTATACATAGGACAAAGTACGTCCTAAGTATAGAAGACTGACAAAAAGGGGCGACACCTTTTAGATACAAAAAAAGATAGAAAAGGAAAAGAAGAAAATAAGAAAAGAGATGAGAATGGAAACAAGATAAAAGGATGTACACATCACTCCCCCTATATTTAGGGTAAAAGAAGCCCTAAGTATAGGCAACAACATGAGTGATGAAACGGAACAATAAATGAACACCCGGCTCGTCCACCCCCTATACTTAGGAAAAAGTACGTCCTAAGTAAGGCAAACACGAGAATGGGTGGATGAGCAATACGGAAGAGAGAACAAAGATAAACAAAGGAGAACGTACAACAAAGGTGGATATACATGGGATCAAGAAGGTTGAAAGCGAACCTTCTTGTGGGATCGCTGAGGAATATATCTGGTATGGTGCATGTCGACATCGGGGTCCATAGTGGACGGAAGCTGATCAGGGTCGACATAGTGAAGATTCTCAGGGTCCCCTAGGGTGTGAAGGCACAGACGGGTGAGTGGAAGTAGTGTGGTTAGGTCTGGCCTTAGAAGTCTCATTAATATCAAAGTGGAATGGGACGAACTCATCATCATAGGAAGTAGTGTACTTAGTGTTGTCCTGCGAGGTCTCATCCAGGTCAAAACCAAAAGGAAGGAACTCATCAGTGGAAGTAGTCGAACTATGTTCATCCTCTATAATCTCAACCGGGTCATCTTTCTCATAAAAAGGCCTGAGTTCTCGAATAAAAGCAATCAGATCAAATTCGGCCTTCGGCTCATCTGAATCTAAATGAACAGGAGCGGACTCATTAGTGGAAATAGTCAAAACATGCCCGTCTTGTATAGTCTCTACATCTTCCCTCCGCTCAATGGTGTCAATCATGTAAATCTCGCGGATGACATCAACACAACGCCAAGTCCCAGTAGAAGGAACTCTGAGGTCCATGCTTTTCGAGTCTTCCTCAACAAGGAGGAATTCTCGGGTCTCAGTGGAATCCAATAAACAACAATATTCTCGGATAGTCTCATCAAGGTCATGGTCCTCGAGGTCAGCCAGAACATGTGTAGTCACATCAGGTGCGGATCTCTGGTTGGCAGTGGGTGCGGTGATCGATACTTCACTCTCGTCAATAGGACGGAAGCGAATCTATCCTGATCCATAATAAATAACGACCCTCGCAGAGGCTAGGAATGGTTGTCCCAGGATGATTGGAGAGTGCTCCCCTGTGGAGGTCTCCATGGGCAACATGACAAAACCAACTGAGTGGCTCGTGCCCTGAATCGAAATGACGGCGTTTTCAAGGATACCCTTCGGCCTCTTGATTGATCCATCAACAAATTGAATGATTGTCCTGGTTTTCTTGAGAGGCCCTAGGTGAAGAGACTGTACCAACGAGAAGGGTATGATGGTAATAGATGCACCGCCGTCGAGGAGAGTGTGATCATATGTGAAGTCAAAGATGGTGCAGCTAATGAAAGGTGTGGCAGTGTTCTTTTTCCTAGGAATGGGACAGTGTGTGATGGCGTGGGCAGTGGCCATGGTCTGAATATAACGCTCAGATCTGCTCCTCCGCTTTCTCTTCTTGGGAAGAGGAGCAGATAAATCGGTCATGGCCTGCTGAAGTGGGGCACGGATGATCTCACGAATGGTGGCCACCACATCAGGTTCAGTCAACATATTTTGAGTTTTTGGACTTCCTCCATACAAGGGAGGAAGTCAGAATCAACATATACACGAGGAATGCCAGGAGCAGTCTGTTCAGTGGCATCCTCGAGGTTAAAGGTGTGACAATGTGTGAAAGGATGTGTGGTCAAAGGATCTGGCAAATGGGCGCTCTCCTCACAGTCTGACTCGATCATGTGTCCCTGAACTCTTTTTGGATTTTTAAAATTTTCTCATTTTTTTGTGTTTTGGGCGATTGCAAGCTCTCATGACAATCCTCAAATGAATCTAAATACTCAAAGATTGGAGCATCATCATGGTTCTTATTCATGCTAATTATATCGTCCTCGATTTCATATGCTCCATCATCTGATTCAAGGTCTCAAGTGTGGATATCATGAAAGGTGACTCCAAAATCTCAGGATTGGGTGTGTCGAATGTGGGTGGTGGGTGTGGACAAAATCACATTCCGGATCAGGATACTCAAGGAAGAGCGGGTTGTTGAAATGTGAGGGTGATGGTGGTGGAAATGATTGGTGAGAGTCAAGGTCTGAATCCTGAAATAGTGGGTTGGTCGGATATGTACAAAAATCAGGAGCAAAGTCCTCCTGGAAAAAGTGAGATGGGCTGGCTTGAGCGAACGAGGGGTCCACAAAGTCCGGACAAAATATACTCCAGTCGGCCATCTCAGAACAAAAGGAAAATATGATAATCGGGAGAACACGAAGGTCAAGTCAAGAGAAGTGAGAAAGAAAGGCGTAAATGTGCAGAAGTGATCTTGGACATACACAAAACAATCACAACAAAAAATGAAAATAATACAAACCCTCAACTCACCTACTCAACTCAGTAGAGACTGAAAAGTCGGTCTTTTAATCTTGTCTGTGTTTAGAGTTAGGTGAGAAGCCCAAAAGTTTCACACACACTTAGGGCTGAATAGAATTTGGGCACTAGTCCTTAGGGTGTGTGCGAGCAAGTAAACGAAGACAATGAGGGTATTACTCGCCCCAAGACAATATTTTTCTTTTTAATCTTTTTTATGGTCAAGTAATATTAACAGTCCCAATTTTATTGGTTATAACTTTTTTTTGGATTTTTAATGTGAATGCACGATCCTATCGGGGATTCAACTCTTTTAAGCACCTAGGTGATCAAAATAAGAGGGAGAGGAAGAAAAACAATGCAAGTGGCAATCGATGATGAATGCTAAAGAGAAATGCTCACCTTGCCTCCAGCACTCTACATGCAAGGATGCTCAGCAGAATTGAAACCTATCTATATGCAGATGCAAGCCAATGAAATCGCCCTAAGTGTGAGAAGCTGCTATTAGCGTTAAGAACCACAAGTGGGTCACCGATCTTCAATCCAAGAGTCCGGTCTTGGCTCACCCCTCCTCCTCTCGACACATCGAGTTCAGGAGCAGCGCTTGGCAAGGTGGGCTCGCGGCACGAAGGCTCGAAGATGATGAGGTAATTGTTTAAAGTTTTAAGCTATGTCCAAGGAGCACTATAGGTACATGCAAGATATTAAGGTGTTTGGACCTACTCTATCGTCAACAACTCCTACGGCTAAGGCTCAATCACACAAAAGAAATAAAACCAAAATTGAGAAACAAAATAAAAAATGCGACAGAAAATGCGAGAAAAGTCGCGGTGAGCCCCCAAGTGAACAATCACTTGGAAATTAGGCTCGAAAGTCCAATATTCGTGGGTCCCTTTATTATTACAAATATAGTGGTCTCTCTCTCTCTCTCAAAAATTACACAAATAGATGAATACAAGAAATAAAAGGGAGCTCGGTCTTCAAAATTCCTCTTCGTCTCCTTCGGTGCAAGGCGAGCAGAGTCGGCTTCAAGTGTGTACACGGGCGCCTAGGGTGGAGCGCCTCCCTCGATCCGTGGTTCCTCGCACAAAGTCAACAAGAGAGGGGGGTTAGACAGCTCAACAGATATATCAAAAATAAGGAGAATAAAATAAGCAAAAAGAAAAGACGTAAAATAGACAAACAATCACAACCTCAAACAAAAATTGAACTACGCGTTGTTGCTACCCGGCAATGGCACCATTTGTTTAACCCAAAAAATCAAGAGGTCGTGTCGATTCACAAGGCGAATCAATAGTCGCTGATTTGACCTCTAGTGAAATCCTGGATTAAAACAACAATTAACCCACAACAAGTAAACCAAGAAATGAAAGTAAATGTGCGGAGTTAAAATTTATTTTAACTCTACAACAAAGATGTATATAGGTGCAAGTATGTGTAGAGGTCGAACACAGGGAGCAGACAAGTAGAACGGGGCAAAAATTGCTCAAAAATGCGTGAATGTGAAAAATTGTCTATCTATGCTATATTTTTGTGGGTTTTGAATTTTATATTTTTTATTTAATTTTTTTAATTTTATATTTTTATATTTTGATTTTTAATTTTATGATTTTATATTTTCTTTTTATATTTTATATATTTTTTTATATTTTCTTTTTCAATAACAGAATATATATACAATATAAGAGAGAGAGGAATAGAGTATTTATAAAAATAGGTAAAAATACTCAAAAATCAATAAATAAAATGTTTTAGGTTTTTTACATATTTCTAATGTTGTTGTGATTTTTCTAGATTTTTCCTATTTTTTGGTATTTTAAAGTCAAAAATACTAAAAATAGTAGATAAAATAAAGAGCTGAAACTAAAATGGAGGAATAAAATAGAAAATAGTAGCAAAGATTCTCCAAATTAATTTTAAACTAAAGATAACAAAATAAAGAAAATTCAGGAAAGAAAAACACAATTTTTAGATTTTTTATGAATTTTACAAATTTTTATGATGGTTTTTAGAGTTTTATAATTTTTATGAGTTTTCTATTGTATTTTTTAATAATTTTTGGACTGAAGTTAAAACACACTAAAATAGACAATATATATTTTTTGGGAATTTTCTGAGGTGTTTTTATATTATTTATGGATTTTATAATGCAAATAGTGCTGAAAATAGTTGTTTTTGATTTTTTCTAAATATTAAAATGCAATAAATATATAAAATAAAAATAGGGAGAGAATTTATAATGTAGTAGGAGCTTAAGTTGATTTTTGTGGATTTTTTAGGTATTTATAGACGCATGGAATAAATACTAGAAACATAAAGAAAATGCATACATGCAGGGGTATTATAGTAAATATGGCAACGTTCAAGGGCTTGCACGCAAATTATCCAAAAAATATACAACACAATATCAAATTCCCTGGACCAATTATAAATACCCCAAACTCCAAGGATATTTTTGCAAAAATGCCAAGTACACATGCGTAACGCACGTAACGTTGTGAAGGACCTCATGGAATAATACAAAAGGGCAAGGGGCGTTACGCAAATTATCCAAAAGTTTATAATAGCAAATGAAAGCTTGAAAATCAATTATTAAATACAAAAAGAAGCTGGGTGTATCGTGTAAAATACATAGAGGCACGAATCGGACGGTTGGGCGTCGTTTACTTAAGACACGTGGCGCGATCTCAAGGCCCGATACCCCTTCGGTCCTACGGTCAAGATGAGAACGCAAATGAAGATCGAACAATGGCAGGTGTGATTGATCCAAGGGATGCTGCTTTCCGTGAAGAACAATGGAGGATCCAACGGCGACGCCGCGTGAAGGAAGAACGAGGCGATGAACTCGGCCTGGATTACTTTGGGGCTCAAAAATCGTCACGCATTGTACGTCTCTTTCCCCTCCGATGAGATTGAGAACGTCCTGGGAGCCTCCTCTCTCGATTGGTGGCCCCAAAATGATGGAAAGGGTGTTGGAGGACCCCCGCGGCGTGCATGGGCTGGAGCTGCTCTCAGGAGCTGTTCCTTCAAAAGTTTGACCCCCAGATGGGGTCCTTTGGCCCCCTGGAACCTGCAAGGATGAAGCACAAATGCGAGAGATGGTTCCGAGGCAAATAAAGGTGTAGAGGGTGGCATGCGTGGAGTCGGGAACGACCTTGCCGGAGTGGGGGTCCGGCGAGCTTCGACGAACGAGATTTATGCTAACTTACTGAATCAAAAGACAAAATACAGAGTCTAACTTACCCTAGGCTTAAGAGTGCACTAAAAATACGGCAAAAACAGAGCTCAATGGCTATCAAAGCCAGTGATTGGTACCTCGACGACGGCGCCCGCCGGAGGTGGTGGAACGACCAGATAAACCCGCCAACCGCCGCCCTAGATGGCTGGAGGTGATGCTGTCACCATCACCAGTCCCGAGCTCACGTAAGGGAGCAAGAGACATGTCAAATGAGGTTCAAGAGGTCAAGGAGGAAGAGGGGCAGTTTTTGAAGAAGTGGCCGAGTGGTCGTGAAAATCGAGGTGTATGGCGCGCCTTAATAATCCAATCCCCGAGCAATTCAATGGGTGTGTAAGAGGACATCTCGAGGAGAAAAGGTTCTTTAGGACGCATCATGAATGGATGCAAGGTGCAGCCTCCAAAAAGGGGCAAAAACCAAGAAAAATCATATCTGACATAGGTCACATGAGTGGGTCAGAGAGTTGACCCATCGGTCAACTCTTAAGACCCCCTGGTTGGTCCACGTGGACCAACCCGGAAAAATCCTGGAAAAATTCTTTGAAAATTCAATTAAAAATAGTAAACGTGGAACAATATTTATTATTTTATAAATTATTTTATGGTGATTTTTAATATTTTTATGAGGTATAAAAATACAAGTTACTATTTTAGGCCTATATAGGTATATTTATCTATATATTATTTTATTTAATTTTTATTTTGTGTTTTTTATTTATTTATTTTTGTTTATTATTTTATAAATTTATAAAGTATTTTTATACACTTTATATTTTTATTTTATTTTTCTGATATATTTTATACACTTAATAAAATAGGAGTATATTTTATGTTGGTATATTTATAGGTCTCATACCCATCTATAATATACAGGTATTTTTATTTTATTTTGATTTTAATGTACATTTATAAATAATATTTTTAAAATTATAAAATATAAAATTATGAAAATAAAGAATAATAAATAAATTGAATATTTTAATCTGTATAAGTATACAATAGGGGTCCAAAACTCAACTTTCAAACCGTAGCTCCGCCAAATACTAAACCATCGCCATTAAATAGATTATTTAAATTATATACAATTAAAGGTGAGTTTGATGCATTTGGAGTTATTATTTGGGAGATACTGGTCCGGGAAGTTTGGATTCTGGAATTTTATTCAGACCATAACTTTTTATCTGTACATTATTTTTCAGTGAAATAATTTTTTTTCATTATTTAATTATCTACAACTTTCATGTACAAATTTTCTTTATGTGAAGTATAAAAAATGGAACCAAAAATAGGTCCCAAAATGAATAAAGAATGGGTAAAACAAAAGGTATTTTTATTGTATTTCGGCCCTTATCTCCCCCTACTTTATTCCTTGTCGACCTAGTCATCGAGATGCCTAGGTCTCGAGGTTTCGGGTCATAAAATATTTATAATATTTTATTCTTTTTCTTTTCTTTTCTTTTTCTATAATTTTGGCTTTAAAAATCGTATTTTATACACTTTTCACACACATATGCATTAATGCTAAAATGCTTGAATTAATGCTATTTACACGCATTTACTAGGGTTGTTAAGGCCAAAAATGATAGAATAAAGATGATGAAACGTAGATTCATCAGTAGGATGAACGCAGCATGGGATCTGATCAACAATTTCTCCATGATCCCCAATGAGTAATTCCATGAGGCGTGGGATCCTTTCTGTGAGCTCATTGACCGATGTCCACACCATGACATCTCTAAGCCCAACTTAGTACAGAGTTTCTTTTGTGGGCTAACACTGGAGCTGCAGGTGGTTGTAAATTCTTCTTGTGGGGGCTCATATTTTGCCAAAGACAAAGACCAGGTCTGGGCCATCAATGATGAGATGGTCGAGAACTACACAGTGATGTCTCAGACCAGACTCTACACTCAGAGGAAGCCTCCACCCCAGGCCATGACCTATCACTAGATATAACAGGTTGATGCGGGTCCATCTAACTCTTCTTCAGCCGCAACAGCACAGGCAGAGTCTTTGATCGCTGATATGGGCATCATCAACGAGAAGCTGGATCGCATCGAGACCATCAAGAAGAAGCAGTGCCAGGGCATGACTCAGATCGATCAGTTGGCACAGACTTAGAGTGACCTCAAGACCCAGAACATGTATCTCCAATAGTCACAGACAGATTCTCAGCCCCGTCTCAAGTCACGGGATGATCCTAGCAGTAGCGGCTCATCCCAGCATTCTGCCCAATACAGACAGGTTTACCACATACAGGCGGAGCCATACCAGCAGCTTCAGCACCATTACCCTCAGCCACCGCCATCTCAGGACACTCATATGGTGGTGTATCAATAGGATCAGCCACTGGAAGTTTTTCCTCCATCCCCCTATGAGCAGGAGTCATTAATGGAAGTCAACAGGATTTGGTACGACCGACAGCAGCCCGGGATCTGCCGAGATCATCCCAGATTCAAGCGTTCGATTAGAGGTTCCTCATCCTAGCATTACCCTCCAGCTCAGGGTGGGCAGTTCGGCCAGCACCAGCAGCAGCCCCAGTTCTCTCACCAGCCACAGTAGCAGCATTTCCAACAAGGTCCTCATCCCTACCAGCAGGGACAACAGTGGACGCAGCACCAGCAGCAGCCTCAGTAGTATTCTCAGCGTCTCCATCATTAGTTCCATCAGCAACCTCTCTTTCAATGAGGCAACCCATCCGGTTCTCATGGGCTAGACTATGAGAACCCTGCTCTTGATGATCTAGCCCGTCTACTCTCAGCCCAGCAGGACACATTCAGGCAGGAGATGGACGAGTTCCGCTAGGAGACGAGGGAGATCATCAAAGGAAAGGATGCCATACCCGCTCAGATCGAGCCCAACTTGAATAATCTAAAAAGAAAATCTGAGCACGTACAGTTTGCACAGACTACAACTCCTAGTGATTTATTGGGTGCCATTGCCTCATATACATTTAATGCAGAGTTTGCTACACTTAGGAGCAGTAGGATGCCAGCCGGTGACATCTCATCTGAGCGACAATACCACGAGGATGTAGGAGCGCCGGAAAAGGAATATAGTGGTGCTGATGTTGCTAAGGATGACAAACATGGCGGTGGTGTTGATGCCACCAAGGACATTTATCAAGTCAATGGTACTAAGGTTGTCGCTTCTCCAGATGCAGAGGGTGGTACTGATGGCACCAGATTCTATGATGCTGGGCAAGAGTGCGGTGCTGATGTCGCAACACCTGAGGCCACCCATTCCATTCCAGTAGTGTTTTCTCTAGTTTCTCTACCCCCGGACTATATGAAAAACACCAAAGAATTTAATAAAGAAAGATTTCTTCATCTTCCAGTCCATATGTGATGCTTGATGATACTTTTATGGATTCCATTCCCTCTCAGCAGTAGGAACCTCTTCCTGGCCCTTTATCTGAGGAGGGTCCAGCTATCCCCTTCCCCCAAGCACTATGCTTGGCTAAGGGGAATAAAAAAGAAATCCAAAAACAGATGAGCAGTTGGAGTTCAGCCAGCAGATGATTAATAGATTCCATATCCATTTGACTCTACAGGAGGCATTAGAGCACATATCTCTCTTCCAGAAGAACTTGAGAGAGAAGACCACTATCTGCAGGAAGAAGAAGAACCATCAAGCAGAGATCCATGTGTTGACCCTTGCCACATGCTTCGCTATCTAGAACCGTCTGCCAGCTAAGTGGTCAGATGCAAGAGCTCCCTATGTCAGATGTCATATTCATGAGAAGAGGTTCGATCGTACTCTATTAGACAAAGAATCTTCTATCAACCTCCTTTTGATAGCCTTGCTTGACCAATTCGAGTTTGGCCCTCTTCGATAAAGCAGGACAGTCCTTCAGTTTGATGATAGATCTGTCAAGAGGCTGAAGGGGTAGTTGAAGGACGTGGTCATCAAAATTCATGGCCTGAAATTTCCCGTGGAATTCGTTGTGTTGGACATGGAGATCTCTGAATCTGTGACCGATACCACCATCATTATAGGAAGTCCATTCTTGGCCACAGTCATGGCGGTGTCCAACGATGATAGTGGAAAGGTATACTTTCATGTCGAGGGCGAGAGTATACAAATAGAGACGATCGAGGAGACCAGAGCGAGAGATTCAGTGTGCTCCGAATAATTCAACGACATAAAGAAGATGATAGAAGCAGAGCGAGATGTACACTAGGAGTGCAACTTTGTGATCACTGATGATGAAGCTGCTTGGTCTGATCCCATTTCATGATCCCTTCTCTCACCTTCAGACACTACAGATAGACAGTTTTTAGTATAGGAGAGTTCAGATAGCATACTCTTAGCCAAGGACATGTGGAGGCTGACAACCGCATTCAAGACAGCGAAGCAGATTTTGTATCTTGTGAGTCCAATTCAGATCCCTCAGATTAAGACATATACTGGGCAGATTTTGACGATCTATTACCTTGTCTGATTTAACCAGAGCCAGCAGCTAGGGTGGAGGTAGTTCCAGCACCGAGTACAGATATACCAGCAGGGTAGTCATCACCAGTTTTGTATGATTAGCGAGAGTTCTCTCATTTAGATCTGGTTGCATTCACTCAGACCTTCCAGAAGACAGAGTTGCAAGCTCCCATAACTAAAGCCTTTGTTGTAGTCACTGAAGTATAGATTCCTTGCGGGTGAGCATGAGATGTACCTAGTCATTATCTTAGCAGATTTGACTAGGGAGCAAGAATCTCGATTGATAGAGGTTCTTGAAAAGAATCACAAGGCAATAGGATGGAGCGTAGCTGATCTCTAGGGAATAAGTCCGACCCTGTGCTCTCACCATATCTATCTCAAAGAGGACGCGAAGCCGTCGCGTGAGTTTCAATGATGACTGAACCTGAATCTTCGAGAGGTGGTTATGAAGGAAATATCGAAATAGTGAGCGATGATTTTATCTACCCCATATCTGACTCCAAATGGGTTAGTCCATTGCATGTGGTGCCTAAGAGGACAGGCATTACTACAGTTGTGAGTGAGTCTGGAGAGGAGATAGCTACCCAGGTACCAACTTCATGCAGGGTCTGTGTCACAGACGATTGAATCAGGCCACCAAGAAGGATCATTTCCTGTTGTCTTTTAATGATCAGATTATAGAGAGGCTAGCTAGGAAGAGTCACTACTGCTTTCTTGACGGGTACTCCGGATACAATCAGGTGACCATAGTGCTCGAAGACAAGGAAAAGCTGACATTCACCTGTCCATTTGGGATTTATGCTTTCAGACGGATGCCCTTTGGTTTATGTAATGCTCCGACGATATTCCAAAGGTGCATGTTTTCCATTTTCTCGGACATGGTGGGTGACGATTTAGAGGTCTTCATGGATGACTTTTTAGTCTACAGCGATGGGTTTGATGCTTGTCTTAACTGCCTAGACCGTGTTCTTTAGCGATGCATTGAGGTTCATCTTGTCTTATCATGGGAGAAGAGTCACTTCATGGTGACTCAGGGGATGGTGCTTGGTCATATCATCTCAAACAGGTGCATGGAGGTTGATCCGGCCAAGGTGGATATCATCAGGAAACTCAATCCATCGTCCAACCTGTGACAGTTACGGTCTTTTCTAGGCACGTCGGTTTCTACCGACGTTTCATTCACGACTTCAGCAAGAGTGCCCGACCATTGATGGATTTGTTGACAAAAGACAGTGAGTTCATTGTAGATGATAAGTGTTTTGCATCATTTGAGACTCTCAAGAGGTTAGTTGTTGAGACTCCTATCCTTGAACCGCCCGATTGTTCTCTCCCATTGGATATCATGACAGATGCCTCCGATTTTGCCATAGGGGTAGTGTTGGGACAGAGGAGGGATGGAGTGCCATTTTCCATTCACTACGCTTGCCGTACATTGGATGCCGCATAGCGGAATTACACTATTAAAGAGAAAGAGATGCTAGTTGTAGTCTTTGCCCTGGACAAATTCAGATCGTATATTCTTGGATCCAAATTGACTATCTTTACTGATCATACCACCATCAGGTACCTTATGGCTAAGAAGAATGCCAAAGCGAGATTGAATAGATGGATCCTTCTACTCCAGGAGTTTGATATTGAGATTAAGGATAAACCTGGAGTCAAGAATGTGACGGCGGATCATCTCTCCCGATTAGAAAATCTTGAGGAATCTGAGAAGACTGAACCCATTACATAGACCTTCCCAGATGAGGCGATCCTTGCTATCGCCTCGCTCCCATAGTACGCCGACATTGTAAACTATCTTATTGTCAAGAAAGTTCCGCAAGGTTGGCCCAAGAAGTTACTTGAGACCTTCATAACGAAGGCTAAGTCCTATCATAGGAAGGATCCCATCCTTTATCATAAAGGCAGGGATAGCATCTGGCGTCGGTGCATTCCTCAGGAGGATCACAACAACATCCTCATATACTGCCACAAGCTTGAGGCAGGACGACATCATTCTGGGAGGAGAACAGCACCGAAAGTACTCCAATGAGGTCTATGGTAGCCTACCCTCTTCAAGTATTCTGATGAATTTGTGAAGAGGTGTACTAACTATCAGAGGATGGGCACTTCTGGATAGCGTGATATGATGCCGATGCAGCCCATTCACTTCTATGAGGTTTTTGATGCATGGGCATTGATTTCATGGGTCCATTCCCTAAAAGTCAAGGATTCGAGTACATTCTGTTGGTTGCTGACTATGTGAGTCGTTGGGATGAGGCCATTCCCGCAAAAACCGCACACGCTAAGACTGTTTGCAAATTTTTGAGGAAGAATATCATTTCACGGTTCGGGGTGCCTAGAGTATTGATATCTAACGGGGGGTTGCACTTTATCAACGATAAGATAAAGGCCCTTGCTAACGAGTTCTACATAGACCATCGGGTTGCCACTCCATATCATCCTCAGACCAATGATCTTGCTGAAGTATCGAACAGGGAGATCAAGAAGATATTGCAAAAGGTACTCCGCCCACACTGAGAGGATTGATCACAGCTTTTGGACTCGATCTTGTGGGCATATAGGACTTCCTTCAAGACTCCTTTGGGCACATCTCCCTTTTGTCTCGTTTATGGCAAGACTTGCCATTTACCTGTTGAGATTAAGAATAAGTCACTTTAGGTTATTACTGATATATTGATAGATCTAGAGAGTATAGGAGATCAAAGGAAGGCAGAATTGGCAGGCCTGGAGGAGCTTAGAGACACAGCCTTCTCAAGCAGCCTACAGTATAAGGAGCGAGTAAAGATATGGCATGATTCTCATATCAGCCATAAGCAGGTTGAGCCAGATCTAAGAGTATGGTTGTTTGATGCCAGGCTTAGATTATTTCAAGGGAAATTGCAGAGTAAATGGAAGGACCATATCTAGTCAGAAAGGAGCATGACAATCGTAGTATCGACATATCTAAGATGTCGTCTGAGTCCACCTTTCATGTTAATCTTCAGCACCTCAAACCGTATCTAGATCATGAGCCACTGATCGTTGATGTCGCCCCGATTCATTTTGCATGAGATGTGGTCTTTGACTCACATCATTTGCATCTTGTGATTATCATCTCATTGTATAGATCCAGATGTCCATATCATCTCATTCTTTAGGCTAACACCCCATCCACATCTTGTGATTATGCTATACTTAGGGT
The DNA here is from genome assembly GCA_037367405.1 of Ottelia alismoides. NCBI lineage: Eukaryota > Viridiplantae > Streptophyta > Magnoliopsida > Alismatales > Hydrocharitaceae > Ottelia > Ottelia alismoides. Next base: position 223,347 of record JAZKJV010009566.1, read on the forward strand.
GTGCTTTACCCTAAGTATAGGAGGTGTCAGATTTTTTATTATTCTGTTGATTCTTTTTACCTCTTTTTTACTGCCTATACTTAGTGATATTTTATCCTAAGTATAGGGGAGGTAGACCATGTACATTCTCTCACTCGGTTTTCTCGTTGTGTACAGTCTGCTATACTTAAGATTACTTGATCCTAAGTGTAGGGGTGATCACTGAGTTCTCTTCTTCCTATTAGTCGTTATAATATAGCATCTTTTTCACTTCCCTATACTAAGAACGAGTTAGGTCTTCTTCATTGCTCTTTGTTCACTCTGTGGACATCGTTCGAGCTAAGTATAGGGGGTGACGTATATATTACATATATACTTTAGCCATAACTCGTATTTTGTGTGAGTGTGTTAAATAAATAAAATGACTAAAATCCTTTAGTTAAAAATCGAAAAAATTTAAAATTTAACTTGTACATAAAATTCTATCCTGCACAAACATTGTTATTTATAAAAATTATTTTGTACAAATGTTTGTAAAAATGTTTTACTTGTGAAATCTTTGTAAATATTTACGTATAAAAATTATGTATAGAGTACAAAATTTTTATAAAATGATTGAAAAATAAAAGTTTGAAAAGACACATGTTTAAATGTTTGTAAATAGTTTGCAAAATTTCTGCATTCATCCATGCATTAATACATTCTCAAATTTTTTGCACCTTTTCAACAACTTTGCATATGCTTGTATATTCTTCTGAATTATAATTGACATTTAAACTAGTTTGGAATTAAATTGGAAAATGGAGCTCGATTAAGACCTTAATTCACCTATTTCTAAGAGGAACCTTATAGGATTTGGGGTTAAGTCTTTTCAGGTCCATTGGTGACTTAATTCTTTGAGTCCACTAGGCTATGATCACAAGTCATCTGGATGAGCCTAAGTAGAACATTTAACAACGTACACATGACTCTCACAGACAATGGCTTTACTTGCACCAGCACCGTACACATAGCTCTCTACGGATGAGGTGGTGAGGAGGTAGTTTCCTTTGGCTTGGGGTAGCATACGAGGGTAGTACTTCTAGGCAGAACCTCTCGTCTTCCTTTAGGGAAGGAAGTGCGCCTCAACTTGGTATGGCTGGTGTTGAATTCTAAAGACAGAAGTTGTGGGTTGCAATAATGCTTCAAAAGAGGGATAGTCTACTGTCTCAAGAGGAAAAAATCCTTATGTATATATGTTGCACCATGTAGATATGTTTTACATATGCACATCAAAAAAAATGTGTGTGCAAAAAAAAGAAAAACTCCAAAAAATGGCGGGTCTGATAGAAAATGAAATACCTACTGGAGTGTGTATAGCCAAATAAAGCAAAGCTTATGTTACACCTTCTCATCTCATGAAGCTTGCAGCAGGAGACTTAGCTACACTAGTTAGGCTCCCAGGGATACGTGGCTACACTAGCCATGATCCATTCTCTTCTTTCCCCTCTTCTTGAGCCGATTGAACTTGAACTTAGATGGGAATACCTCGCTCCTCGAAGAAAGAACTATTAGACTAGGGCATTAGAGTTAACATGTTGAGGGAGGCTGTTGACTTGTCATTTCTGAGGTGGGGAGTTACATAACACTTACACAGTACAAGAAAAGATTCATGGTCATTAGAGTTTGTATATGTAGACTTGTTCTGATCTAGATTATCGAGGAGTCCTAACAAAAGATTGGTGGAACTTAGAGGCTATTGAGTCTTAACCCTAGGTCCAAATAAGGTTCCGACAAACTAATAATCCAAAGGTCCGACTGAGATCCATACTTCAATTTAATGAAGACAAGTTTAACAATCAACCTTGATTCTACTTTTTTTCCCTTTCTTTTTCACTTCTTTTTCAAATAAGTGTTTGCTAAAGGACTAGCAAAGGTAAAGTATAGGGGGATGTGAATCCCTGGTTCTCACTCTTTATTCTTTTATTTTAGCTACTTATCTTGGCAAAGCATCATGTAAATATGTGTAAATACAATAAGTTAGCATGCATCATGCATTTGTTAATATTATATATTTAACATGTATTTATGCAAAAATAAAAGAAGAAAGAAGAAGAAAAAGGAAGGTGGTATTTAGAATAAATACACAATGATCGGAACCCCAAGAGAAGGTCAAGCCTTGACCTGATCGCCAAACAAAATAAGCAGAGAGAGATAGGGCCAACTCTATATTGTACATATTACCTATGTAAATAAATAATTATTTTTTACAAAATCAAAATAAAATGTTCTTTTTACCTCCTTGTATATAGTCCTAAGAAGAAAACAAAAATAAAAAAATTGAAATAAAAATCAAATAAAATTCTCTCTCACCTATGCAAAATACTTGTATATATGTCTCACTCCTTATTTATTATATACATATAAATAAAGAATAAAATTAAAATAAAAAATATTTTATACTCCTAAATTATGTTGTAAATAAATAAAATATAAAAATGGGGGTATTGATGTGAAAAATAACAAATTAAAAATTATTGTACACAATACATAGGTATAATATACATGTATTTGATACATTTTAATTTATAGGGATTAATTTATTTTTCAAAAAAAGGAAAAACACAGAAAATAGTCTGAAAAATAATAAATATTTTTCATTTTATACACTTTTTATTTTTAAGACATTTACTATTTTTTATTGAATATGTAAATATTTTGTACATTCGAATTTTCTGATTGGTCCAAGTCATTTTATTGATTCAGGTCAATGCCCTCTTCCAGGCTTGACCTGACCTGACCCTGTCCACCAGACCAATTTCTCTCAATTTTCCCAGTAGGGTCATGCCACCCCTCACCATGATTCTTCTCCCGTGGCTTTTCCTTGGATCCACGACCTTCACAGATCCCTAGGAAGGTGCAGATCTTCGTAGGGTTGTGTGCCTTCGCCCGAGTCTTCCATCCCCCTGGGAATCCTACAAATCATCTCTTCTGCCTCCACTGCAGCGGAGCTCGTTCCTCGCCTCTTCTTCTAGCCCTAGAGACCTCAGGTGGAGTGACAGATACTGGAGGACCCCTTTGATTAGAGTTTGGTGGTCGGGAGCCATAGCTCAACTATGTGGTTAGCGAGCAAAGCCGTGTCTAGCCTCCCCACCTTCCGCAGCGAGGTCGAGGCCATTACCTCATCATCCATCACCGTCTGGAGCTCAGGATCGCTCACAGATCTTCAGGTATCCATTCTATCCCCCGTAGCTAACCTTATTCAGTCCTTCCATTCTGCTCTACCACCAATTCACTTGCTTCGACCAGCTCGTCGACACCCCCATATCTATACCTATATGTTCAGATCGACATACCGCATCGCCCTTCACCTTCTGTCGCAACCTGTTCACCCTATAGCTCAACCATCGGGTTGAGATTAGGTCTGATCCCCATCCCTCGCGTTCGTCGAAGATCCCCAATCCGCCTCATCGTCGTTTCTTTCGTTTCTAGCTCCAATAACCTTGATTGGAGCACTGCTTCTTTTGCAGCTACCCCTGCGCAATAGGACCCTCTGACAGACCTCTAGCTGAGCGGCAGAGCAGCTCCAGGTGGATTTCTCTTGTCCCTGCCATTTGAACATCATCTAGTTGATCTGCCTGCGGTATTAGACGCAGAGCACCCCTCTGGAGGTGCAGGACCATTTGGGGGCTCGATCAGCCCAACGGATTCGCCCCCATCCTCGATCTAAGTTCACCGCGCACCTGTTCGTACACCATCGCCAACCACTTCCGGATGAGGAACAAAGCGGCAGATTGGATCTGAGCCATTGTTGTAGTAGTCTTTGGGACCGTTATCTGGTGCACTCTAACACATCTGCACTGCACGTCGCCGACATTCCCTGGAGCGTCATATCTAACATAGCAGGTGATCTGTGCTGCACGTTCTCGTATAGTACAAAGCCTGCCACGTGTGCCCACCCCCTCCTCACGTGCCTCAGGGGTATATTGCACTATTTCCCTGCCCTTTTCATGCTTTATTATCTAGTCCCAATAAAAAAGTTATAGTTCGAATATTTTGCATAAGGACCCTTGTACTTTTTAGTATTTGCATTTCAGTCCCTCTTTATGTGTAGCATGTGGCCTAACATGTGATATTTTGGGTTATTAGCATGTTATATCTCTTAGATTTATGAGTGTTATGCTTTGAGTGAAAACTTTTGACCCTTTGTCACTTGTTCCGTGTGTGTTGATCTGGAATTTTTGCAATCTAAGCCCCTACACCTTTTATTATGTTATTGATTGGCTTGTAACTTTTCATTAATTACAAGTAGGTCCCTATGTGTTGTTCTTGTTATTTTCAATCAAATAATTATTAAGTCACCTTCAAAAATTTCACAAAAATTACCATTAGCTCCTGCTAATGTGTAATATTTTTTAAAATTTGTGTGACTCGATTTAATTTTATTTGATATTTTCTAAAAATCAAAACCCTTAAAACGTGTCTATCTATTTTATAAAATACAAAAATATATATATAACTAGTCCCAAAAATTTCATAAAAATTTCTGTATGTTTTTTATAGTTTGCTTTTGTTCCCATGTAGTTTTTGTTGCATTATATTTTATAAAACCCGTAAAAATCACAAAAGACTAAAAATCTTATAAAAATCGTTAAAAATTATAGAAAAATAAAAAAAATGGATTTATGTTCCTGCTTGTACCCCTTTTTATTTACTTTATCATAAAAATCACAACCAGGACTTTTAAGCAATTTATTATTTTAAATTTGCCTTTGGTTCAGGCTGTACATTATCATTTGGTTTTGTGTTTGTTTCATTTTGATAAAATCAGATAAAAAATAGTAAAATACCTTAAAATTACCAAAAACATCTGCATATTTTGAAAATATTAAAATTGTTTCTAATTTTGGAGTATTTTTAGGCCTAATAAAAATGGTTAGAACTTGTTTTTGCCTTATTCTCCTTATTTCTTTTCAAACTAAAAAATATAAAAATTTGAAAGACTAAAAAAACAAAAATATGCCTTTTATTTTCTGATTACCGACTACTTCGTACATTAATGTGCTCCTTCTGTTCGATGATGGTTGCTATACCAGGTTAAATAAATAGCGGAGACCGCTTCATTAGATTTTATTCTTGGGATTGTCTTAATTGTGTTCTTGATTTTTCTTGATTGACTGAGCCTCGTGATTCGATTCACAACAACCCTTAGATATTACTTAACCCGAGTTACCTTGGCGGGTCAACACCCATCTTTCTCCCCCATCTCCATCTCCTTTCATTTCTCTGCGAGACGCCCAGCTTATCCCTTTGATTCCTGAACGGAATCGAGCCATCGAAGCTCAATCTATTCCGCTCACCGAAGCTTCACCATTTCATCATCCAACTTGCGTAATAACTTCATCTATCGGTCGAGCAGCATCTCGTCGGGTCGTAGAACCTTTGGTACAGGTCTCATAGCCTAGGAACCCCTCTAGTGCACATACGAAGACCTGGAGTATATCCAGGACCCGCGAAGGAAGGAGGATCCCCATCTCATTGTTGATACCTCCTCAAAACATTTGGAGTGGACCAACGTACACAGAGGACTTCTTGGAGGAAGAAGAAAAAGAAGAAGAGCTCTTTTGATTTAGGATTTGTACCAAATATAGATGTATTCAACGATCGAAGTTCAACATCTTAGGTGTTCTTCCTGTTCTTGGAGGACGCCCAGTTGCCATCCGATCAAGCCCCGTCTCCAGATCTAATCATAGCCGTTGGTTCAAGGCAAAACGATGCATGCCCCCAACCGCACGATCAGCCACGTGGCAGCGTGAAGATAGTCCGATGAAGGTCACTTATGTGGGTAAATTTTTTATGCATGCTCCACTCTTTTGTAATTTGTAAATAGTATTGTAAATATTTTATGATGTTTAAAAAGGAGTGGGATATTTGCATGTACCCCCTCAAACATTTCTAATATTGCAATATAGTCCCTGCCAGAATTCCGAGACTTTGCATATGATAACGCACTCATATATAAGGAGAAAGTCTAGCGTTGGCATGATAGGCACATTTGAAGGAAGACTTTTTCCCCAAATCAGGAAGTTTGGTTATTTGATGCTAAGTTGAAGTTGTTTCCAGGCAAATTGAAAAGCAAATGGTCAGGACCATTCATTGTGAGAGCTGATGTACTCTATCCTAAGTATAGGGGAGAAGAATGACTTGATTTGTTCATATTTATTATCTTTCATCACTCTTCTTGTTGCTTATACTTAGGAATCCCTTATCATAATTATAGGGGGAGTGATGTTCAAATTGTCTTTTAGTTTTTTAATTTTCTTCACTTTTATTCAGATTTCTCACTTGTCCTCGAACTTGTTGATATTCTTTTTTCTATACTTAGGGATCTTTTACCCTAAGTATAGGGGAGGACAAGTTGAGTCATTGAGTTGTTCATCCTCTTCCTCGATGTTATCTGTTTGTATAGTCTTCTATACATAGTATTATTTGATCCTAAGTATAGGGGGATCACCGACTTTTATTCCTTTCATCTATTCCTTGAGTCGTTGTTGTATAGTATTCTTTTCACTTTTCTATACTTTGCACGAGTTATATCTTCCTTTGTAGCTCTTTGATCACTACTAGGACATAGTTCGAGCTATGTATAGGGGGTGTCGTATATATTGTATATATACTTTAGCCGTAACTCCAACCTTTATTAATAAAATGGTTATAATTTTTTGTAAAATGTTTATAAAACTATTTTTTATATCAAAATTGGTATATTGTACAAAATGTTTGTAAAATTATTTTGTCATGTGGGATATAAATGTGATGTATATAAATGCGTAAAAGCTGTGTGTGTATATAAACTTTGATCACCTTTCATCACGTAAATAATATAAAACTCTTTTATAAAACTTGTATCTGAAACTTGTATATAAAATCCTCTTATTAAATATTCTATAAAATTTGTATAATCCATGTATATACTTGTATATATTTTACTAACCCTTTTCCTTTTTAAAAAAATGTTTTGTATATACATCTTGCATATATTTTTTTTAGAATAGTATTGACATTTAAACTGGTCTAGAATAAAATTGAAGAATGGAGCTTGGTTATGACTTTAATCCACTTAATTTCATAGGAACCTTATAAGAACCGGAGTTAAGACACTTCAGGTCATAGCGACTTAAATCTTCGAGTCCACAAGACTATGTTCAAATGTCATCTTGATGAGTCTAAGTGGAATATTTAACAACTTGCATGATTCTTCTAGACCATGGCTTAACATGGACAAGCACTCTACACGTAGCTCTTCATGGATGAGGTGGTGAGGGAGAAAAATCCTTTGGCTTGGGGTAGCACACGGGTATGTAACAACTTGCGGGAACATCCATCTTCCACTAGGGAGGGTAGTACATCTCAACCTGGTCTAGTGGCATTGAGGTCTAAAGACAGGATGTTGTGGGGTTGCAATAATGCATCAAAAGGGGGATAATCTACTGGATCAAAAGAAAAACTCCTTATGTACATACTGCACCCATGTATATATTAAAAAAAATTGCAGATTCTCCAAAAGTGGACAGGCTTGATTGAAAAGTCAAATGTGTGCTAGAGTGTATATAAAAGGATGGCTTTAAAGTCAAATTATTGTGAGCTCGCAGCTGGATGACTTGGCTACACTAGTTATGCATCCAAGGATAGGTAGCTACACTGGCTACCGTCCATTCTTTTCTCCATCCCATCTTCTTGAGCTGGTTGTACTTGAACTTAGAAGGGAATATCCCCGCTCCTCAAGGAAAGAGTTGCTAGACTCGGGGACTAGAGTTACCTTGTTGAGGGAGGTTGTTTCTTTGCTCACTTACACCATACAAGTAAAGATCCATAGTCATAAGAATTTGTGAATAAAGACTTTCTGACCTGATTGTTGAGACGACTTGAATAGGAGTCTTGTGGAACTTGAGGGCTGTTAGGTTTTAAATCCAATTCCCATTAAGGTTCCACCACATTAATAATCCAAAGGCCTGACCGGGCTCCATTCTATAATTTTATAAAGATAAGTTTAATACTCAATATATTTCTAAGTTGTTTATTTTTCCTTTATTGAAATCTTTTCCATTTATTCACTTTTTTTTCCAAACAAGTGTTTGCTAAGGGACCAACAAAGGTAAAGCATAAGGGGGTGATGAATCTGCATTTCATCATCTTCATTCATTTATTTTAGGTTAAAATCCCTTATAAAATACATGTATATATCATTAAATTCATCTTCTTACTAATCAACATCTTTGTGTAAATATTGTATAATTTAACCTAAAATAAATAAATAAAGGAATAAAGGAAAAATAAAGAAAATAAAAGGCCGTATATATGTAATAGATACATGCTTAATCAGACCTCGAGAGAAGGTCAAGACTAATCGACAAGGAATAAAGTAGAGGGAGATAAGGGTAAAATCAACAAAAATCCTAGAAAATACACTTGCCACTTGTAATTATTCATCACATGTACATTATTATTTATAATACATAATTCTTTCATTATTTTATTCATCACCTATTCCTTTGTAATAATCACTATTTCTTAAAATTTGTGAATAAAATCCTCTTGTAAATAATAAATATAACTACTGTTAAATTTCTATATATTATATAGATAACCTCACTCTCAAATACCAAATAGCTCAAATTCCCAGATCAATATCTTCTCCACTTGAACTCCAAATTCATCAAACTCACGTTCATTATACTCCAAATTAAATTATCTTAAAAATGAAAGTGTTCATAAAATTCAGAGTTAAGGTGTGAAATGTCGATAATTACGGTATTTTTGTATAATTTACCTATGTATATTGTGTATATTATTTAACTTACGATTTATTTTTTGTAAATTTGTAAGTATTGTATTTTTAAACTAATTGAAATTTTTGTATCTAACTCATATAAAATATAAATAAAAATCACAAAATAAAAAATCAACAAATATAAAATCATGTATATACTCTATATGTATCACATGTATATATTGTATTGATACCTATTCAATTTACTTAATTAATTAACACCTAAAAATCAAATAAAAATATCATTAAAATCCTTGTAAAATATTGTAAATAAATAAATATTAACTTATATATAAATTGATAACAATCAAAAATATTGTATATATATAGGTATACATACCTATAAATAACACTCTATATTTATTTTAACCCATGTATATATATTCTTTAATTAACTAAAAATTACTAATGTTAACTTTAAATTATTCTTTACAATTTCTATTTACATAATGTAATTAAATAAATTCATTTTCTATTTCCCATCGAATTATTTAACTTTTATTGACTATTTTTTCGTTTTTCCTATTTTGTCCACATCTGTGATGCACCCTGATTGGCCAAACCTGAGTCTGTTGACCCAGGTCAACTCCTCATCCACGCCCATTTTCCCCTGCTAACCTTACGCCACCGTTGCTTCATCCAATTTTCCCATGTGCTCTAATCCATAACTCCTCCCACTCCCTTCTCTGATTCTTTCACCTATTCAAATCTCGTCCACGCCATCACGTCAGATCTGCCCAGAATGCCTTTGATCTTGCTACTTTTCCAAATTCAAACTAGCTTGAATCAACCCTATAAATATCCACTCTTCCACTCCACCGAGCTTTTGATACGTATTTGGCCCCTGTTCCTTCCCGAGATTGAGCTCCGATGAGAGATGAAGATGACATCTTCATTCTCCCGCGATGAGGAAAGAGAGGAATGTACCTGGAGATGCGGTCCTTATCAACAAATACCTCCCACTGTAGCATCCTTGCGCTCAGTTTCTTGGTTGATCGGCGACCTGTTGAGGCCTAACTGTAGGTGATTTAGTTTTGCATTTCTTTCCTTGCAATAGATTTAGATTTAATTCCATGTGATTTCAATTAGTGTATTTGATTTACCAACAATAGTGTAGATCATAGAATTAGGCTTTGATCCTCATTCTGATCTGATCATTCATCAAATCGACTCGACTTTCGCCTCAATTGACTCGCCTCCCATTTCTTCATACTCATTACGTTATCTGATCACCAATTAGATCCTTGGATTGGATCGATTTGATTAAGATTGAATCCCCCATTCTGTTGATCCTGAGCCATCTCATTCCCCCCCTTAACTTTCATGGTTTTCATGCAATAACTCCTGTCAGACTTCCGCTTCCGAGCATAGTTTTGTTTGCATGTCTCAGTAGCCTCAGATTTGGGTGATTTCTGCTAATTCGAATTCCACCAGAGATACCTGGAGCCGTGAGGTCCACATCCATTTATATCCAAATCTTACAAACCACTTGTAGATATGAGGAGTACCAACAAAGAGGAATCACTTGGGCTACCTTCTGAGAATGATTTCAAGCAGATCGATTGAGAGATGACAAAGCTTCAGCTTGATCAAGTTCGCAAGAGCTTGCATTCGTCTCAGTTCGTCTAGATCATTTCAAGGCCATAAGATCAATAATGCCTCCTCCAGATTTGATTCGGACCGTCGATAAACCCCCAAAAGTTGACCGCAGATTCAAGCAACAGGATCTCATCTTCACCCTTCACTCAAGATTCATTCATAGACGTCATATTAGACTGCCAATGCATCTGAACCATCCAAGGATCCACATAACTTAAAGGGTTCATTTGCACCCTTACCCTCTATCCTTTTATTTTAAATAAGTCTCTTCAAAGGACACGTGTTGTCCAGGCCTTTAATGAACATTTGCATTATTTTCCGTGGTATTTATTTCATTTGCACATTTATCCTGTTGAACTTCGGCGCATGTTGTGCACGTGAATTTTTTAAAAATGGCAATAAAATTCTAAATTTTTTGAGTTATTATCAGGACCTTGAAGTTAATTTATTTGCATTTTGGTCTAGTCTAGTGGGGCACATGAGCCCATACATGTGATATTTTGGGAAAGTTGTACGGTAAGCCTTGCGGTTTTATTTCTTGTTATCACTTAGCTTGCATTTTTCAATTAATTGCATATTAGTCCCTATAAGCCTGCATATTTTTTTTCATGTTAAAAATAGAAGAAAAATTAGCAAAATACCTGGAAAAATTCTACAAAAGTTGTCTTAACTTCTAATTTAAGTCACCTTGCATCCATAATTACCATATTGCATTTTCTTAGTTTTTATTATTTATTAAAATTTAAAGACACTATAAAAATATTCTCTTTACATTTAAAAATCATAAAAAATATAAAACTTCTTTTAAAAATTCTTAAAATATCATGTTTGCTTATTTTGTTTTCGTTTTAATTCCTTTCTAATTTTCATATTTTTATCATTCATAAAATTAGTAAAAAAATATAAAACATTAAAAGTATAAAAACTTCATAAAATTCATTTGAAAATCAAAAAATATCATAAAATTACTCTCTGGAAAATATTAAAAATTATCTTTCATAATGTATATAATTCATTCATTTTTTTATCTTGTTTGTTATTTTAAAAATCAAAAAAATATTCATATTGCAATATGTTTACATTATTTACTATTTTTAAATTATTTAAAGTCTAAAAAATTTTGAAATGTTCTAAAGAATTCGTAAAGGCATCAGAAAAAAGTTAAAAAACCTAAAAATAATTTTAGTCCAATTTTCTCTATATATTTGCTAAAGTTAAAAATTCCAAAAAGAGTGCACTGTCTTATTTGTTTATTTTTCTATTAATATTAGACTTTTTAAATATTAAAAAATATCTTTAATGAAATTAAAAATAATAAAAAAAATAAAAACAAAATACCAAATAACAACTACAAAATTAAAATTCCATAAAAATATAAAAGATTCAAAAACTCAAAAACCAAGCATAGTGTGCAAATAATTACCTTCATTCTTTTTTTGACTACACATTGCATTAAGCCTTGGGATTTTTGTAGCCTCCCTGAGTTCGATCATGTTAGCTATACATGTAAATTAAATAACAAATTATCTTTCTATATTTTTGTATTAATATTTTTGCTTGAGAATTAATACTTTTTTATTTGACGCTTCATTGGGTTGTGTTGACACTCATGAATAATTTATCCAAATAAAAACCCTGGTAAAAGCGAGTCAACACATACTGTGACAAAGAAGGAGGCAGGGACCAAACAGTTGAGACCACCAAGAAAGACTGAAATTATTTGTTATACCAATAAAAATAATAAACGATTTTTATTATTTTTCTGCTAAAACATAAAAAATATTTGTAATTTTGTATAGTATTTATCTACAATTTTCATTTATTTAACACATTGACTTATTAGGTGTCACTATTCATATGTATTTATATAAGTAAATGTACATGTATTTTGCATCTTTTATTTTTATTTTGTATTTTATATTTTATTAATTGATACATGTAATTTATGTATTTATAATTTATTTAAATACATGTTTTGATATTTTTATGGTATTTTTTAAGTTTATTTATGTACTTGAATCATTATGTATGTATATATTATAGGTATACTATATGTGTACATTACATACATATTATATAACTTTATTTATTTAAATATATTTTAATGGTTTTATTCCAATTTTATTATGTATATAAATTTTGAATAATATTTACAAATTTATAAAAAAATATAAGGAAGTAAAAATATAAAGAATAAATATATTGAATAATATATACAAGAATTGAACAATAAAGGCCCTAAAATTTTTTTTTGCATCTTAACTTCAATTTCAATGAAACACCTTCATTAAATAGCTAATTTTATTTTACGAGTAGTAAAGGTGAGTTTGGTGAATTTTGATTTTATATGGAGAAGATACAGATATGTAAAATTTTCTTTGCAGCTTTTTTATGTCCCAGTGATGAACAAGACTTTAGTGAGGATCTAAAAATTATCCTCATGAAATGTGAAGATAAATTTTCACTATGGAGACCGCTCATTGAAGTCGAATTGACATCAACAATTAACCCATACAAGAACTAAATCGATCGGGCAAGGGGTTAAAATTTACTATACCATACAATAAAATGTATAGTAGGCAAGTATAGTAGGGGTCGAACACATGAAGAACGAGGGATAGACTACAAATTTATCTCAAATAGACAATATATATTTTTGGGCTTTTTACATATTTTTAGGTTTTTGTGAGATTTTAATTTTTTTTTATTTTTTTATAATTTTTTAGATTTTTTATTTTATACCTTTTTATTTTATTTTTAGATTTTCTAATTTTTAATTTTTATAATATTTAATAATAATAAAAAAGTCTATGTAGATTTATATAGAGAAAACTTTTATATGTAAAAATATATCTATAAATACTCAAAATTCACAAAATAAATTATTTTTGCCTTTTTTTTTAAATTTCTCTATTTTTGATATCTTTCTTATAATTCTTACTATTTTTTGTATTTCTAATTGAACTAATAAGATAAAATAATGGCTATGATATATAGGTCGATAGTACATAAAATTCAAAAATAGAAATGAATATTTTTGGAATTTTTTTACAATAATTATAAGTATTTTGGATCTTTTTATTTTTAGTTGTTTTCTTTTTCTATTTTTTGGGATTTTGGTATCTAGGCTCAAAATAAAATAATAAACAAAATCTATTTTTTAAAAAAAATTTCAAATCATTTTTATAATTTTTTATGTATTTTTAGATGCAAATAAAAATAAATAGCTTAGTTTTTATTTTTAATAAATAGAAAACAACCCTTAAATAAATAAATAAAAATATATATGGTACATATAGATATCATATATTTTATTGTTATTTTCTAAGAATTTTTAGATGACTGAGATATTTTTAACAAAATAAAATCTAGAAAAAAGAAAATACAGTCTATAAGGGTTATTTATGTGAATATTTAAATTTCCTAGACCAAAGTTGAACACCTCAATAAATATTAGGGCCAAAAATGCAATTTCTCCAAAACATATCCAATAATATATACATAGATGGTATTTCTACAATTAAAACAATGTCTAGTTGGCATATCCAATTTTCCAAAAAATATTAGTTTATTAATTCAAAAAATAAGAACTAAAATGAAATAAATAAATAAATAAAACTCAGGGGCTTAAATGCAAAATACTCGGTCCCCTCACATGCACAGGCATGTAAGATGACGTGGATTGGACCTAAGTACGAATATGGGAAGCACAGGGGGTAGACTGCAAAATGTCCAAACTTAATATGCTATAGACAAATGTTTGAGTACTAAAAATAAATACAAAATGTGTGAAGGTATATGTCAAAATTACCCTCTCCCACGCGATCAGATAATACTTATGTTCCCACTTATCCATTTGTAATCCTCGCAACGACGGTTGACGCTTCGACTTTAGAAGGATGAGATTAAATCTCAGCGGTGAGATCGACAGTTGATGGCTCGTGCATCCAAGGGATGATGTTCAAACTGGAGCTAATGGATGATCAGAAGGTTGTTGATGCTCACAAAGAACGGTGAATAACAATTATACTGGAGCCAATGTCGATCGGTTATACTACTCGCTTCCATCTACCTGGGAAGCTCGCAGCTAGTGCAAAATGGAGATGATATTCCTCCATAGCTACTGGAGGTCTCAGAAGGGTCTAGGACCAGCCAAGGAAGCCTTGGAGGCTCGAGGTGTCTGGGAGCACTTCCTCGGTTCAACACGCCTACAAATGGCTTTTTCTTGTTGTTTCCTACAAGGATAGAAAAAGGGGCCAAAAACAAAGCCTCTGAGGCTTCGGGTGGTGAAGGTGAAGTAGATATGGCTCAGGTGGAGGTGCTCCGGTGTACGGTAGAGGACGAGCACAGGAATCAAGATCAAGAGAGGATCTGGTTGACTAGAGACGCATGGAGTGAAGGGAATACACTGGGGAACGAAATGGAGGTGAAAGAGCAGGCGTAGCACAATTGAAATGCATTAAGGAGATTCACTGGAGCTCAGCTCTAGCGAACTTCAAAATTTTGATTTTTGAATAAAAAGAAAATTAGAATTAAACTAACACATAACCTTTACTACTACTAATCTACTAATCTAAGGAATCGAAAAGACTATGAAAGGATGAGCTTTACCTTACCTTGACGAGAACAGAGAAAGCTCGTGGTAGAGCTTGGATTTCTTCGATTTGACGCCCACACGATTCGTTGAACCCTCCAAAGGACTCCCGTTGTCATTGGAATTCAACTAGGTGTGAAGAGTTAAGAATTTGTACCGGAAGCAGGATCAAATTCAAAATGAGGCTAGGGACATGGTTTTGTACATGAGAGGGTTGGATTGGAACATGTGCAGGATTCAGGAGCCCTCGGATCAAGAAATCAATGATGCGTAAAAGTTCATTGCTCGAGGATCAAAAGTCAAGAAGAGATCAATATAATGGAAGCAAGGATTGGGCATGATAATTCAAGGAAGACAGGTCAAAATTCGACTGGCGGCCGAACCAAGGCGGTTAGAGAGATTACCTATGAGCAACTACGTCAAAGACCTGATTGGACCACGTGTGTACGCTACACAACAAAACTACAAATAAAATGTTTATCAATTTAAAATAAAATAATAAATGATTTTATTAATTTTTATTAAAACTTGAAAAATATTTACTATTTTATGTTTTTATTATGTTTTCTATGTATTATTACAAGTTATATTATTATAAGTTATTTTTTAAAAGTTATATATTTACCTATGTTATGTGTATTTTATTTCTATTTTACATCTTGTATTTAATTATATATACATAATTTATATTTATTATTTATTTCAATAGACACAAATATATTTTTATTATATTTTTATGAAGTTATTTGCATACTAAAATAAATATATGTATTTATTATAAAGGCATATGTACAGTATATTCATCTATATAGAAGTAGATTTATTTGCTTTTTAGTGAGTTTTTTTATTCTAATTATATACATATATAAAGAATATTTACAAAATTATAAAAATTATAAAATAATGGAAAATATAAAGAATAAATAAAATGAATATGTAATTCTAATATGTAGTACAATAGGGGTCCAAAACATAACTTTTGCATCTTAACTCCAAATTAAATGAAACCACCTTCACTAAACAACTTATTAAAGTTATATACAATTAAAGTGATTTTGATTCATTTTGAGTTCATATGGATAAGATATAGGTCTCTGATATTTGGGTTTTGGCTTATTATTTTGAGTGTAGAATGCACAATATGCATTATTTTTCTATAAAGTAAATTTTGTATTTTTCTATTTATTTTTATCTACAACTTTCATGTACAGAGCTTCTTTATTTGAGTATAAATAAGAAAGATTAAAATATATTCTAAAAATGCATTATTGAAGACTAAATAATTAGGGTTTTTATTGTGTTTTTGACCCTTATCCCCCCCTGCTTAATTCCTTGTCGACCCAATCATCACGATGCCTAGGTCTTAGGGTTAGGGTCATAAAATATATTTGGCATTTTATTTCTTTTTATTTGATTTTATTTATTATTTTATTTTGTCTTTAAATACATTACGTTATACATTATTTTCATAATAAGTAATGAATGTTATTTGTACAAATTAATTTTATTAACGTGCATTTAGCTAGGGTTTAAAGGCCAAAATGAAAGAATAAAGGTGATGAAATGGAGATTCATCACTCAGGCACAATGTACATTATTTTTTAGTGAAATAAATTTTATATTCTTTGTATTTTTATGTACAATTTTATTGTTCAACATTTATTGACTTTATTTGTAAAAATAGGAAAATGAAATAGGTCCCAAAATGTAATTATTGGCCTATAAATTTAGGATTTCTTGATTTTGTTTTCTGTATAATTTGTTGCCCTCTCTCCCCCTACTTTATTCCTTGTCAACCTAGTCCTCAAGATGACTAGGTCTGAGGATCTAGGGTTACACGGTGTCTTAGACACTTCATTTTTTCTGTTCTTGCCTTTATTCTTTTATTTTGAAATTAAATACAGTATATTGTATATTATTTTATAATGTATTTATTGTTAATTGTTAGGTGTTTATTTTCATAAAAGAATGATATATACATGCATTTAACTATGGATTTAAGGACAAAATGAAAGAATATATATAATGAAATGAAGATTCATCACCTCCCAAGAGATTCTAGAACTTGAATCATTTTTTTTTGAAACATTCAACTTAACAACTTTAGTGTTGATACCATCTCCTTCCCTGGAAAGACCACCCCTTTGACTAACAAAAGACTAACACTATCATTGGGGTATGGGCCCCAAATACACTCTAAATGTTGGCTGAATCAATTTCCCCATGTATCCATCTTCCTATGGTCCCTCTCTGATGAATTTCCATTTCATCACCTTTATCCTTTCATTTGGCCTTAAATACCTAGTTAAATGCATGTATATATTATTGTCAAAATAAACCTTCTTTAATTTGTAAAGAATACTGTATAAAATATTGTATATTGATCATATTTAATTCCAAAAAAAGAATAAAGGAAGAAAATAAAAAGAAACGAGACATCTTAAGTGTTAAGTGACCCTAGCCCTCGAGACTCATCATCAAGATGACTTAGTCAACAAGAAATAAAGAGTAGATAGGGCATCCAATTGGAGAGATTACGCAGTCTAGAAACCCTATAAATATAGGCCAATAATTACCTTTTCGGACCTATTTTATTCTTTATTAATTACACATCAAATCAATAAACTTTGTACATAAAAGTTGTAATAAAAATACGTAAAAAATTCAAAGTTGATTTTAGCGAAAAATAATATACAATGTACTTTTACACTCGAAAAAAAGTCAAAACCCTAAATTCCCAGACCATATCTTCTCATAGGAACTCAAAATGTACCAAATCACCTTTGATTGTATATAACTTTTCATAAGATATTTAATGAACATGGCTTCATTTAATTTGGAGCTAAGATGAAAGAGTTAGGTTTTGGACCCATATTGTATAGTTTACCGGAATAAAATATTCATTTTATTTATTATTTATAATTTTTATAATTTTTATATTTATATAATTTTGTAAATATTATTTATATTATATGTAAATATTTAGAATAAAATAAAACCATAAAGAAAACACCAAAATAAAATAGCTTGTATAAATACATAGATAAATATACTATACTTATACCTATATAATAAGTATTCATATTTATTTAAGTGTACATAATATATCATAATTATACAATAAAAATATATTTAATTGTATTTAAATAAGTTCTAACTATATAAATTATTTGTATAAAATGATTTAATCAAAATACAAAATAAAAATGAAATACATAAAATATAGATGAATATACCTATATGTATACTTGTAAAAAGTAAGATACATTAAATTAAGACATATAAATAAATAATATTATTAAATAAATACTATGTAAAATTAGAAATTACTTTTATATTTGAAGAAAAATTAATTAATTCATCTGATAAGTTTTATTCATTTACAATGAATTTGTTGCCTGGATTAATCTTGTTGGTCCACGCAGACCAACCAGATCACCGAGTCTATTGACCTAAGGTCAACTGTACCCCAACAACCTCTGACCCGTGTCATAGTCACAGACACCCTCCTTCGCTGAATTTCCATACCTCCACCCTTCTCCTTCTCACCTCGAGCCTTCCACCATCATGTAGCCCGATCATCCCTCACCCACGCCCATCCTCGGATCTCCACCTACCACCACCTCTGATCACACAATCCTCCATTGAAAATCAAAGAAACTTCATCTATAAATAGACCCCCAAATCCCCTTTTGACTTTTTGATCGCCCTTTAGCCGAGCTCAACCCCTCAGATCACCACCAAGAGCCTCTCGTTCGTGACAGGAACGTGGAGCTTCAATCGGCAGCGAGGAGGATCGGTGGAAGTGCCGCATCCAAGCACCTCCGGTCATCACCATCGAGGTTCTACTTCTTGAGCTCCCAGCTAAGTCGAGCATCTTTCCCTACTTTTCATATGTAATCATGTAGCTTAGATTTTATTTTTCATAATTAATTTTAGGTTTCATTAAGCTGATATTCTTAATTTGCAAATCCCCCAAATTATTAGATCTCGAGCTCTAATCCTGTTTCATCGTAATCCTTACAGTAATTGACCCATTGATGAACCTCTGATTCTCACTCTTTATTCATTTATTTTAGCTATTTATCCTCGCAAAGCATCATGTAAATAGGTATAAATACAATAAGTTAGAATGCAATATGCATTTGTTAATATTATATATTTAACATGTACTTGTGAAAAAATAAAAGAATAAAGAAGAAGAAAAAGGAAGGATGTATTTAGAAAAAAATACAGAGTGATCGGAATCCCAAGAGAAGGTCAAACCTTAACCTAATCGCCTAACAAAATAAGTAGAGAGAGATAAGGCCTACTCTATATTGTACATATTACCTGTGTAAATAAATAATTATTTTTTATAAAATAAAAAAAATGTTCTTTTAACCTCCTTGTATATAGTCCTAAGAATAATACAAAAATTAGAAAAAATGAAATAAAAATCAAATAAAATCCTCTCTCACCTTTGCAAAATACATGTATGTGTCTCACTCCTTATTTATTATATACCTGTAAATAAAGAATAAAAATAAAAATAAAACTTATTTTATACTCCAAAATTATGTTGTAAATAAATAAAATATAAAAATTGGGGTATTTTGAAAAAATAACAAAATAAAAATTATTGTACACAATACATAGGTATAATACACATGTATATAATAGATTACAATGTATAAAGATTATTTTATTTTTCATAAAAATAAATAAAAATCACAGATAAATAGTTTGAAAAATAATAAATATTTTTCATTTTATACACTTTTTTATTTTTAAGCAATTTACTATTTTTATTGAATTTGTTAATATTTTTTACATTCAAATTTTTGATTGGTCTAGGTCACTTTGTTGACTTGGGTCAACGCACTCTTCCAGGCTTCACCCGACCCGACCCTGTTCGTCAGACCAATTTCTCCCAATTTTCCCCAGTCGGGTCATTCCACCCCTCGCCCCGATTCTTCGCCCGTGGCTTCTCATTGGATTCATGATCTTTGCGGATCCCTATGAAGGCGTGGATCTTTTTAGGGTTGAGTGCCTTTGCCTGAGTCTTCCACCCCCCTAGGAACTCATAAATCATCTCTTTAGCCTCCACTGCAGCAGAGCTCGTTCCTCGCCTCTTCTTCCAGCCCTAGAGACCTCATGTGGAGTGACAACTACTGGAGGAACCCCTTGGATTGGAGTTTAGTGGTCGGGAGCCGTAGCTCAGCTACGTGGCCGGCGAGCGCCGCCGCGTCTAGCCTCCCCACCTTCCACAGCAAGATCGAGGCCATTACCTTGTCATCCATCACCGCCTGGAGCTCAGGATCACTCTCAGATCTTTAGGTATCCATTCTATCCCCTGCAGCTTTCCTTTTTGATTCGGTCCATCCATTCCACTCCGCCACCAGTTCACTTGCTCCGACCAGCTGGTCAAAGCCCTGATATCCAAACCTATCCGTTCAGACAGACGTACCGCATCGCCCTTCACCTTCTCCTGCAACCGGTTCACCCTATACTTCAACCATCGGGTTGAGATTAGGCTCGATCTCCATCCCTCTCATTCGCTGGAGATCCCCAATCCGCCTCTCCACTGTTTCTTTCGTTTCCAGCTCCAATAACCCTGATCGGAGCACTGCCCTGAGTCACAGCCTTCTTTTGCAGGGACCCCCGTGCAACAGGACCCTCTGACGGACCTCCAGCTAAGTGGTGGAGCAGATCTAGGTGGAGTTCCCTCGTCTTGGCCACCCGACCATCATCCAGCTGATCTGCCTCTTACATTAGATGCGGAGCATCCCTCTGGAGGTGCAAGACCATTTTGGGGCTCGATCAGCCCAACATATTCGCCCCCATCCTTAATTGAAGTTCACCTCACACATGTTCATCCACCATCGTCAGCCACCATCGGATGAGGAACAAAGCGCCAGATTAGATCTGAGTCGTTCGTTGTAACAGCCTTTGGGACCGTTGATCTGGCGCACTCTAACACATCTGCACTGCACGTCACTGACATTCCCTAGAGCGTCAGATCTGACATAACATGTGATCAGCGCCACATGTTCCCGCATAGTCCAGATTCCGCCACGTGTGCCCACTCCCTCCTCACGTGCCTGGGGGTATATTGCACTATTTCCCTGCCTTTTTCATGCTTTATTATCTAGTTCCAATAAATAAGTTGTAGTTTGAATATTTTGCATAAGGACCCTTGTACTTTTTAGTATTTGCATTTTAGTCCCTTTTTATGTGTAGCACATGGCCTGACATGTGATATTTTGGGTTATTTGCATGTCATATCCGTGTGATTTAGGAGTGTTATGCTTTGAGTGAAAACTTTTTGAGAATTGCACTTATGCCCCTCTGAGCCCGTGTCACAAGTTCCGCACGTGTTGATCTGGAATTTTTACAATCTCAGCCCCTATGCTTTTTATTATAATACTGATTGTCTTGTAACTTTTCAATAATTGCAAGTAGGTCATTGTGTATTGTGCATGTTGTTTTCAATCAAATAATTATTAAATCAACTCCAAAAATTTCACAAAAATTATCAAAAGCTCTTGCTAACGTGTAATATTTTTGGTAATTTTTGTGACCCGATTTAATTTTATATGATATTTACTAAAAATCAAAAACCTTAATAATATGATTGTTTATTTTATAAAATACAAAAAATGTATATAAATAGACCCAAAAATTCTATAAAATTTTTTGTGTGTTTATTGTAGTTTATTTTTGTTCCTGTATAATTTTTGTTGCACTATCTTTTATAAAAATCCTAAGAATCACAAAAGACTAAAAATCTTATAAAAATCATTAAAAAATGTAGAAAAATAAAAAAATGGATTTATGTTCCTTATTCTACCCCTTTTTATTTAATTTATCAAAAAAATCACAATCAGGACTTTTGGATAATTTTAGTATTTTAAATTTGCCCTTTGGTTCAGGTTGTATATTGTCCTCATGTTTTGTGTGTGTTTCATTTTTATAAAATCAAATAAAAATAGTAAAATATCATAAAATTATTAAAACATCTGCATATTTGAAAATTATAAAAATATTTTTGTTTCTAATTTTGGAGTATTTTTAGGCCTAATAAAAATTGTTAGAACTTGTTTTTGCCTCATTCTACTTATTTGTTTTCTAATTAGAAAATATAAAAATTTGAAAAATTAAAACAACAAAAATATACGTTTTATTTTCTGATTACCAACTACTTCGTACATTTCTGTGCTCCTTGTGTTTGACCCTGGTCGCTATACCAAGTTAAATAAATAGCAGAGACCACTTCATTGGATTTTGTGCTTGTGATTGTCTTAATTGTGGTCTTGATTTTTCTTGATTGACTGAGCCTCGTGATTCGGGTCGCAACAACCCTTAGATATTACTTAACCCGAGTTGCCTTGGCGGGTCAACATAATGGTGTCATTTTCGGGGAGCATGGCTTAACAGTCGCTTTTCAATTTTCTTTTTCTTTTTATTTTATTAATTTCACCTCTATCTATTATAACTGCTTTCTGACCCGTTTTTGTTTCACTTTTTTGTGCAAGGAACCGCCTGAGGATGTTTTGGAGGAGACTCGTACATGAGGAGAGGAAGGAGCACGTGCAAGGAATAGTAGTTGTTAAAGAATAGAGTTGCTTTTTCTTTAAGCAGACTATTTATTATTGTAATAATATAGGACCTCAGACTTTCTTGACTTGGCTTATATCGATGTTTGTTTCGCCGAGCACCGGTGTTCTTGGGGGACCTCACCGTGGTTTTTCGTCGGTTTTGATTTTCTTCGCCCCTTATTTTCTTTGATTCTCGAAGAATTTGGCCCCTAGATTTAGGAATTTCTGTGATTGTGACATAACTGATTAAGGTCCAATCCCTAACTATTTGCATGCACATATTGTTTGTAATTGCACCTACTTAATAAATCATTAATAAAAAGTTAACTTGGTTGCTTGAGATGTCACGTGCTGCTAGAGGTCGTATACATCGTGTGCATGATCCGTTGTGGCAGACACCGATCGGCATCAGAGACTAGACTTAGACCTCTCTCTCTGACCAGTTAACTACAGTTCTTCACGATTAGAAATTGCTCATCTAAGGTCGTTTTCTTCTTGCATCATTTAGATTAGTTTTATTTCTATCTTTAAATTTATACATGAATCGCCCTGCATGTAGAGTGCTGGAGTCAAATATGTCTTCCTTACTTTGCATGCATCATCGTGTTTGATTGCGCATCGGCTTTTTCAACTTCTCCCCTTGTTTTTGGACTTTAAATAATCAGGAGATCGGAAAATTCATTAGGCATTTGTTTGCTTATTGAAAAATACCATAAAAAGTGATAACCATAAAATTAAGACTGCTAAACAAACATGATCCTAAAAGATGACTCATTTAAAAATCTAATTTGGGAGAGTCATCCCCATATTGTTTTGTCTGCTTGCGCAAGAGAGTGACCCGCACACTAGTCTACAGCCATACATGAACTCTCATCAGACTATTGGTCTTTGGGCTAGTCGTTCTCCAATGAGGATTGCTCCGATCTTCGGTAAAGCGGGCCACGATATCCTTAACAGAGTGAGTTGATCAGGTAGCTAGTAAATAGTCCGCAACTTGTACTGGCTGGGAAAGATCTAGCTTTGGGAATGGGCCAGTCTCCTGGGAGCATCGAGTTCATACCAGATCGCTTAATCACCCGGTTAGAATGAATTATCACATAAATGAAATTGACAAGATAAATGATCGAACCTTCACGGTCATCTCCGCATTGGGTAGGTGAATTGGGAGTTTGACTGCCGATCTTGATTGTTTCCAGATCCCATCCGCCTTTTTCCTAGATCACAATGATGGGCCGGAGGTCCCTTAGGAAGCCTTTAGTTACACCACTTTCGAGCACTCTGCCCCACTCACCTAGACAGGTTCGAGAGAGCTTAGACCCGCTCTCAGAACCTGAGTTTGATTCCACCCTATTCCCCCTCGATCACCGTTTTTCCAGTCCTGAGATGCCCGAGAAGAGACCAGCACAGATATTTATTCATCTGGCGGCACTTGAGATCGGGTCTTTTGCCTTTGCAGAGACCCAAGAGATGGATAGCAGCGAGGAGCGCACCGATGAGCAGTCCCAGAGTACCACATATGTTCTAGATCAGGGCGCCATCAACAACACACTATTAGCCTCCATGGAGATGATGCAGAGACAGATCAGAGACTAGGGAGCCTTCATGGCAGAGGTACACAGAGAGATGGCATAGATGCGTGATGACTGAGGAGAGCCGAACCGAGCAGGCAATGGAGAGATACCAGAGTTTAGAGGAGGAGGTGGAGGACATCCAGAGGATCCACATGAGCCAGTCCGACTAGCTAGGCTGATGAGAGAGTTGCACAACCCTGGTGCAACTCTTACACATCGTTGGATTCAGCTTCCGGTGATTTTGGGAGACTTCAAGCTCCCTCCTCAGACTATCCAGCTATTGCCCAAGTTCCACGAGCTTTCCACCGAGGAGCCGCATCTATACCTATAGGAATTTGAGATGATCTACAACACTTTTCACGACAGATACGTGGACGAGGATACCGTCAAGATGATGGCTTTTCCATTCTCTCTGGTTGATAGAGCAGCCTATTGGCTGAAACATTTGGGGAGATATGTCACTTCATGGGAGCAGCTCCGAACCGAGTACTTGAACAAGTATTATCCGCTCGTTAGGTGTTGAACCGAAAAATCACAGAGGTCATGTTGACACCCAAGGCGAATCAACAGTCGCTGATTTGACCTCCAGCAAAATCCGCAGTTCAAACAACAATTAACCCACAACAAGTAAACCAAGAAATGAAAGTAAATGTGCGAGGTTAAAAATTTATTATAACTGTACAACAAAGATGTGTATAGGTGCAAGTATGTATAGAGGTCGAACATAAGGAGCAGACAGGTAGAACGGGGCAAAAATTGCTTAAAAAAGCGTGAATGTGAAAAATTGCCTATCTATGCTATATTTTTGTGAGTTTTGAATTTTATATTTTTTATTTAATTTTTTAAATTTTATATTTTTATATTTTGATTTTTAATTTTCTGATTTTATATTTTCTTTTTATATTTTATATATTTTTTTATATTTTCTTTTTCAATAATAGAATATATATACAATATAAGAGAGAGAGAGGAATAGAGTATTTGTGAAAATAGGTAAAAATACTCAAAAATAAGGAAATAAAATGGTTTTAGGTTTTTTATATTTTTCTAATGTTTTTGTGATTTTTTCTAAATTTTTCCTAATTTTTTGGTATTTTTAAAGTAGAAAATACTAAAAACAGTAGATAAAATAAAGAGCTGAAATTTAAATGGAGGAATAAAATAGAAAATAGTAGCAAAAATTCTCCAAATTAATTTTAGATTAAAGATAGAAAAATAAAGAAAATTCAGGAAAAGAAAACACAATATTTAGATTTTTTATGAATTTTACAAATTTTTATGAAGGTTTTTAGAGTTTTATAATTTTTATGAGTTTTCTGTTGTATTTTATAATGATTTTTGGACTGAAATTAAAACACACTAAAATAGACAATATATATATATATATATTCGGAATTTTTGAGGTATTTTTTATGGATTTTATAATGTAAACAATGCTGAAAATAGTTGTTTTTAATTTTTTATAAATTCTAAAATGCAATAAATATATAAAATAAAAATAGAGCGACAATCTATAATGTATCAGGAGCTTAAGTTGATTTTTGTGGATTGTTTAGGTATTTATAGACACATGGAATAAATACATGAAACATAAAGAAAATGCATACATGTAGGGGTATTTTACTAAATATGGCAATGTTCAGGGGATTGCACGCAAATTATCCAAAAACTATATAACACTATATAAAATTCCTTGGACCAATTATAAATACCCCAAACTCCAAGGATATATCCGCACAAACGCTAAGTACACGTGCGTAACGCACGTGACCTGGCGAGGGACCTCAATGGAATATTACAAAAGGGCAGGGGGCGTTACGCAAATTATCCAAAAGTTTATAACTGCTAATGAAAGCTTGAAAATCGATAATTAAATACAAAAAGAAGCCAGACGTATCGTGCAAAATACCCAGAGGCGCGAATCGGACGGCTGGGCGCCGTTTACTTAAGATACGTGGTGCGATCTCAGGCCTGATACCCCTTCAGTCCTACGGTTCAGATCAGAACGCAAATGAAGATCGAACGGTGGCAGGCACAATTGATCCAAGGGACGCTGCTTTCCATGAAGAACAATGGAGGATCCAACAACGACGCCACGTGAAGGAAGAACGAGGCGATGAACTCAGCCTGGATTACTTTGGGGCTCCAAAATCGTCGCGTACCGTGCGTCTCTTTCCCCTCTGATGAGACCAGAACGTCCTGGGAGCCTACTCTCTCGATTGGTGGCCCCAAAATGGCGGAAAGAGCGTTGGAGGACCACCGCAGCGTGCATGGGCTGGAGCTGCTCCAAGAGTTGTTCCTTCAAAAGTTTGACCCCCAGATGGGGTCATTTGGCCTCCTGGAACCTGCAAGGATGAAGCACAAGCGCGAGAGATGGTTCTGAGTCAAATAAAGGTGGAGAGGGTGGCGTGCGTGGAGTCGGGAATGGGCTTGCCGGAGTGGGGGTCCGACGAGCTTCGATGAACGAGATTTATGCTAACTTACTGAATCAAAAGACAAAATACAGATTCTAACTTACCCTAGGCTTAAGAGTGCACTAAAAATACGGTAAAAACAGACCTCAATGGCTATCAAAGCCAGAGATGGGTACCTCGATGACGGCGCCCGCCGGAGGTAGTGGAACGGCCAGATAAACCCGCCACCCGCTGCCTTAGATGGCTGGAGGTGATGCTGTCACCATCACCAGTCCTGAGCTCACGTAAGGGAGCAAGAGACAGGTCAAATGGGGTTCAAGAGGTCAAGGAGGAAGAGGGCGGTTTTTGAAGAAGCGGCCGAGTGATCGTGATAATCGAAGTGTGTGGCGCGCCTCAGTGATCCAATCACAAAGCAATTCAGTGGGCGTGTAAGAGAACATCTCGAGGAGAAAAAGTTCTTTAGGGCGCATCATGAATGGATGCAAGGTGCAGCCTCCAAAAAGGGGCAAAAACCAAGAAAAATCATATATGACACAGGTCACAAGAGTGGGTCCGAGAGTTGACCCGTCGGTCAACTCTCCAGACCCCCTGGTTGGTCCACGTGGACCAACCAGGAAAAATCCTAGAAAAAATCTTTGTAAATTCAATTAAAAATAGTAAACGATTTATTTAATTTTAGGTTATTAAATAAAAAAAATATTTATTATTTTATAATTATTTTATGGTGGTTTTTTTTATTTTTATGAGGTATAAAAATACAAGTTACATTTTTAGGCCTTTATAGGTATATTTATCTATATATTTTATTATTTAATTTTTATTTTGTGTTTTTAATTAATTTATTCTTTTTATTATTTTATAAATATATAAAGTATTTTTATACACTTAAATAGATTTTTATTTTATTTTTCTGATATATTTATACACTTAATAAAATAGGAGTATATTTTATGTAGGTATATTTATAGGTATCAAACCTATGTATAATATAGAGGTATTTTTATTTTGTATTCCTTTTGTATTTTATTTTGATTTTAATGTAAATATATATTATAAATAATATTTACAATATTTTATAAATATAAAATTATGAAAATAAAGAATAATAAATAAATTGAATATTTTAATCTGTACAAGTATACAATAGGGGTCCAAAACTCAACTTTCAAACAGTAGCTCCGCCAAATGCGAAACCACTGCCATTAAATAGCTTATTTTACATTATATACAATTAATGTTGAGTTTGATGCATTTGGAGTTTTTATTTGGGAGATACAGGTCTGAGAAGTTGGGATTCTGGAATTTTATTCAGACCATAACTTTTTATCTGTACATTATTTTTCAGTGAAATAAATTTTGTATTTTTCTTTATTTTATTATCTACAAATTTCATGTACAAAGTTTCTTTATTTGAAGTATAAAAAGTGGAATCAAAAATAGGTCCTAAAATGAATAAAGAATGGGTAAAACAAAAGGGATTTTTATTGTATTTCAGCCCCGATCTCCCCCTACTTTATTCCTTGTCGACCTAATCATTGAGATGCCTAGGTCTCAGGGTTTCGGGTCATAAAATATTTACAATATTTTATTCTTTTTCTTTTCTTTTCTTTATTCTATAATTTTGGCTTTAAAAATCGTATTTTATATACTTTTCACACACATATGCATGTATGCTAAAATGCATGAATTAATGCTATTTACACGCATTTACTAGGGTTTTGTAAGGCCAAAATGATAGAATAAAGATGATGAAACGTAGATTCATCATCCCCTATACTTTCCTTTGCTATTCCCTAGCAAACACTTATGCAATAAGTGCATAAAAGAGAAATAAAGAAAAGAAAAAGAAGAAATGTGGATTAAATTTGATAATCAAACTTGTCTTCACAAAATCAAAGTTTGGAGATTAAGTCGGACCTTTGAATTTTTAGTGCGGTAGGAACCTTGATGAGAATCAGATTTGAAATCCAACAGTCCCCGAGGATCCCAAAACTCTACTCAAGTCTCCTCAATAGCCAGGTCAGAAATATCTCAACTCATACGCAAACCCTTATGACTATTAAGCTGACTCGTACAGTGTAAGTGATGGTGGCTCTCCCAAATAGAATGACAAAGAGACTGACTTCTCCAGTATGACAACCCAATGATTCCCCAATCCAACAACTCCTTCCTCGAGGAGCGTGGTATTCCCTTCGAAGTTCAAGTGGCAACCAGCTCAAGAGGAGGGGGTGAAGAGAAGAATGGACGGTAGCCAGTGTAGCTACCTATCCTAGGATGCAAGATCAGTGTAGTCAAGTCATCCAGCTGCAGGCTCACATATTTGACTTTGAAGTCAAGCTTGCTTATTGACTAGACAACATATGTACATACTTTGCAGGCATTTTATTTTTGTACAAGCCTGTCTTTTTTTTTAAATACTATTCACAACAGCATTTACATAGGGAGTTTTTCCTCTTGAGCCAGTAGACTATCCCTCTTTTGAAGCATTATTGCAACCCACACTCTCCCGTCTTTAGAATTCCTCATCACTGGACGGGTTGGGGTGCACTTCCCTCCCTAGAGGAGGACAAGTGTTTCCACTTGCGTGCGTCTCATACTGGCAAATCCAATCCCTCACCACTCCAACTGAGTTGAGCCATGTGAAAGGTGCAGGTGTACAAGTTAGGTCATTATCAACAAGAGTCGTGCGTGTGTTCTGAAATACTCTTCTTAGGTAGTTAAGAATCCATTGAACCAAGTCTCGTGATCCTCAAAGAATTAAGTCAACTAGAACTGAAGTACCTCAACCCGGTTCCTATAAGGTTCCTGTTATTAGGTAGATTTTAAGGTCCAATCAAGCTCCAATCTACGGAATTTACTTAGACTTGTTCAACTATCAAACTCAATCCGAAAAATGCTCATGCTATGCAAATGATATGCAAAATGCAAAAAAAAAATTTTGTGATGCAATTTTCAATATTTTGAACTTTTTATGGATTTTTGAAAAGATGATGATGCATATGCATTTTTTTATTTTTCTATTCAAAAAGATTTTTCAAATGTTTTTGGATTTTAATTTTTGCAAATGTATTTGGGATTTTTTAAAACAAAAAGTTTTTTGGCTAAAAGCTAGGTTAAAATATTTACACAGGAGTGCTTCTTATATTTACAAGAAGTAGATTTTAAGAATTTACAAGGGTAAATGATCAATTTTATAGGTATATATATAAAGAATTTTAGGGTGATGTTTATATTCCTCAAACTTATTGGACACAGGTTTTTCAAACAATTTTGAAAACTATAGTTCAAATAATTTTTACAAATAATTTTACAAACATGTACACACATTTGAAAATCATTTTGCAAAGGTTTTCAAACAGTATGGATAGATTTTTCAAAAGATTTTTGCAACCATTTTTAAAACCATTTGCAAAGCATTTTTCAAACATTTTATTTCACACAAAGAAAATGAATTTTACAAACAAACTATTTTTACAAAGATTGAAAACACGTAACAAAACATTTTCAAAACGGTTTTCAAACTATTTTTCACAAAGATTTTCAAACTATTTTTCAAACATTTTGCAAAAAACATTTTCACCTAATTTATTAATCAGTACATACAAAAAGAATTTGAGGAATAATCACATCTTTTTATTAAGGTTTTTAATGAATTTTAAATAATTATTAGCCATAATTATTAGGAAAATATGAAAGTACGAGTTATGGCTAAAGTATATACGTATTATATACGACCCCCCTATACTTAGCTTGAGCTTTGTCCTCATAGATCAGAGAGAAAAGAAAAGACATAACTCGTACTGAGTATAGGAAAATCTAAAGAATAAAGAACGAATGAAGGAATGAATGAACGCATGAGAAGTTGACCGTCCCCCCTATACTTAGGATAAATAATCCTATGTATAGCAGATTGTTCACAAAGCAGGGAGGGTCAAGGGTGGGAATGAACAGATCGTACTCAGATTGTCTCCCCCTATACTTAGGGTAAGATATCCCTAAGTATAGACAAGAAGAGGAGACAATGGAGAGGATCAAAGAATACAAAAACTCGGGGTGCACACCCCCCTATACATAGGACAAAGTACGTCCTAAGTATAGAAGACTGACAAAAAGGGGCGACACCTTTTAGATACAAAAAAAAGATAGAAAAGGAAAAGAAGAAAAGAAGAAAAGAGATGAGAATGGAAACAAGATCAAAGGATGTACACATCACTCCCCCTATACTTAGGGTAAAAGAAGCCCTAAGTATAGGCAACAACAGGAGTGATGAAATGAAACAATAAATGAACACCCGGCTCGTCCACCCCCTATACTTAGGGCAATGTACGTCCTAAGTAAGGAAAACACGAGAATGGGTGGATGAGCAATACGGAAGAGAGAACAGAGATAAACAAAGGAGAACGTACAACAGAGGTGGATATACATGGGATCAAGAAGGTTGAAAGCGAACCTTCTTGTGGGATCGCTGAGGAATACATCTGATATGGTGCATGTAGACATCGGGGTCCACAGTGGATGGAAGCTGATCAGGGTCGACAGAGTGAAGATTCTCAGGGTCCCTAGGGTGTGAAGGCACAGACGGGTGAGTGGAAGTAGTGTGGTCAGGTCTGGCCTTGGAAGTCTCATTGATATCAAAGTGGAATGGGACGAACTCATCATCATCGGAAGTAGTGTACTCAGTGTCGTCCTGCGAGGTCTCATCCATGTCAAAATCAAAAGGAACGAACTCATCAGTGGAAGTAGTCGAACTATGTTCGTCCTCTATAATCTCAACCGG
Source organism: Ottelia alismoides (assembly GCA_037367405.1). Lineage (NCBI taxonomy): Eukaryota > Viridiplantae > Streptophyta > Magnoliopsida > Alismatales > Hydrocharitaceae > Ottelia > Ottelia alismoides. Next base: position 254,670 of record JAZKJV010009566.1, read on the forward strand.
ATCATCTTTCTCATCAAAAGGCCCGAATTCTCGAATAAAAGCAATCAGATCAAATTCGGCCTTCGGCTCATCTGAATCTAAATGAACAGGAGCGGACTCATTAGTGGAAATAGTCAAAACATGTCCGTCTTGTATAGTCTCTACATCTGCCCTCCGCTCAATGGTGTCAATCATGTAAATCCCGCAGATGACATCAACACAACGCCAAGTCCCAGAAGAAGGAACTCTGAGGTCCATGCTTTTCGAGTCTTCCTCAACAAGGAGGAATTCTCGGGTCTCAGTGGAATCCAATAAACAAAAAATTCTCTGATAATCTCATCAAGGTCATGGTCCTCGAGGTCAGCCAGAACATGTGTAGTTACATCAGGTGCAGATCTCTGGTTGGCAGTGGGTGCGGTGATCAACACTTCGCTCTCGTCAACAGGACGGAAGCGAATCTCTCCTGATCCATAATCAATAATGACCCTCACAGAGGAGAGGAATAGTTGTCCCAGGATGATTGGAGAGTGCTCCCCTGTGGAGGTCTCCATGGGCAACATGACAAAACCAACTGTGTGGCTCGTGCCCTGAATTGAAATGACGGCGTTTTCAAGGATACCCTTCGATCTCTTGATTGATCCATCAACAAATTGGATGATCGTCTTGGTTTTCTTGAGAGGCCCTAGGTGAAGAGACTGTCAACGAGAAGGGTATGATGCTAATAGACGCACCGCCGTCGAGGAGAGTGTGATCACATGTGTAGTCAAAGATGGTGCAGCTAATGAAAGGTGTGGTAGTGTTCTTTTTCCTAGGAATGGGACAGTGTGTGATGACGTGGGCAGTGGCCATGGTCTGAATATAACGCTCAGATATGCTCCTCCGCTTTCTCTTCTTGGGAAGAGGAGCAGATAAATCGGTCATGGCCTGTTGAAGTGGGGCACGGATGATCTCATGAATGGTGGCCACCACTTCAGGTTCAGTCAACATTTTTTGAGTTTTTGGACTTCCTCCATACAAGGGAGGAAGTCAGAATCAACATATACACGAGGAATGCCAAGAGCAGTCTATACAGTGGCATCCTTGAGGTCAAAGGTGGGGCAGTGTGTGAAAGGATGTGTGGTCAAAGGATCTGGCAAATGGACGCTCTCCTCACAGTCTGACTCGATCATGTGTCTCCTGAACTCTTTTTGGATTTTTAAAATTTTCTCATTTTTTTGTGTTTTGGGCGATTGCAAGCTCTCATGACAATCCTCAAATGAATCTAAATACTCAAAGAATGGATCATCATCATGGTTCTTATTCATGCTAATTATATCGCTCATCCTCGATTTCATATGCTCCATCATCTGATTCAAGGTCTCAAGTGTGGATATCATGAAAGGTGACTCCAAAATCTCAGGATCGGGTGTGTCGAATGTTGGTGGTGGGTGTGGACAAAATCACATTCCGGATCAGGATACTCAAGGAAGAGCGGGTTGTTGAAATGTGAGGGTGATGGTGGTGGAAATGATTGGTGAAAGTCAAGATCTGAATCCTGAAATAGTTGGTTGGTCGGATATGTACAAAAATCAGGAGCAAAGTCCTCCTGGAAAAAGTGAGATGGATTGGTTGGAGCGAACGAGGGGTCCGCAAAGTCCGGACAAAATATACTCCAGTCGGCCATCTCAGAACAAAAGGAAAATATGATAATCGGGAGAACACGAAGGTCAAGTCTAGACAAGTGAGAAAGAAAGGTGCAAATGTGCAGAAGTGATCTTGGAAATACACAAAACAATCACAACAAAAAATGAAAATAATACAAACCCTCAATTCACCTACTCAACTCAGTAGAGACCAAAAAGTCGGTCTTTTAATCTTGTCTGTGTTTAGAGTTAGGAGAGAAGTCCAAAAGTTTCACACACACTTAGGGCTGAATAGAATTTGGGCACTAGTCCTTAGGGTGTGCGCGAGCAAGTAAAACGAAGACAATGACGGGATTACTCGCCCCAAGACAATATTTTTCTTTTTAATCTTTTTTATGGTCAATTAATATTAACAGTCCCAATTTTATTAGTTATAGCTTTTTTTAGGATTTTTAATAAGAATGCACGATCCTATCGGGGATTCAACTCTTTTAAGCACCTAGGTGATCAAAATAAGAGGGAGAGGCAGAAAAGCAATGCAAGTGGCAATCGATGATGAATGCTAAAGAGAAATGCTCACCTTGCCTCCAGCACTCTACATGCAAGGATGCTCAGCAGAATTGAAACCTACTATATGCAGATGCAAGCTGATGAAATCGCCCTAAGTGTGAGAAGCTGCTATTAGCGTTAAGAATCACAAGTCGGTCACCGATCTTCAATCCAGGAGTCCGGTCATGGCTCACCCCTCCTCCTCTCGACACATCGAGTTCAGGAGCAACGCTTGGCAAGGTGGGCTCGCGGCACGAAGGCTCGAAGATGATGAGGTGACTGTTTAAAGTTTTAAGCTAAGTCCAAGGCGCACTATAGGTACATGCAAGATATTAAGGTGTTTGGACCTACTCTATCGTCAACAACTCCTACGACTAAGGCTCAATCACACAAAAGAAATAAAACCTAAATCGAGAAACAAAATAAAAAATGCGACGGAAAATGCGAGAAAAGCCACGGTGAGCCCCCAAGTGAACAATCAATTGGAAATTAGGCTCGAAAGTCCATTGTTCGGGGGTCCCTTTATTATTACAAATATAGTGGTCTCTCTCTCTCAAAATTACACAAATAGATGAATACAAGAAATAAAAGGGAGCTCGGTCTTCAAAATTCCTCTTCGTCTCCTTAGGTGCAAGGCGAGCAGAGTCGGCTTCACGTGGGTACACGGGCGCCTAGGGTGGAGCGTCTCTCTCGATCCGCGGTTCCTCGCACAAAGTCAACAAGAGATGGGGGTTAGACAGCTCAACAGATATATCAAAAATAAGGAGAATAAAATAAGCAAAAAGAAAAGCTGTAAAATAGACAAACAATCACAACCTCAAACAAAAACCAAACTACGCGTTGTTGCTACCTGGCAACGGCGCCATTTGTTTAACCCAAAAAATCAAGAGGTCATGTTGATTCACAAAGCGAATCAACAGTCGCTGATTTGACCTCTAGTGAAATCCTGGATTAAAACAACAATTAACCCATAATAAGTAAACCAAGAAATGAAAGTAAATGTGCGGAGTTAAAATTTATTTTAACTCTACAACAAAGATGTGTATAGGTGCAAGTATGTGTAGAGGTCGAACACAGGGAGCAGACAGGTAGAACGGGGCAAAAATTGCTCAAAAATGCGTGAATGTGAAAAATTGTCCATCTATGCTATATTTTTGTGGGTTTTGAATTTTATATTTTTTTATTTAATTTTTTTAATTTTATATTTTTATTTTGTGATATTTAATTTTCTGATTTTATATTTTCTTTTTATATTTTATATAATTTTTTTTATATTTTCTTTTTCAATAACAGAATTATATACAATATAAGAGAGAGAGGAATAGAGTATATATAAAAATAGGTAAAAATACTCAAAAATCAAGAAATAAAATGTTTTTAGGTTTTTTATATTTTTCTAATGTTTTTGTGATTTTTCTAGATTTTTCCTATTTTTTTGGTATTTTTAAAGTCAAAAATACTAAAAATAGTAGATAAAATAAAGAGCTGAAACTAAAATGGAGGAATAAAATAGAAAATAGTAGCAAAGATTCTCGAAATTAACTTTAGACTAAAGATAACAAAATAAAGAAAATTCAGGAAAAGAAAACACAATTTTTAGATTTTTTATGAATTTTACAAATTTTTATGAAGGTTTTTATAGTTTTATAATTTTTATGAGTTCTTTGTTGTATTTTTTAATAATTTTTGGACTGAAGTTAAAACACACTAAAATAGACAATATATATTTTTTGGGAATTTTCTGAGGTGTTTTTATATTTTTTATGGATTATATAATGCAAATAGTGCTGAAAATAGTTGTTTTCGATTTTTTCTAAATATTAAAATGCAATAAATATATAAAATAAAAACAGGGCGAGAATCTATAATGTATTAGGAGCTTAAGTTGATTTTTGTGGATTTTTTAGGTATTTATAGACGCATGGAATAAATATTAGAAACATAAAGAAAATGCATACATGCAGGGGTATTTTAGTAAATATGGCAACGTTCAAGGGCTTGCAGGCAAATTATCCAAAAAATATATAACACAATATAAAATTCCCTGGACCAATTATAAATAGCCCAAACTCCAAGGATATTTCTGCAAAAAGGCCAAGTACACATGTGTAACGCACGTGACCTGGCGAGGGACCTCAATGGAATAATACAAAAGGGCAGGGGGCGTTACGCAAATTATCCAAAAGTTTATAACATCAAATGAAAGCTTGAAAATCAATTATTAAATACAAAAAGAAGCTGAGTCTATCATGCAAAATACCCAGAGGAGCGAATCAGACGGTTGGGCGTCGTTTACTTAAGACACGTGGCGCGATTTCAAGGCCCGATACCCCTTCGGTCCTACGGTCTAGATCAGAACGCAAATGAAGATCGAACGGTGGTAGGCGTGATTGATCCAAGGGACGCTGCTTTCCGTGAAGAACAATGGAGGATCCAACGGCAACGCCACATGAAGGAAGAACGAGGCGATGAACTCGGCCTGGATTACTTTGGGGCTCAAAAATCGTCACGCACTATGCGTCTCTTTCCCCTCCGATGAGACTGAGAACGTTCTGGGAGCCTCCTCTCTTGATTGGTGGCCCCAAAATGATGGAAAGGGCGTTGGAGGACCACCGCGGCGTGCATGGGCTGGAGCTGCTCTCAAGAGCTGTTCCTTCAAAAGTTTGACCCCCAGATGGGGTCCTTTGGCCCCCTGGAACCTGAAAGGATGAAGCACAAGCGCGAGAGATGGTTCCGAGGCAAATAAAGGTGGAGAGGGTGGCGTGCGTGGAGTCGGGAACGGCCTTGCCGGAGTGGGGGTCCGGCGAGCTTCGATGAACGAGATTTATGCTAATTTACTGAATCAAAAGACAAAATACAGAGTCTAACTTTCCCTAGGCTTAAGAGTGCACTAAAAATATGGCAAAAACAAAGCTCAATGGCTATCAAAGCCAATGATGGGTACCTCGACGATGGCGCCCGCCGGAGGTGGTGGAACGGCCAGATAAACCCGCCAATCACCGCCCTAGATGGCTGGAGGTGATGCTGTCACCATCACCAGTCCCGAGATCACGTAAGGGAGCAAGAGACAAGTCAAATGAGGTTCAAGAGGTCAAGGAGGAAGAGAAGCAGTTTTTGAAGAAGTGGCCGAGTGGTCGTGAAAATCGAGGTGTATGGCGCGCCTCAGTGATCCAATCCCCGAGCAATTCAGTGGGCGTGTAAGAGGTCATCTCGAGGAGAAAAGGTTCTTTAGGACGCATCATGAATGGATGCAAGGTGCAGCCTCCAAAAAGGGGCAAAAACCAAGAAAAATCATATCTGACACAGGTCACATGAGTGGGTCAGAGAGTTGACCTGCCGGTCAACTCTTAAGACACCCTGGTTGGTCCACGTGGACCAACCCGAAAAAGTCCTGGAAAAGTTCTTTGAAAATTCAATTAAAAATAGTAAATGTGGACCAATATTTATTATTTTATAAATTATTTTATGGTGATTTTTAATATTTTTATGAGGTATAAAAATACAAGTTACTATTTTAGGCCTGTATAGGTATATTTATCTATATATTTTATTATTTAATTTTTATTTTGTGTTTTTAATTTATTTATTTTTGTTTATTATTTTATAAATTTATAAAGTATTTTTTTATACTTAAATATATTTTTATTTTATTTTTCGGATATATTTTATACACTTAATAAAATAGGAGTATATTTTATGTAGGTATATTTATAGGTATCATACCTATCTATAATATACATGTATTTTTATTTTGTATTTTATTTTGATTTTAATGTACATATATATTATAAATAATATTTTTAAAATTATAAAATATGAAATTATGAAAATAAAGAATAATAAATAAATTGAATATTTTAATCTGTATAAGTATACAATAGGGGTCCAAAACTCAACTTTCAAACCGTATCTCCGCCAAATGCGAAACCATAGCCATTAAATAGCTTATTTTAAATTATATAGAATTAAAGGTGAGTTTGATGCATTTGGAGTTTTTATTTGGGAGATACAGGTCCGGGAAGTTGGGATTCTGGAATTTTATTCTGACCATAACTTTTTATCTGTACATTATTTTTCAGTGAAATAAATTTTGTATTTTTCTTTATTTAATTATCTACAACTTTCATATACAAAGTTTCTTTATGTGAGGTATAAAAAATGGAACCAAAAATATGTTCCAAAATGAATAAAGAATGGGTAAAACAAAAGGGATTTTTATTGTATTTCGGCCCTTATCTCCCCCTACTTTATTCCTTGTCGACCTAGACATCGCGATGCCTAGGTCTCGGGGTTTCGGGTCATAAAATATTTACAATATTTTATTCTTTTTCTTTTCTTTTCTTTTTCTATAATTTTGGCTTTAAAAATCGTATTTTATACACTTTTCACACACATATGCATTAATGCTAAAATGCATGAATTAATGCTATTTACACGCATTTACTAGGGTTTTGAAGGCTAAAAATGATAGAATAAAGATGATGAAATGTAGATTCATCAGTAGGATGAACGCAGCATGGGCTCTGATTAACAATTTCTCCGTGATACCCAATGAGTAATTCCATGAGGCGTGGGATCCTTTCTGTGAGCTCATTGATCGATGTCCACACCATGACATCTCTAAGCCCAACTTAGTACAGAGTTTCTTTTGTGGGCTGACACTGGAGCTGTAGGTGCTTGTGAATGCTTCTTGTGGGGGCTCATATTTTGCCAAAGACGAAGACCAGGTCTGGGCCATCAATGACGAGATGGTCGAGAACTACACAGTGATGTCTCGGACCAGACTCTACACTCAGAGGAAGCCTCCACCTCAGGCCATGACCTATCACTAGATATTACAGGTTGATGCGGGTCCATCTAACTCTTCTTCAGCCGCAACAGCACAGGCAGAGTCTTTAATCGCTGATATGGGCATCATCAGTGAGAAGCTGGATCGCATCGAGACCATCAAGAAGAAGCAGTGCCAGGGCATGACTCAGATCGATCAGTTGGCACAGACTTAGAGTGACCTCAAGACCCAGAACATGTATCTCCAATAGTCACAGACAGATTCTCAACCCCGTCTCAAGTCACGGGATGATCCTAGCAGTAGCGGCTCGTCCCAGCATTCCGCCCCATACAGACAGGTTTACCACATACAGGCGGAGCCATACCAGCAGCTGCAGCACCATTACCCTCAGCCACCACCATCTCAGGACACTTATATTGTGGTGTATCAATAGGATCAGCCACTGGAAGTTCTTCCTCCATCCCCATATGAGAAGGAGTCATTAATAGAAGTCAACAGGATTTGGTACGACCAACAGCAGCCCGGGATCCGCCGAGATCATCCCAGATTCAAGTGTTCGATTGGAGGTTCCTCATCCCAGCATTACCCTCCAGCTCGGGGTGGGCAGTTCGGCCAGCACAAACAGCAGCCCCAGTTCTCTCACCAGCCACATTAGCAGCATTTCCAACAAGGTCCTTGTCCCTACCAGCAGGGACAACAGTGGAGGCAGCACCAGCAGCAGCCTCAGTAGTATTCTCAGCGTCTCCATCATTAGTTCCACCAGCAACCTCTCTTTCAATGAGGCAACCCATCTGGTTCTCATGAGCTAGACTTTAAGAACCCTGCTCTTGATGATCTAGCTCGTCTACTCTCAGACCAGTAGGACACATTCAGGCGGGAGATGGACGAGTTCCGCTAGGAGATGAGGGAGATCATCAAAGGAAAGGCTTCCATACCTGCTCAGATCGAACCCAACTTGAATAATCTAAAAAGAAAATATGAGCACATACAGTTCGCACAGACTACCACTCCTAGTGATTTATTGGGTGCCATTGCCTCATATACATTTAATGCAGAGTTTGCTACACTTAGGAGCAGTAGGATGCCAGCCGGCGACGTCTCATCTGAGCGACAATACCACGCGGTTGTAGGAGCGCCAAACAAGGAATATAGCGGTGCTGATGTTGCTAAGGATGACAATGATGGCGGTGGTGTTGATGCCACCAAGGACATTTATCCAGTCAACAGTACTAAGGTTATCGCTTCTCCAGATGCAGAGGGTGGTACTAATGGCACCAGATTCTATGAAGGGCAAGAGTGCGGTGCTGATGTCGCAACACCTGAGGCAACCCATTCCATTCCAGTAGTGTTTTCTCTAGTTTCTCTACCCCGGGACTATATGAAAAACACTGAAGAATTTAATAAAGAAAGATTTTTTCATCTTCGAGTTCATATGTGATGCTTGATGATACTTTTATGGATTCCATTCCCTCTTAGCAGTTGGAACCTCTTCCAGGCCCTTTATTTGAGGAGGGTCCATCTATCCCCTTCCCCCAAGCACTATGCTTGGCTAAGGGGAATAAAAAAGAAAATCCAAAAAATAGATGAGCAGCTGGAGTTCAGCCAACAGATGATTAATAGATTCCATATCCATTTGACTCTACAGGAGGCATTAGAGCACATATCTCTCTTCCAGAAGAACTTGAGAGAGAAGACCACTATCTGCAGGAAGAAGAAGAACCATCAAGCAGAGATCCATGTGTTGACCCCTGCCACATGCTTCGCTATCTAGAACCGTCTGCCAGCTAAGATGCCAGATGCAGGAGCTCCCTATGTCAGATGTCATATTCATGAGAAGAGGTTCAATCGTACTCTATTAGACAAAGAATCTTCTATCAACCTCCTTTCGATAGCCTTGCTCGACCAATTCGAGTTTGGCCCTCTTCGACAAAGCTCAGGACAGTCCTTCAGTTTGCTGATAGATCTGTCAAGAGGCCGAAGGGGTAGTTTAAGGGCGTGGTCATCAAAATTCAGGGCCTGAGATTTCCCGTGGACTTCATTATGTTGGACAAGGAGATCTCTGAATCTGTGACCGATACCACCATCATTATCGGAAGTCCATTCTTGGCCACAGCCATGGCGGTGTCCAACGATGATAGTGGAAAGGTATACTTTCATGTCGAGGGTGAGAGTATACAAATAGAGACGATCGAAGAGACCAGAGCGAGAGATTCAGTGTGCTCCGAACAATTCAGCGACATAAAGAAGATGATAGAGGCAGAGCGAGATGTACACTAGGAGTGCAACTTTGTGATCACTGGTGATGAAGCTGCTTGGTCTGATCCCATTTCACGAGCCCTTCTCTCACCTTCAGACACTACAGATAGACAGTTTTTAGTAGAGGAGAGTTCAGATAGCATACTCTTAGCCAAGGACATGTGGAGGCTGACAACAACATTCAAGACAGCGAAGCATATTTTGTATCTTGTGAGTCCGATTCAGATCCCTCAAATTAAGACATAGACTGGGCAGATTTTGATGATCTATTACCTTGTCTAATTTCACCAGAGCCAGCAGCTAGGGTGGAGGTAGAGCCAGCACCGAGTACAGATATACCAGCAGGGCAGTCATCACCAGTTTTGTTTGATTAGCAAGAGTTCTCTCATTTAGATCTGGTTGCATTCACTCAGACCTTCCAGAAGACAGAGTTGCAAGCTCCCATAACTAAAGCCTTTGCTGCAGTCACTGAAGTATAGATTCCTTACAGGTGAGCATGAGATGTACCTAGTCATTATCTTAGAAGATTTGACTAGGGAGCAAGATTCTCGATTGATAGAGGTTCTTGAAAAGAATCACAAGGCAATAGGATGGAGCGTAGCTGATCTCCAGGGGATAAGTCCGACCCTGTGCTCTCACCATATCTATCTCGAAGAGGACGCGAAGCCATCGTGTGAGTTCTAATGATGATTGAACCCGAATCATCGAGAGGTGGTTATGAAGGAAATATCGAAATAGTGAGCGATGATTTTATCTACCCCATATCCGACTCCAAATGGGTTAGTCCATTGCATGTGGTGCCCAATAGGACAGGCATTACTACAGTTGTGAGTGAGTCTGGAGAGGAGATAGCTACCTAAGTACCAACTTCATGCAGGGTCTGTGTCACAGACGATTGAATCAGGCCACCAAGAAGGATCATTTCCTGTTGTCTTTTAATGATCAGATTATAGAGAGGCTAGCTAGGAAGAGTCACTACTGCTTTCTTGATGGGTACTCCGGATACAATCAGGTGACCATAGCGCCCGAAGACAAGGAAAAGCTGACATTCACCTGTCCATTTGGGATTTATGCTTTCAGACGGATGCCCTTTGGTTTATGTAATGCTCCGGTGATATTCTAAAGGTTCATGTTGTCCATTTTCTCGGACATGGTGGGTGACAATTTGGAGGTCTTCATGTATGACTTTTTAGTCTACGGCGATGGGTTTGATGCTTGTCTTAACTGCCTAGACTGTGTTCTTTAGCGATGCATTGAGGTTCATCTTGTCTTATCATGGGAGAAGAGTCACTTCATGGTGACTTGATGAATCCACATTTCATCATCTTTATTCTATCATTTTGGCCTTAAAAACCCTAGTAAATGCGTGTAAATAGGCTTAATTTAGGCATTTTAGCATTCATGCATATGTGTGTATATATTGTATAAATTGCGGTTTTTAAAGCCAAAATTATAGAATAAAGAAAAGAAAAGAAAAATAATAAAATATTGTAAATATTTTATGACCCGAAACCCCGAGACCTAGGCATCTTGATGGATAGGTCGACAAGGAATAAAGTAGGGGGAGATAAGGTCAGAATATAGATAAAATACCTATAGTTTTTATTCATTCTTTATTCATTTTGGGACCTATTTTTGGTTCCACTTTTTATACATCAAATAAATAAACTTTGTACATGAAAGTTGTAGATAATTTAATAAAGAAAAATACAAAATTGATTTCATTGAAAAATAATGTACAGATAAAAAGTTATGGTCTGAATAAAAATCCAGAATGCCAACTTCCCAGACCCGTATCTCACAAATAAAAACTCCAAATGCAGCGTACTCACCTTTAATTGTATATAGAAGAAAATAAGCTAATTAATGGCGGTGGTTTCGCATTTGGCGGAGCTACGGTTTGAAAGTTGACTTTTGGACCCTCATTGTACATTGTACAGATTAAAATATTCAATTTATTAATTATTTATTATTTTTATAATTTTATATTTTTATAATGTTTTAAATAATACTTATAATAATTATGTATATTAAAATCAGAATAAAAGCATCATTAAAACTCAAATAAAAATACTTGTATGTATTTGATACATAGGTATTATACATACACTTATACCTATATAAAATACACTTCTATTTTATTAAATATACAAAATATATCAATAAAATAAAATAAAAATATATTTATGTATATAAAAGTATTTTATATATTTATAAAATAAGAAACAAAAATAATAAAATTAAAATACACAAAATAAAAATAAAAGAATACAATATATAGATAATATACCTATATAGGGGTATAAAAGCAAACTTGTAAAAATGTACATCATAAAAATAAATAAAAATCATAATAAAATAATTTATAAAAAAATAAACATTTTTCATCTTATAATTAAAAATCAATAAAATCGTTATCTAATTTTAATATATTTTAGAAGTCTTTTTCTCCAGGTTTTTCCTGGTTGGTCCACGTGGACCAACCAGGGGGCTAGGAGAGTTGACCTCGGTCAACTCTCTGCCCAACACCTGGGCTGTTGTTAGACTGCATTTTTTCTTGGATTTTGCGGATTTATGGAGACCACGCCTTGCATTATTTCCAGTTGCTTCCTTCACGACTTTTGATCCCAGTCCCTAGATCTTACACGCCTATATCTTTTCTTGGGCATCGGATCATCATGCAACCCGTGACGCCTCCTCGAAGACCGCCCCTCGGCCATGTTTCAAAGGAGACCCAAAACCTCCATTTTCCCCTTGAACCCTCTTTGACCACTGTTCTCCCTCTCTTTGGCGAGCTCCGGACGGGGTCTTGTGACAGGAGACCCTCCAGCTCCCTCTTGGCGTGATTAGTCGGCCGTAGAGCGGTCTCCACCCTTATCTCCGGCCAACGGCCGTGAGGTTCCGACCTTTGGTTTTCAACCCTCGAGGTCCACTTTCTTCACGATCTTTTTGTCCATTTTCTCACTATTTTGTTCTCTGTTAAGCTTAGGCGTTGTTTAATGCATTTATCTGGTTCTTTTATCGAGTAGATCACCCCAACTTCGCAACCAATCACGTCGCCGGAGCTCTTGAGCTCCGGCTACCTTCACCACCCCGCACCTTCCCATTTCGCCCAATAAAACCCAGGTATCTTGCATACGTGTACTGCTGTGTCTTTCTTTTTCTCTTGCAGGTCCCAGGAGAGGTCCCCGCACCTCGATTCGCCGGAGGAGAACGCCGCCGCCCGCGCGCCGCCGCTGCCTGCGCGGGCCTGGGTGACAACAAAACACGGGGGAGGGGGGCGCTACAGCAGCCGTCCAACCGCCCCCTCCCGTTTTGATCGCGACCGTTCGATCCATCCCGGGGTTCAATCGCAGCCCCCCATCATCGAAGGGGTACCGGACCATCTCGGCGCGCCACATGGCGTTAGTGAGAAGCCCACCGCCGTTGGATCGCCGCCTATCGTCTGGGTATTTTGCAAATATAGGCCCAGCATTTTTGTATTTAACTAATCTTCTTCAAACATTCCTCTGCTGTATCTTTTGTTTGAATATTTTGCGTTTTGGGCCCCGCAGTTCTCATGAGTAACGTAAACGCCCCTGCCAAGCGCGCGTGCCAGTCACTTGCGCCCTGGAGGTTTTTGCAAAATTAACCCCACTGCTTTGAGTATTCCTTCTTGGACCTGATTTTTTTCTGTTAAGTTATATATTTCGTGAACATATTGCGCACAGGCCCTTGGATTTTCTGATAATTCCGCAAACGCCCCTTCCAGGCCTTTCACTTTTTGCTTGCTTGTAGTAATTGTTTGAAGGCTCATTTCAAGTCCAAAAATTCCACAAAATTAGGGTTAAGCTCCTGGTGACTTGTACTTCCACGCCACAATTTTAGTTTTTGTTTTTATTTTATTTTTATATTTATTAAAAATCAAAAACATGCTTTTTGTGCAATATCTAACTTAGAAAATCCATAAAAAATATAAAAACACTTCAGAAAAATTCCAAAAAAATATATTTTGTTATCTTTAGTGTGTTTTAGCTCCAGACCAAAAATCATTAAAAAATACAAAAGAAAACTCCAAAAAATCACAAAACTCTAAAAACCTCTATAAAAATATAAAAAATTCTATAAAATCCCTAAAAATACAAATTTTGTGCCCAAATCTTCCTTATTTTATTATCTTTAAGTAAAATTAATTTGGAGAATTTTTGTTACTGTTTACCATTTTATTTCTCCATTTTAGTTTCAGCCTTGCATTTTATTCACTGTTTTCTTTATTTTGCTAATTAAAAATACCAAAAACATTCTAAAAATTACTCAAAAATCACAAAAACAGTAAAAAAGTATAAAAAGACCAAAAAGACTTTATTTGCTTATTTTTGAGTATTTTTATCTATTTTTATAAATACTCTAGCTTGCCTTTTATTACATTGTCCTTATCTTCCATTATTAAAAAAAGATAATAAAAAAATATAAAATATAAAAAGAAAATATAAAAATCAGTAAATTAAAAATCAAAATACAACATTATAAAATTAAAAATTAAATAAAAAATATAAAAATTAAAACCCACAAAAATTAGCATCATAGACATTTGATCACAACTCACACATTTTTGAGCACTTGTGCCCCGATCTAGCCTTTCTGCTCCATGTGTTCGACCTCTACAATACTTGCACCTATACACACCTTTTTGTAGAGTTATAATAAATTTTAACTCCGCACATTTACTTTCATTGCTTGATTTATTTGTCGTGGGTTAATTGTTGTTTTAATCCGGATTTCGTGTGGTCGATTCAGCGACTGAGTTCCCGCCTTGTGTGGAACTTAAGATCGCCGATTTTTTGGGTTAAACAAATGGCGCCGTTGCCGGGGAGCAACAGCGCTTAGTTCGGATCTTGTTTGTGTTTGTGATTGATTGTCTATTTCGCAGTTTTCATTTTTGCTATTTTATTGTTCTTTATCTTTGATATATCTGTTGAGCTGTCTAACCCCCTCTCTTGTTGACTTTGTGCGAGGTACCGCAGATCGAGGGAGGCGCTCCACCCTAGGAGCCTACGCTCCCACGTGAAGCCGGCTTCTGCCATCTTAGCACCGAGGAGACGAGGAGAGATTTTTGTAGACCTAGCTCCACCTTAGTTGTTTCATTTATTTCCTTGCATTTATTTTTGTAATTTGTAGTGAGAGGGAGACTATTATTTGTAATAATATAGGTACCCCCGGACTTGGACTCTTGAGCCTAACTTCCAGGTGTCTGTTCACCTGGGGGCTCACCGCGGTTTTCACGGTTTTCTCGCATTCTTTTATTTTGTTTTGTTTTTCGATTTTTATTTTTTTGTGTGATTGAGCCCTTAGCTTTTAGGATTGCTTGCGATAGACTAAGGCCAAACACCTAATACCTTGCATGCTCCTATAGTATCGTTTGGATTTAGTCAAATTTAAACAGCTGATTCATCATCTTCAATCCGTCGCGCCGCGAGCTCTCCCCGCAAAGCGCTTTCTCCTACCCTCAATTTGTTGAGCAGAGGAGGGGTGAACCTAGACCGGACTCTAGGGTTGAGGATTGGTGGTCGGCTTGTGGTTCTTCCCGCTAATAGCAATTTCTGAACTTAGGGTGATTACATCAGTTTTGCATTTGCATATAGATAGGTTTCAATTCTGCTGAGCATCTTTGCATGTAGAGTGCTGGAGGCAAGGTGAGCATTTACGCTTTAGCATTCATCATCGTTTTGCCGCTTGCATTGGTTTCCCGCTCCTCTACCTCTGATTTTGATCACATAGGAGCTTAAAGGAATTGACTCCCCGATAGGAACGTGCATTTTTACTAAAAATCCAAAAAAAGTGACAACCAATAAAATTGGTACTGTTAATATTATTCGACCCTAAAATCCATCAAAAAGAAAAACTTGTATTGGGGCAAGTAATCCCCTCATTGTCTTTGCTTTTACTTGCTCGCGTACACCCTAAGGACTAGTGCCCAAATCCCACTCAGTCCCCTAAGTTTGTGTGCAAATTTTTGACTTCTCACCTAACTCTAAAATAGACAAGATAAAAAGACCGCATTTGTGGTCTTCACCGAGTTGAGTAGGTGAATTGAGGGGTTTGTATTATTTGCATTTTTGTTTGTGATTGTTTTGTGTGTCCTAGATCGCTTCTGCGCACTTGCGCCTTTCTTCTCACTTCTCTTGACTTGACCATCGTGCTCTCCCGATCATTTTCTTTTGTTTCGAGATGGCCGACTGGAGCATATTTTATCCGGACATTGCGGATCATCCGTTCACTCTAGCTGGTCCACCTCCTTTTTTCAGGAGGACTTTGCTCCTGACTTTTGTACATATCTGCCTCAGCCGCAGTATCAGACCTCGGATTTCTATCCACACCCACCCCCACTTCCATATTCTCCACCTTCACATCCACCCAAGGCTGAGCTGTTGGAGTCACCTTTCATGGAGTCCACCCTTGAGCACTTGACCTAGATGATGGATCATATGAGACAGAGGATTGACCACCTCACTAGTACCAATAAGAGAGACCATGATGTTCCACCATTTGATGATATGGGTTCACTCGAGGATTTCCATGAGAGCTTGCAATCACCAAAATTACAAAAAAATGAGAAAAATTTGAAAATACAAAAAGAGTTCGGGAGACACATGATCGAGCCAGACTGTGAGGAGAGGTACCACTTGCTAGATCCTTTGACCACACAACCTCTCACACCCCGTCCTACCTTTGACCCCGGGGATGCCGCTGTACAGACTGCTCTTGGCATGCCTCGTGTATATGCTGATTCCGACTTCCTCCCTTGTATGGAGGAAGTCCAAAAATTCAAAAAAATGCTGACTGAACCCGAAGTGGTGGCCACCATTCATGAGATTATCCGTGCCCCACTTCAGCAGGCCATGACCGATTTATCTGTTCCTCTTCCCCAGAAGAGAAAGCGGAGGAGCAGATCTGAGCGTCATATCATGACCATGGCCACTGCCCATGCCATCACACACCGTCCCATTCCTAAGAAGAGGAACACTGCCACACCTTTCATTAGCTGCACCATCTCTGACCACACATGTGATCGCACTCTCCTAGACGGCGGTGCTTCGATTAGCATCATACCCTTCTCGCTGGTACAGTCTCTTCACCTAGGGCCTCTCAAGAATACCAGGATGATCGTACAGTTTGCTGATGGATCAATAAAGAGGCCGAAGGGTATCCTTGAAAACGCCGTCATCTCAATTCAGGGCATGAGCTACACTGTTGATTTTGTCGTCTTGCCCATGGAGACCTCCACAGGGGAGCATTCTCCAATCATCCTGGGACGACCATTCCTCGCCTCTGCGAGGGTCGTTATTGATTACGGATCAGGAGAGATTCGCTTCCGTCCTGCTGATGAGAGCGAAGCGTTGATCACCGCACCTACTGCCGACTAGAGACCTGCACCTGATATGACTTCACCTGTCTTGGCTGACCCCGAGGACTATGATCTATATGAGGATATCAGAGAGACCTTCTTCATGACCGATGATGAGACCCGAGAATTCCTCTCCAAGGAGAAAAGCTCGGAAGGCATAGACCTTGGTGTTTCCGCTTCCTGTGATTGACGATGTGTTGATGACATCCGCGGGATCTACACGATTGACACCATTGAGCGGAGGGCGGATTTAGAGACTATACAGGACGGACATGCTCTGACTACTTCCACTGATGAGTCCGTTCCTGTCCATGTAGATACTGATGAGACTAAGGCCGAATTTGATTTAGTTGCTTTTCTTCAGAAATTCGGGCCTTTTGATGAGAAAGATGATCTGATTGAGATTATAGAGGATGAACACAGCTCGACTACTTCCACCGATGATTTCGTGCCTTTTGATTTTGACCTGGATGACACCTCGCAGGACAACTCCGAGTACACTACTTCCGATGATGATGAGTTCGTCCCATTCCACTTTGATATCAGCGAGACTCCCAAGGCCGGACCTAGTCATACTTCTTCCACTACTCAGTCTGTGCCTTCACACCCTAGGGCCCCTGAGGATATACACTCTGTCGACCCTGATCAGATTCCATCCACTGTGGACCCCGATGTCGACCTGCATCACACTAGATCTATTCCTCAGCGGTCCCGTAAGAAGGTTCGCTTTCAACCTTCTTGATCTTTGTACATCCACCTCTGTTGTATATTCACTTTTGTGTGCCTCTGTTCTCTCTACCGTTTTGCTCGTCCACCCATTCTCGTGTTTGCCTTACTTAGGACGTACTTTGTCCTAAGTATAGGGGGGTGGACGAGCCGAGTGTTCTTTCATCGTTCCATGTCATCACTCCTGTCGTTGCCTATACTTAGGGCTTCTTTCACCCTAAGTATAGGGGGAGCGATGCGTACATCCTCACGATCTCTTCATCTATTTTCCGATCTCTTTTCTTCTTTTCTTCTTTTCTTCTTTTCCTCTTCTACCTTCTTTATTTATCAAAAAGGTGTCGCCCTTGTAGACAGTTTTCCATACTTAGGACGTACTTTGTCCTAAGTATAGGGGGTTGGCACCCCGAGTTTCTTTCATTTTCATTTCGATCCTCTCCATTGTCTCTTCTTCTTGTCTATACTTAGGGATATCTTACCCTAAGTATAGGGGGAGACAATCTGAGTATGATCTGTTCATTCCCACCCTTGACCCTCCCTGCTTTGTGTACAGTCTGCTATACTTAGGATTATTTGATCCTAAGTATAGGGGGGACGGTCAACTTCTCATTCGTTCATTCATCTCTGTATTCCTTTATTCTTTAGATTTTCCTATACTCAGTACGAGTTATGTCTTCTCTTTTCTCTCTGATCTATGAGGACATAGCTCAAGCTATGTATAGGGGGGTCGTATATACTACGTATATACTTTAGCCATAACTCGTACTTTCATATTTTTTCTAATAAATATGGCTAATAATTCTTTAAAATTCATTAAAAATCTTAATAAAAAGATGTGATTATTCCTCAAATTCTTTTTGTATTTACTGATTAATAAATCAGGTGAAAATGTTTTTTGCAAAATGTTTGAAAAATAGTTTGAAAATCCTTGTGAACATCTATTGAAAACTATTTTGAAAATATTTTGTTACATGTTTTCAACCTGTGTAAAAATGTGTGTTTTGCAAAATTTCTTTTCTTTGTGTGAAATAAAAATGTTTGAAAAATGATTTGCATATGGTTTGAAAAATGGTTGCAAAAATGTTTTGAAAAATCTATATATACTATTTGAAAAACCTTTGCAAAATGATTTTCAAATGTGTGTACATGCTTGTAAAAATTATTTTGGACTATAGTTTTCAAAAAATGTGTGTCAGTTGTTTTTAAATAAGTTTGAGGAATATTTACATCACACCAAAATCGACTATATATGTATATATCTATAAAATTGATCACTTACCCTGTAAATTCTTAAAATCCACTTCTTGTAAAAATAAGAAGCACTCCCGTGTACATATTTTTACCTAGCTTTCAGCCAAAATCTTTTTGTTTTCAAAATTCCCAAAAACATTTGCAAAATTCAAATCCAAAAACATTTGAAAAATCTTTTTGAAAAATACAAAAAATGCATCTGCATATGCATGCATCATATTTTCAAAAATTCATAAAAAGTTCAAAATCTTTGAAAATTGCTTCACAAAAATATTTTCTGCATCACATTGCATAGCATGAGCATTTTTCGGATTGAGTTTGATAGTTGAACAAGTCTAAGTAAAATCCGAAGATTGGAGCTTGATTGGACCTTAAAATCTACCTAATAACAGGAACCTTATAGGAACTGGGTTTGAGGTACTTCAGGTCTAGTTGACTTAATTCTTTGAGGATCACGGGACTTGGTTCAATGGATTCTTGACTGCCTAAGTAGAGTATTTCGGAGCACACGCACGATTCTTGTTGATAATGACCTAACTTGGACACCTGCACCTTTCATATGGCTCAACTCAGTTGGAGTGGTGAGGGGATTGGATTTGCCGGAATGAGACGCACACAAGTGGAAACACTTGTCCTCCTCTAGGGAGGGAAGTGCACCCCAACCCGTCCAGTGGTTAGGAAGTCTAAAGACAGGAGGCTGTGGGTTGCGATAAAGCTTCAAAAGAGGGATAGTCTACTAGCTCAAGAGGAAAAACTCCTTATGTAAATGCTGCTGTGAATAGTATTTCAAAAAAAAAAAAAGTTCAGGCATGTACAAAAATAAAAAGCCTGCAAGTATGTACAAAGTCAATAAGCAAGCTTGAGTTCCAAAGTCATATCATGTGAGCCTGCAACAGGATGACTTGACTACACTGGTCTTGCATCCAAGGATAGGTAGCTACACTGGCTACCGTCCATTCTTTCCTTCACCCCCTCCTCCTGAGCTGGTTGCCACTTGAACTTAGAAGGGAATACCCCGCTCCTCGAGGACGGAGTTGCTGGATTGGGGAATCATTCGGTTGTCGTACTGGAGAAGTCAGTTTCTTTGTCATTCTAGTTGGGGAGAGCCACCATCACTTACACTGTACAAGTCAGATTCATAGTCGTAAGAGTTTGCGTATGAGTTGAAGTACTTCTGACCTGGCTATTAAGGAGACTTGGACAGAGTTTTGGGATTCTCGAGGACTGTTGTATTTCAAACTCGGTTCTCACTAAGGTTCCGACCGCACTAAAATTCCAAAGGTCCGACTTAAGCTCCAAACTTTGATTTTGTAAAGATAAGTTTGACAATTAAATTTAGTCCATCTTTCTTCTTTTTCTTTTCTTTATTTTTCTTTTTCTGCACTTATTGCATAAGTGTTTGCTAGGGACTAGCAAAGGCAAGTATAGGGGGATGATGAATCCACGTTTCATCATCTTTATTCTATCATTTTGGCCTTAAAAACCCTAGTAAATGCGTGTAAATAGGCTTAATATAGGCATTTTAGCATTCATGCATATGTGTGTATATATTGTATAAATTGCGGTTTTTAAAGCCAAAATTATAGAATAAAGAAAAGAAAAGAAAAAGAATAAAATATTGTAAATATTTTATGACCCGAAACCCCGAGACCTAGGCATCTTGATGGATAGGTCAACAAGGAATAAAGTAGGGGGAGATAAGGTCAGAATACAGATAAAATACCTATAGTTTTTATTCATTCTTTATTCATTTTGGGACCTATTTTTGGTTCCACTTTTTATACATCAAATAAAGAAACTTTGTACATGAAAGTTGTAGATAATTTAATAAAGAAAAATACAAAATTGATTTCATTGAAAAATAATGTACAGATAAAAAGTTATGGTCTGAATAAAAATCCAGAATGCCAACTTCCCAGACCCATATCTCACAAATAAAAACTCCAAATGCAGCGTACTCACCTTTAATTGTATATAGAAGAAAATAAGCTAATTAATGGCGGTGGTTTCGCATTTGGCGGAGCTACGGTTTGAAAGTTGACTTTTGGACCCTCATTGTACATTGTACAGATTAAAATATTCAATTTATTAATTATTTATTATTTTTATAATTTTATATTTTTATAATGTTGTAAATAATACTTATAATAATTATGTATATTAAAATCAGAATAAAAACATCATTAAAACTCAAATAAAAATACTTGTATATATTTGATACATAGGTATTATACATACACTTATACCTATATAAAATACACTTCTATTTTATTAAATATACAAAATATATCAATAAAATAAAATAAAAATATATTTATGTATATAAAAGTATTTTATAATTTTATAAAATAAGAAACAAAAATAATAAAATTAAAATACACAAAATAAAAATAAAAGAATACAATATATAGATAATATACCTATATAGGGGTATAAATGCAAACTTGTAAAAATATACTTCATAAAAATAAATAAAAATCATAATAAAATAATTTATAAAAAAATAAACATTTTTCATTTTATAATTAAAAATCAATAAAATCGTTATCTAATTTTAATATATTTTAGAAGTCTTTTTCTCCAGGTTTTTCCTGGTTGGTCCACGTGGACCAACCAGGGGGCTAGGAGAGTTGACCTCGGTCAACTCTCTGCCCAACACCTGGGCTGTTGTTAGACTGCATTTTTTCTTGGATTTCACGGATTTATGGAGACCACGCCTTGCATTATTTCGTGTTGCTTCCTTCACGACTTTTGATCCCAGTCCCTAGATCTTACACGCCTATATCTTTTCTTGGGCATCGGATCATCATGCAACCCGTGACGCCTCCTCGAAGACCGCCCCTCGGCCATGTTTCAAAGGAGACCCAAAACCTCCATTTTCCCCTTGAACCCTCTTTAACCACTATTCTCCCTCTCTTTGGCGAGCTCCGGACGGGGTCTTGTGACAGGAGACCCTCCAGCTCCCTCTTGGCGTGATTAGTCGGCCGTAGAGCGGTCTCCACCCTTATCTCCGGCCAACGGCCGTGAGGTTCCAACCTTGGGTTTTCAACCCTCGAGGTCCACTTTCTTCACGATCTTTTTGTCCATTTTCTCACTATTTTGTTCGTTGTTAAGCTTAGGCGTTGTTTAATGCATTTATCTGGTTCTTTTATCGAGTAGATCACCCCAACTTCGCAACCAATCACGTCGCCGGAGCTCTTGAGCTCCGGCTACCTTCACCACCCCGCACCTTCCCATTTCGCCCAATAAAACCCAGGTATCTTGCATACGTGTACTGTTGTGTCTTTCTTTTTCTCTTGCAGGTCCCAGGAGAGGTCCCCGAACCTCGATTCGCCGGAGGAGAACGCCGCCGCCCGCGCGCCGCCGCTGCCTGCGCGGGCCTGGGTGAGAACAAAACGCGGGGGAGGGGGGCGCTACAGCAGCCGTCCATCCGCCCCCTCCCCTTTTGATCGCGACAGTTCGATCCATCCCGGGGTTCAATCGCAGCCCCCCATCATCGAAGGGGTACCGGACCATCTCGGCGCGCCACGTGGCGTTAGTGAGAAGCCCACCGCCGTTGGATCGTCGCCTATCGTCTGGGTATTTTGCAAATATAGGCCCAGCATTTTAGTATTTAACTAATCTTCTTCAAACATTCCTCTGTTGTATCTTTTGTTTGAATATTTTGCGTTTTGGGCCCCGCAGTTCTCGTGAGTAACGTAAACGCCCCTGCCAGGCGCGCGTGCCAGTCACGTGCGCCTTGGCAGTTTTTGCAAAGTTAACCCCGCTGCTTTGAGTATTCCTTCTTGGACCTGATTTATTTCTGTTAAGTTATATATTTCGTGAACATATTGCGCACAGGCCCTTGGATTTTCTGATAATTCCGCAAACGCCCCTGCCAGGCCTTTCACTTTTTGCTTGCTTGTAGTAATTGTTTGAAGGCTCATTTCAAGTCCAAAAATTCCACAAAATTAGGTTTAAGCTCCTGGTGACTTGTACTTCCACGCCACAATTTTAGTTTTTGTTTTTATTTTATTTTTATATTTATTAAAAATCAAAAACATGCTTTTTGTGCACTGTCTAACTTAGAAAATCCATAAAAAATATAAAAACACTTCAGAAAAATATTAAAAATTATATAAAATACCTAAAAATACAAATTTTGTGCCCAAATCTTCCTTATTTTATTATCTTTAAGTGAAAATTAATTTGGAGAATTTTTGTTACTGTTTACCATTTTATTTCTCCATTTTAGTTTCAGCCTTGCATTTTATTCACTGTTTTCTTTATTTTGCTAATTAAAAATACCAAAAACATTCTAAAAATTACTCAAAAATCACAAAAATAGTAAAAAAGTATACAAAAGACCAAAAAGACTTTATTTGCTTATTTTTTGAGTATTTTTATCTATTTTTATAAATACTCTAGCTTGCCTTTTATTACATTGTCCTTATCTTCCATTATTAAAAAAAGAAAATAAAAAAATATAAAATATAAAAAGAAAATATAAAAATCAGTAAATTAAAAATCAAAATATAACATTATAAAATTAAAAATTAAATAAAAAATATAAAAATTAAAACCCACAAAAATTAGCATCATAGACATTTGATCACAACTCACACATTTTTGAGCACTTGTGCCCCGATCTAGCCTTTCTGCTCCCTGTGTTCGACCTCTATAATACTTGCACCTATACACACCTTGTTGTACAGTTATAATAAATTTTAACTCCGCACATTTACTTTCATTGCTTTATTTATTTGTCGTGGGTTAATTGTTGTTTTAATCCGGATTTCGCGTGGTCGATTCAACGACTGAGTTCCCGCCTTGTGTGGAACTTAAGATCACCGATTTTTTGGGTTAAACATGACTCAAGGGACGGTGCTTGGTCATGTCATCTCAAACAGGGGCATGGAGGTTGATCCGGCCAAGGTGGATATCATCAGGAAACTCAATCCATCGTCCAACCTGTGACAGTTACGGTCTTCTCTAGGCACGTCAGTTTCTACCGACGTTTCATTCACGACTTCAGCAAGAGTGCCCGACCATTGACGGATTTGTTGACAAAAGACACTGAGTTTATTGTAGATGATAAGTGTTTTGCGTCATTTGAGACTCTCAAGAGGTTAGTTGTTGAGACTCCTATCCTTGAGCCGCCCGATTGTTCTCTCCCATTGGAGATCATGACAGATGCCTCCGATTTTGCCATAGGGGCAGTGTTGGGATAGAGGAGGGATGGAGTGCCATTTTCCATTCACTACGCTTGCCGTACATTGGATGCCGCATAACGGAATTACACTGTTAAAGAGAAAGAGATGCTAGCTGTAATCTTTGCCCTGGACAAATTCAGATCGTATATTCTTGCATCCAAAGTGACTATCTTTACTGATCATACCGCCATCAGTTACCTTATGGCTAAGAAGGATGCCAAAGCGAGATTGAATAGATGGATCCTTCTACTCCAGGAGTTTGATATTGAGATTAAGGATAAACCTGAAGTCAAGAATGTGCTGGCGGATCATCTCTCCCGATTAGAAAATCTTGAGGAATCTGAGAAGACTGAACCCATTACATAGACCTTCCCAGATGAGGCGATCCTTGCTATCGCCTCGCTCCCATGGTACACCGACATTGTGAACTATCTTATTGTCAAGAAAGTTCCGCAAGGTTGGCCCAAGCAGTTACTTGAGACCTTCCTTACGAAGGCTAAGTCCTATCATTGGGAGGATCCCATCCTTTATCATAAAGGCAGGGATATCATCTGGCGTCGGTGCATTCCTCAGGAGGATCACAACAGCATCCTCATATACTGCCACAAGCTTGAGGTAGGATGACATCATTCTGGGAGGAGAACAGCACAGAAAGTACTCCAATCAGGTCTATGGTAGCCAACCCTCTTCAAGGATTCTGATGAATTTGTGAAGAGGTGTACTAACTATCAGAGGATGGGCACTTCTGGATAGCGTGATATGATGCCGATGCAGCCCATTCACTTCTATGAAGTTTTTGATGCATGGGGCATTGATTTCATGGGTCCATTCCCTAAAAGTCAAGGATTCGAGTACATTCTGTTGGTTGTTGACTATGTGAGTCGTTGGGTTGAGGCCATTCCCGCAAAAACCGCACATGCTAAGACTGTTTGCAAATTTTTGAGGAAGAATATCATTTCACGGTTTGGGGTGCCTAGAGTATTGATATCTAACGGGGGGTCGCACTTTATCAACGATAAGATAAAGGCCCTTGCTAACGAGTTCCGCATAGACCATCGAGTTGCCACTCCATATCATCCTCAGACCAATGATCTTACTGAAGTATCAAACATGGAGATCAAGAAGATATTGCAAAAGGTACTCCGCCCAGACTGAGAGGATGGGTCACAGCTTTTGGACTCGGTCTTGTGGGCATATAGGACTTCCTTCAAGACTCCTTTGGGCACATCTCCCTTTTGTCTCATTTATTGCAAGACTTGCCTTATACCTGTTGAGATTAAGCATAAGTCACTTTAGATTATTACTGATATATTGATAGATCTAGAGAGTATATGAGATCAAAGGAAGGCAGAATTGGCAGGCCTGGAGGAGCTTAGAGACACAGCCTTCTCAAGCAGCCTACAGTATAAGGAGTGAGTAAAGATATGACATGATTCTCATATCAGCCATAAACAGGTTGAGCCAGATCAAAGAGTATGGTTGTTTGATGCCAGGCTTAGATTATTTCAAGGGAAATTGTAGAGTAAGTGGAAGGACAATATCTGGTCAGAATGGAGCATGACAATCGTAGTATCGACATATCTAAGATGTCGTCTGAGTCCACCTTTCATGTTAATCTTCAGCGCCTCAAACCATATCTAGATCATGAGCCACTGATCGTTGATGTCGCCCTGATTCATTTTGCATGAGATGTGGTCTTTGACTCACATCATTTGCATCTTGTGATTACCATCTCATTGTATAGATCCAGATGCCCATATCATCTCATTCTTTAGGCTAACACCCATCCACATCTTGTGATTATGCTATACTTAGGGTGTGCTTTACCCTAAGTATAGGGGGTGTCAGATTTTTTATTATTCTATTGATTCTTTTTACCTCTTTTTTACTGCCTATACTTAGTGATATTTTACCCTAAGTATAGGGGAGGTAGACCATGTACATTCTCTCACTCGATTTTCTCGTTGTGTACAGTCTGCTATACTTAAGATTACTTGATCCTAAGTGTAGGGGTGATCACTGAGATCTCTTCTTCCTATTAGTCATTGTAATATAGCATCTTTTTCACTTCCCTATACTAAGAATGAGTTAGGTCTTCTTCATTGCTCTTTGTTCACTCTGTGGACATCGTTCAAGCTAAGTATAAGGGGTGACGTATATATTACATATATACTTTAGCCATAACTCGTACTTTGTGTGAGTGTGTTAAATAAATAAAATGGCTAAAATCCTTTAGTTAAAAATCGAAAAAAATTAAAATTTAACTTGTACATAAAATTCTATCTTGCACTAACATGGTTATTTATAAAAATTATTTTGTACAAATGTTTGTAAAAATGTTTTACTTGTGAAATCTGTGTAATTATTTACGTATAAAAATTATGTATAGAGTACAAAATTTTTGTAAAATGATTGAAAAATAAAAGTTTGAAAAGACACATGTTTAAATGTTTGTAAATAGTTTGCAAAATTTCTGCATTCATCCATGCATTAATACATTCTCAAATTTTTTGCACCTTTTCAACAACTTTGCATATACTTGTATATTCTTCTGAATTATAATTGACATTTAAACTAGTTTGGAATTAAATTGGAAAATGGAGCTCGGTTAAGACCTTAATCCACCTAATTCTAAGAGGAACCTTATAGGATTTGAGGTTAAGTCTTTTCAGGTCCATTGGTGACGTAATTCTTTGAGACCACTAGGCTATGATCACATGTCATCTGGATGAGCCTAAGTAGAACATTTAACAACGCACACATGACTCTCACAGACAATGGCTTTACTTGCACCAGCACCATACACATAGCTCTCTACGGATGTGGTGGTGAGGAGGCAGTTTCCTTTGGCTTGGGGTAGCATACGAGGGTAGTACTTCTAGGCAGAACCTCTCGTCTTCCTTTAGGGAAGGAAGTGCGCCTCAACTTTGTATGGCTGGTGTTGAATTCTAAAGACAGAAGTTGTGGGTTGCAATAATGCTTCAAAAGAGGGATAGTCTACTGTCTCAAGAGGAAAAAATCCTTATGTATATATGTTGCATCATGTAGATATGTTTTACATATGCACATCAAAAAAATGTGTGTGCAAAAGAAAGAAAAACTCCAAAAAATGGCGGGTCTGATAGAAAATGAAATACCTGCTGGAGTGTGTATAGCCAAATAAAGCAAAGCTTATGTTACACCTTCTCATCTCATGAAGCTTGCAGCGGGAGACTTATCTACACTAGTTAGGCTCCCAGGGATACGTGGCTACACTGGCCACGGTCCATTCTCTTCTTTCCCCTCTTCTTGAGCCGATTGAACTTGAACTTAGAAGGAAATACCTCGCTCCTCGAAGAAATAACTGTTAGACTAGTGCATTAGAGTTACCATGTTGAGGGAGGCTGTTGACTTGTCATTTCTGAGGTGGGGAGTTACATAACACTTACACAGTACAAGAAAAGATTCATGGTCATTAGAGTTTGTATATGTAGACTTGTTCTGATCTAGATTATCGAGGAGTCCTGACCAAAGATTGGTGGAACTTAGAGGCTATTGAGTCTTAACCCTAGGTCCAAATAAGGTTCCGACAAACTAATAATCCAAAGGTCCGAATGAGATCCATACTTCAATTTAATGATGACAAGTTTAACAATCAACCTTGATTCTACTTCTTTTTTTCCCTTTCTTTTTCACTTCTTTTTCAAATAAGTGTTCGCTAAAGGACTAGCAAAGGTAAAGTATAGGGGGGTGTGTATCCCTGGTTCTCACTCTTTATTCTTTTATTTTAGCTACTTATCTTGGCAAAGCATCGTATAAATAGGTGTAATTACAATAAGTTAGCATGCATCATGTATTTGTTAATATTATATATTTAACATGTATTTGTGCAAAAATAAAAGAATAAAGAAGAAGAAAAAGGAAGGTGGTATTTAGAATAAATACACAATGACCAGAACCCTAAGAGAAGGTCAAGCCTTGACCTGATTGTCAAACAAAATAAGTAGAGAGAGATAAGGCCAACTCTATATTGTACATATTACTTGTGTAAAAAAATAATATTTTTTTACAAAATCAAAATAAAATGTTCTTTTTACCTCCTTGTATATAGTCCTAAGAATAAAACAAAAATAAAAAAATTGAAATAAAAATCAAATAAAATTCTCTCTCACATATGCAAAATAAATGTATATATGTCTCACTCCTTATTTATTATATACATATAAATAAAGAATAAAATTAAAATAAAAATTATTTTATACTCCTAAATTATGTTGTAAATAAATAAAATATAAAAATTGGGGTATTGATGTGAAAAATAACAAATTAAAAGTATTGTACACAATACATAGGTATAATATACATGTATATGATACATTTTAATTTATAGGGATTAATTTATATTTCAAAAAAATAAAAATCACAAGAAAATAGTTTGAAAAATAATAAATATTTTTTATTTTATTTACTTTTTATTTTTAAGACATTTACTATTTTTTATTGAATATGTAAATATTTTGTATATTCGAATTTTCTGATTGGTCCAAGTCATTTTATTGATTCAGGTCAATGCCCTCTTTCGCGCTTGACCTGACCTGACCCTGTTCACCGGACCAATTTCTCTCAATTTTCCCAGTAGGGTCATGCCACCCCTCACCATGATTCTTCTCCCGTGGCTTTTCCCTTGGATCCACGACCTTCGCAGATCCTTAGGAAGGTGCAGATCTTCCTAGGGTTGTGTGCCTTCGCCCGAGTCTTCCATCCCCCTGGGAATCCTACAAATCATCTCTTCTGCCTCCACTGCAGCGGAGCTCGTTCCTCGCCTCTTCTTCTAGCCTTAGAGACCTCAGGTGGAGTGACAGATATTGGAGGGACCCCTTCGATTGGAGTTTGATGGACGGGAGCCATAACTCAGCTATGTGGTTAGCAAGCAAAGCCGTGTCTAGCCTCCCCACCTTCCGCAGCGAGGTCGAGGCCATTACCTCATCATCCATCACCGTCTGGAGCTCAGGATCGCTCACAGATCATCAGGTATCCATTCTATCCCCCGTAGCTTACCTTATTCAGTCCTTCCATTCTGCTCTGCCACCGATTCACTTGCTTTGACCAGCTCGTCGACGCCCCGATATCCAAACCTATCTATTCAGATCGACATACCGCATCGCCCTTCACCTTCAGTCGCAACCTGTTCACCCTATAGCTCAGCCATCGGGTTGAGATTAGGTCTGATCCCCATCCCTCGCGTTCGTCGAAGATCCCCAATCTGCCTCATCGTCGTTTCTTTCATTTCTAGCTCCAATAACCTTGATCGGAGCACTGCTTCTTTTGCAGGTACCCCCGCGCAATAGGACCCTCTGACAGACCTCCAGCTGAGCTGCAGAGCAGCTCCAGGTGGATTTCTCTTGTCCTTGCCATTCGAACGTCATCTAGTTGATCTGCCTCCGGTATTAGATGCAGAGCACCCCTCTGGAGGTGCAGGACCATTTGGGGGCTCGATCAGCCCAACGGATTCGCCCCCATCCTCGATCGAAGTTCACCTCGCACCTATTTGTACACCATCGCCAACCACTTCCGGATGAGAAACAAAGTGGCAGATTGGATCTGAGCCATTGTTGTAGCAGCCTTTGGGACCGTTATCTAGTGCACTCTAACACATCTGCATTGCATGTCGCCAACATTCCCTGGAGTGTCATATCTAACATAGCAGGTGATCTGTGTCGCACGTTCCCGTATAGTCCAAAGCGTTCCATGTGTGCCCACCCCCTCCTCACGTGCCTCAGGAGTATATTGCACTATTTCCCTGCCCTTTTCATGCTTTATTATCTAGTCCCAATAAAAAAGTTATAGTTCGAATATTTTGCATAAGGACCCTTGTACTTTTTATTATTTGCATTTCAGTCCCTCTTTATGTGTAGCATGTGGCCTGGCATGTGATATTTTGGGTTATTTGCATGTTATATCTCTTAGATTTATGAGTGTTATGCTTTGAGTGAAAACTTTTTGAGAATTGCACTTTTGCCCCTCTGACCCTTTGTCACGTGTTCCGTGTGTGTTGATCTGGAATTTTTGCAATCTAAGCCCCTACACCTTTTATTATGTTATTGATTGGCTTGTAACTTTTCAATAATTACAAGTAGGTCCCTATGTGTTGTGCATGTTATTTTCAATCAAATAATTATTAAATCACCTTCAAAAATTCCACAAAAAGTACCATTAGCTCCTGCTAATGTGTAATATTTTTTAAAATTTGTGTGACTCGATTTACTTTTATTTGATATTTTCTAAAAATCAAAACCCTTAAAACATGTCTATCTATTTTATAAAATACATATATATATATAACTAGTCCCAAAAATTTCATAAAAATTTCTGTGTTTTTTATAGTTTGCTTTTGTTCCTATGTAGTTTTTGTTGCATTATCTTTTATAAAACCCCTAAAAATCACAAAAGACTAAAAATCTTATAAAAATCATTAAAAATTGTATAAAAATAAAAAAATGGATTTATGTTCCTGCTTGTACCCCTTTTTATTTACTTTATCATAAAAATCACAACCAGGACTTTTAGGCAATTTATTATTTTAAATTTGCCTTTGGTTCAGGCTGTACATTGTCATCTGGTTTTGTGTTTGTTTCATTTTTATAAAATCTGATAAAAAATAGTAAAATACCTTAAAATTACCAAAAACATCTGCATATTTGGAAAATATTAAAATTGTTTCTAATTTTGGAGTATTTTTAGGCCTAATAAAATGGTTAGAACTTGTTTTTGCCTTATTCTCCTTATTTCTTTTCAAACTAAAAAATATAAAAATTTGAAAGACTAAAAAAACAAAAAATATACCTTTTATTTTCTGATTACCGACTACTTCGTACATTAATGTCCTCCTTGTGTTCGATGATGGTCGCTATACCAGGTTAAATAAATAGCGGAGACCGCTTCATTGGATTTTATGCTTGGGATTGTCTTAATTGTGTTCTTGATTTTTCTTGATTGGCTGAGCCTCGTGATTTGGTTCACAACAACCCTTAGATGTTACTTAACCCGAGTTACCTTGGTGGGTCAACACCCATCTTTCTCCCCCATCTCCATCTCCTTTCATTTCTCTACGAGACACCCAGCTTATCCCTTTGAATCCTGAACGAAATCAAGCCATCGAAGCTCAACCTATTCCGCTCACCGAAGCTTCATCATTTCATCATCCAACGTGCGTAATAACTTCATCTATCGGTCGAGCAGCATCTCCTCGGGTCGTAGAACCTTTGGTACATGTCTCATAGCCTAGGAACCCCTCTAGTGCACATACGAAGACCTGGAGTATATCCAGGACCCGCGAAGGAAGGAGGATCCCCATCTCATCGTTGATACCTCCTCAAACCATTTGGAGTGGACCAACGTACACAGAGGACTTCTTGGAGGAAGAAGAAAAAGAAGAAGAGCCCTTTTGATTGAGGATTCGTACCAAATATAGATGGATTCAACAATCGAAGTTCAACATCTTAGGTGTTCTTCCTGTTCTTGGAGGACGCCCATTTGCCATCCGATCAAGCCCCGTCTCCAGATCTAATCATAGCTGTTGGTTCAAGGCAAAACGATGCATGCCCCCATCCTCACGATCAGCCACGTGGCAGCGTGAAGATAGTCCGATGAAGGTCACTTATGTGGGTAAATTTCTTATGCATGCTCCGCTCTTTTGTAATTTGTAAATAGTATTGTAAATATTTTATGATGTTTAAAAAGGAGTGGGATATTTGCATGTACCCCCTCAAACATTTCTAATATTGCAATATAGTCCCTGCCAAACACATGCTCCCACACATGTTATCTTGTAAAAATTGCATGTAAACGCTCCTGGGTTCTTTTAATTGTTGTTTAATATATAATATTCAGATACTAGTTATAAACTTCTCGGTTATTTTCAGTGTGCCCCTTGTTTTCATGTTCAATTACAAATATATCCCTGCGAGTTCAAATATTTTTATGTATGTTTCTTTATTTTTTATAAATAGCATATGTGCTCCCAAAAATTTAAAAAAATAGGATGAAGTACAGGATGCATGATGTTTCACTCCATGTAATTAGTTTGCATTTTACCTTTTCCTATTTATTAAAAAACAAATAGTGCACAGATATTCCATGTTTGCTTTAAAAAAATTAAAAAATAAAAAATTGGATTAAAAATTCCAAAAAAAGTGTGTGCTTATAATGATCCCATGTATCCCCTACTCAAAAATCCCTAAAACTAGAAAAAGAAAATGAGAAAAATTAAAAAGCCCCAAAATCCTATAAAAATATAAAAATTCTTCAAAACCCCAAAATATTTCTTTAAATTGTTTATTTTTCTTTAATTTTTTATAAAAATCATGTGTGCTCCAAAAATTATGAAAAAATAGGATGAAGTACCTAGATGCATGATGTTTCACGTTATAAATTAGTTTTGTATTTTATGTCTTTTCCTTTTTATTGGAAATCAAATAGTGCATATATATTCCATGTTTGTTTTTAAAAAATAAAAAATATATATATATAATTGTTTTTAAAAAATCCCAAAAAATAGTGTGTGTTTTTCCCACGTATCTCAAACCAAAAATTCCTAAAAATAGAAAACGAAGATGAGGAAAAAAATTAAAGGGCTCTAAAATCCTATAAAAATATATAACTTCTTCAAAACCCCAAAACTATTTCTTCCAGTCTTGTAATTTTATTTATATATATTCGTATATATTAAAATTTATTTCGAAAGAAATTGAGGCTTTTTGCTATTTTTAAACCTCAGATGGATCTTTCTACTCTAGGAGTTGAATATTGTAATAAAGGATAAGCTTAGAGTCAAGAATGTGGTGGAGTATCACCTCTCATGATTAGAAACACCCGAGAATTTTGAGTTTAATGCACTGATTACCGAGACCTGCCACCAAAATTTCTTTTCGTGAAATTATGTTAGATATCTACGTAAATTCAAAAATGATACTGTGAATGTAAAAAAACTTGATATTTCAAATTCTAGACGATGATTTGTCTCCCCACGTTATTTATATCGACAAACCATAAGGATATGCTACTGTAGGAACATGAAATGGATGTCAAAGATGAAATATTACTTTTCTTATTTTTTTTCTGCAAGGAGATCATGAACAGGAGCCATGATACACAAAAAAAACAATAGCACCGCACATATATGTTAATTTCCTAATTAGTCTGCTTGCACTCAACATTTCCAGTAGACATTACATTTTCCTTTGATTCAAACGTAGGTTTTAGATTAAATTTAATGTTTTAGGAAGCAAAACATTATGTACCTAATAAATTATCAACACCAAGGTATAATTGTTGTAGTCTTTTCAATTTCTTTTCTTCGTGTTGGCTTACACTTGGAGAAGCCTATATGAACTATAAAATAGCATTAATGGTGGTCTTAAGAAATTAAAGGATAGGAATTATTGTTTTACTTAACATAGTGGAAAAATAAAAGGATCTTTAATTTTTAATCTGTATACAACCATTCATATTCTTCCCTTTTGCTTCCTCTACTCCAGTTAATATTACACTATAGTATTGAGTTACCATAAGTATAATCATGTTGTATTTGTAATACAGGTTCGTGACTTCTTATCATGAAATTCAAATACTCTAAAATATGTGCATCTATGAGTATAGGGTACTAACATTATTTCTATAACAACGATAAAAGAAATTACTCATGTTATGAA
The DNA here is from genome assembly GCA_037367405.1 of Ottelia alismoides. Classification (NCBI taxonomy): domain Eukaryota; kingdom Viridiplantae; phylum Streptophyta; class Magnoliopsida; order Alismatales; family Hydrocharitaceae; genus Ottelia; species Ottelia alismoides. The sequence continues at coordinate 288,104 of JAZKJV010009566.1, forward strand.
ATATTGTTTATTATACAGATCCCTTAATAGACTATATTATTATTATTATTATTATTTGAATCGTCTCACAAATTATATATATGATGGAAATCAGAGTTCAAGATATCATTTGTACATGTATTGTTGTGGCAAACATACAGTCGGGTCACATTAAATTTACTACGATCCTTACACTGAATAATTCAATTTTCCGATATATCATAAACATAGATATTAGTTCATGTGATTTTTCCATCTCATGGGAGAAATTGCACATTGATGTGGTATATGGAGTAAGGTGCCTCAAGGGATTGGGCATGCACCCTTGGGCCCTAGTTAGATTCCATGAAAGTCATGACCCCAACGGACGAGTTGGATGACGTGCAGCACCTACAATCATGTAGCATTCGGAGTCGCTCGACGGAGTAGGCAGATGGCGATGTGGGCGTTCATGGTTTCTCACTTATACACTATGTTAAGACTCGATTTAAATTTTGATGTGCTCGCATCTAATTTTATTTCTAGTATTATTATTGTGAGAGGTGTTCCGGGATGTGGTTTAAATTGGAGATTTAGGGTTGTGATCTTTTCCTGTCTGATAAAAAAGGAGGTCTTTCATAGTTACTCAAGATGAATCAAGTTCCCACGTATTAGTGGCCTGTGAGTCACGTACTTGCGTGTGCTAAAATAATATGAGAAATGATAGATGATCGGATGCTGGAAATTATAATTGTATACCATTGTAGACCCCAACAAACTTGTAAAAATATCAAGATCATTGTGGCAGTACTTAAATAGTTACTATACAAATAAAATAAATCAATTGTTATATGATTCAACGCGAATCAGAATAAATTGGTGTTTTTTCTCAGTTTCTACAATATATGCATATGTTTTTAGATAGAGTTGAGTATACATTCTTTGCTTCCTCCAACATTAGTTACTATAGTATTTGTCTCATTACTGGGACATTGCCCATAATGTTACCCTCGTGTGAACCCAACAGGTGTAGTTGAGAAGCAGCTGCAGCAAAAGCAGCTTTCGAGGAGTTCGGACTTTCGATGTCATACTTGCACCAAGCACGGTGCATTCTACTTAGAGTAACTTATTTATTTCATCATTATTTTTATTTTTTGATAGACTTTGTAGTGAGATATGTGGAGAGCTTCTTCTACATAATTTATGATCATATGATGTATCTCATTCTATGGACATGGACTTGAAGATTTTATCAATGAGAAATGGATGTTGCATTTATTTCCTTTTTTTATTATTATTTTCATGTTGTTATTTATATTTCAAATGTTGATCTAATGTGCATATAAGGGTTTTCCGAGTATCATAGATCATGGGCATATTTGGATCGTAGGTCCGACATTATCGTTCTATCGGTTTCGGTAACTGGAGGGGTGGGCATAACAGATGGTATCAGAGCCCGATAATCCATTCTCTTTTTCATGTTAGAATACCAACAAGATTTAAATACAAATATAGCGACGAAGTCTTCTGACTTTTCATTAGTTTAAGGAAAATAATTCAAGTCTTTTTTAATGTGTCCATTGTCTCTATAACCATGCATATATTTTCTAATATAATGATTCTCACAGGGAATCATGCCACCTCGTGTTGACCCTGATGTTGCACATCAGCTAGCCTTACTAGTTCAGGTCGTGCAGGTGATAAGCGTCCCGCACCCTTAGTTAATTAGATCAAATTAATGTCCAAATTGCTTTTAATCGTTCGTTGCAGTCGGATACGAGAGGCTAGTCAAAAAAACCACTTTGATTTAAATGTTAAGCGGTGAATTTTTTACTTGGTGGAGTCCAAGGTCGATCTCAGGGAGGCATCTGTCTCCTTAGGTAAGTTTTAAGCAATTATCCAAGTGTGTGATTTTCGGGGAGTAATTTTTTTATCTTTTTCAATTTCTATGCAGACTTATGCAAAAATGCAGGCTAATTTAACGTTTAATTCAATTGGGATATCAAATAAAGTCCAAAAATTCTAAAAATTGGCCAGATGATTAATGATGATGAAAGTGACCTACACTAATTTTTTGGATTTTTCAGACACTAAGTGGATTTACTGGAAATTAAAGATGCAGACAGGGTGATTTTCATTATTTAATTTTTAATAAATATCAAACCACAATTTTTTCAAGAACTAAAATTATCCTAGATAGCACTAATGATAAAGGACCTAGGAAAATTAACAGATCTTAATTTCACTGTGAGATAAATTAATTAAAATTAAAATAAGAAAATCACTCAACAATTTATTTAGGCCTCGATATGCGTGCAAATGACATGAAATTTTTATGGTATGTTAAGAATATTGTCCTTAAGCTACTGTGAAATTTTGATGATTTTTGGAAGCATAGAGAATTAACTACAAATTAAAAGGTGTCACTGGGCAAAATATTTCAAAAATGCACCAATTAATTCATTAATAATTCTTGGAATTACAAAACGTGACACATGTACCAATAGACAGAGGACAAAATTCCCAACAACATGCAATTTTTAGATTTGCAAAATGATGTAAAATGCAACCTAGGGATGCGTGCAAACAGAGGGGTGTAAAAGCAATACAGAAAAAATAAAAATACAATAAGAAAATATGCAGACAGGGACTAAAATGCAATTACCTATAATGTTGTGGACTTGAATGCAAATTCTCCACAGGGCACGTGCTCCTCACGTGGGCTCAGCTTCACAGGGACCTCTTTGCAAATATGGAAAGCTCCAGGGACCTCTGTGTAAATTACCCAGGCCGCACGTGCTCCTCACGTGGGCAACCTAGGCTCGGATGGCTGCGGAGGCTCGGAGCTAGGCTCGAGTGCTTTGGAGGTCTGGAGTGAGGTTCGTGCGACCCGAACCTAGGCTCGGAGAGGAGGCTCGGGCCGAGGCTACGTGGCGTACTGAAGGCCCTTGGATCAAGATGGATCCGAGGGGTGTTGGTGCTGACGCGTGGCGTGAACTCGGGCCTTTGGATCGATGATGATCCAACGGCCTCTGGGCTCGATGAAGACGGCGACGTGGCTCGCTGAGGGCCGCTGGATCAAAGGAGCAATCGACGGTTTGGAGCTGCTGCGGCGAGGGGACGCGTGGCGATGTAAGGGCCGTTCGATCGACGTGATCGAACGGCAGCTGTTCGTCTGCTCCGACGGTCCTCCGCCGCCTGCAGAGGAGAAGGTGGGGCTCCGGCGAAGGTGCTGCAGCTCCGCCTGTCCTTCCTCGTGTCGCTGACGCTCTCCGACTTGTCGGAGATATCCCAGAAGATGTGTGGCGAGGAGGCGGAGATGCTGGTGGTCTCAGGAGCGTCGGAGAGCGGCCTGACGTCGATGGGGATGAAGCTTGAGGGCTTCTCCGGCGAGCTTCCGTTCAATGAACAAAGGAGCACCTGCAAGTGTCAAAGATAGAGCCGAAGCTCGTGCGTGCGTTTGTGGAGAGGTGAAGATGGTTGGCGAGGCCTAAGGAGAAAGGAGGTGGTCGGGCGATGGAGCTCCGGCCAAATGGCGGAGCTGGTGATCGGGGTGTTGCGAGGTGCGTCGTTGGATGTCGTAGAAGGTCTCACGAGGATGGGAGCTTCGACGCGAAGCTCAGCGAGATGGACTGGAAGCGAGAGGGTGACCGGTGGAGGCGAGTAAAATCGGAGAAGATAAAGGAAAAATAAGAAAAAGATCGGAGGAGGAATGGAGGGGGTTCACCTGGGGATTGGGCCTCCCTTTTGGGGTCCAGGTCATCGCTCGAGGGACTGGTGATGTCCCGAGCTCGTGCAGCTACTCGGAGGAGCGGCTGCGACACGGCGGAGGCGCCGTGGATCTCGCCGGAGAAGAAGCCCTTCTTCGCTCAAGAAATCGCCGAATTGCTGTCACCAAATGGAGGCTCTGAGCTCAGGGAAGCTCTCTGGAGTTGCGGATGCGGCTGAAGGTTGCCGGTGGTGGAGTATTTAAAGGATGGAGGTAATGGGTTGGCTAGTGACGAGGTGAGGTTTGTGGTCGACGTGGGGCGACTCTGGTGGGAGTCGTGGGAAGCGAGGGAGCTGGCGAGGGTGAGGTAGGAGTGCTCTCCATCGTGGTGGTGTTGGTGGTCGGAGAGGGTGGATGAGGTGCTGCCAAGAATAGGAAGGGGGTGGCTTGTTTCGCAAGGGGAGAGATCGTGGGCGAGTGGCGTCCGGAGGTAGACGACGGAGCTCCACCGTTGGATCTGGTGATCCAACGGTGATGATCGAAGCGGTATGGGATGTGTGTGATTAGATCAAGGCGCATAGATGATGGGCCGTGATCGCGCCACGTGGCGAGCTGCGGGCGAAGCGCTAGCGAGCGGCTAGGATGGAAAGGCAAGGTTTGATCTGATGGTCTAGGACGCAGCGGAAATGTGAGGTGAGGATCACTCCTTTAAACATTGATCTGATGGCAGGGAAGATGACACATGGCGTAATCAAAAGAAGGCGGGGACGAGTGGTGCGGATTGAGAGCGTGAATGATCCGATGGCTGGGGAAATTCAGAGAGCATGGAAAAGGCCTGGTCGTTGGATCTGGAAGAGGATCCAACATTTGGAGGTGAAGGCGGAAGAAGACAAGGGAAGCGGGCCGCGTGGCGCATCCAGAGGGCGCCACGTGGCCTGCTGTGAGTGGCTGGACGAAGATACATGTGTAGAGAGAAGAGGGGGCCGAATTTGGAAAAACTCAAAACATAAAAGTTGTAGATCTCGATGAGATCTACAAGTTTCATGTTGACCAAAGACGGAGATGAGGTCAAATATGATACATAAATACAAAGATACAATTATACACCTATGTAGTATACAAAGTGGCCCAAAAACCCAACTTTTTCATACAAGCTCCAAATTCAATGAAATTAGTCTCATTTTAAAGGTCTTTTAATGTGTAGTATTCTAAGAGTAAGTAGACCTAATTCGGAGTTTGTATGAGGGCTTTATGTGCATTTTAGTGTACAGGGGTTCTCAGGCTTTATTGGCTATTTTACAAAGGGGATTTTTGGCATTCTTCCCCTATATGATTAACTAAGGAGTACAAATTATAGAGAAGAGATTAATTTAGTGAATGGGTATTTTACAAGTGATTTTTGGCTTCTTATTTAAATGCAAATGGACTGCTAACATGTATGAATTATGAATGTATGCAAGAATGCTATTTATGCAATATAAAGGGAAACATGCATCTATTTTCTCGGGAACAAGGCTCTATTTTTGACTTTTGAAGTGATGAATCACAGATTCATCAACCCCCTATACTTAAACCTTGCTCGTCCCCGAGCAACTAAATGAAATGCAAGAGTGAAATGATTTTGGGTTCCATACCAAGGTCATGAACAAAAGTTAAAAATGGGGCCTGACTCGACCTTTGGATTAGTTGTGTGGCGGAACCTTATTTGGACCTGAGCTTAAGACCTAACAGACTTCAAGTTCCACAAGTCTTCTATTCAAGACTCCTCAACAGTCAGGTCAGAACAAATCCTCAAACGCAAATTTCTGATGACTATGATTCTTACTTGTACTGTGTAAGTGATTTGTAACTCTCCACATCAGAAATGGCTCAGAACCAGCCTCCTCTAACAAGGTAACTCAATAACCCAGTCCAGCAACTCTTTCCTCGAGGAGCGGGGTATTCTCTTCTAAGTTCAAGTGCGACCAACTCAAGAGGAGGGGGTAGAGAAGAGAATGGACGGTAGCCAGTGTAGCTACCTATCCCGGGATGCCTGACCAGTGTAGCCAAGTCATCCAGCTGCATTTCTTAACTAGTATACAGGCTCCGACAGGTATTTTATTTTCTCTTGGACCTGTCTGATTTTTTTGGAGTTTTTGCATTTTTTTTCAAAGAGCAGCATGTACATCAGGAGTTTTTCCTCTTGAGCTAGTAGACTATCCCTCTTTTGAAGCATTATTGCAACCCACAGCATCCTGTCCTTAGATGTCAACACCACCAGACTAGGTTGAGATGCACTACCCTCCCTAGAGGAGGACGGATGTTTCCACCCGTGTGCTACTCCAAGCTAAAGGATTCTACCTCCTCACCACCTCATCAATGAAGAACTACGTGCATAGTGCTTGTCCAAGTTAGGTCATTATCTAAAAGAATCCTGCGTATGCACGAGATATTCTACTTAGACTAATCAATATGTCATGTGAACATAGACATGCGGACTCAAAGAATTAAGTCACTTGACCTGAGAAATCTTAACTCCAGTTCCTATAAGGTTCCTCTGAAATTAGGTGGATTAAGGTCAAATCACGTCCATCCTCAATATCTACTCATAACTTGGTCCAGAACCCACTAGCTTTTCACTTTGCATATGCAAAGTTATGAAGATGAGATGAGATGTCATGCTATGAAAATGCAAGACTCTTTTTCTTTTCTTGGATGCAGAGATGATATGCATGAGTAAATAAGAAGCCTCTTTTCATTTTCATTTTTTTCGATTTTTACCAACCCGTAATTATTGTAAAATAAATACAAAAATACGCGAAAGTACGAGCTATGGGTAAAGTATATCTATAATATATACACGCCCCCCTATACTTAGCGTGTGCTATGTCCTCAGAGCACGAAGAGCGAGGAAAAAGACATAGCTCGTGCTAAGTGTAGGAGAGCCAAAGGAACAAAAAGTATAGAAGTCGTCTCGCCCCCCTATACTTAGGCTCTGGCAGCCTAAGTGTAGAAGAAGATCAGAAATGGGGCGGACGAGGGAAAGATGGGAAGTGGCTGAATATACAATGCGGGCATCGGTCCCCCCTATACATAGGCTCAGGTCAGCCTAAGTATCGGTAGGAAATGAGTATGAGGACCAATGTGATCTGGAGAATGTACAGTGAACCGACTCAGGTGACCCCTCCCCCTTATACCTAGGATCTGGTTATCCTAAGTATAGTCCAAGATAGTGATCTAATGAGGCGGGGATGGGTTACTAGAATCGCGGGGGTAAAGGAGAGGATGTACAAGACTGATGGTATACACAGATGAGTCGGTCTGAATCTTTCAAGATGCTGTTGATGGCTGGAGTTCATTTCTGCAAGGTCTCATGCGTGGCTCGATGTGAATCTGTTGTATCTGTCTCGCGCATGAATACAATCTCCTCAACATGGACTAACTGCTCATTGGATTCGACGAAGTGCTTCAACAGCTGTCCATTCACTAGGAATGTCGGTGCGTCGTCTGCGAGATCTGAGATCTCGACACATCCACTATCATGCACCGTACGGACGACAAATGGTCCTGTCCATTTAGACTTTAACTTGCCTTGGAAGATCTTAAGCTTAGCATTGAACAACCATACCTTCTGTCCAGGAACAAAGGTCTTTCGTCTGATATATCTATCATGCCAACGCTTCACCTTGTCCTTGTACACCAAACTGTTGTCGTATGCTCGGTTTCTGATTTCCACAAGCTCATTCAGATCCATATCTCTCTGCTTCTGACCCAGATGTGTGTTCCAGTTGACCTTTTTTATTGCCCAGTCTGATTTGTGCACTAACTCTGCGGGCAAATGGCACGGCTTTCCGAATACCATTCGGAATGGGGAGGTGCCTAACGGTGTCTTGTAAGCCATCCTATACGCCCAGAGGACTTGATCCAAGATCTGAGACCAGTCCTTCCTGTCCGGGCGGACAAGCTTTTGCAATATGGTTTTCACCTCCCTATTTGACACCTCAGCCATACCATTGGTTTGTGGGTGGTAAGGACTCGCGACACGGTGTTCGATGCCGTAGTCCTTCAGGAGTTTCTTCACCTCCCGATTCACAAAGTGGCTACCCCCGTCTGATATCATCATTTTGGGGATCCCGAACCTAGAGATTATATGCTCTTTGATGAATTTACAGACAGTCTTGCTGTCTGCGGTTCGGGTTGGGATAGCCTCCACCCATCTGGATAGATAATCTACCGCAAGGAGGATGTATTCGAACCCGTGGCTGACAGGGAATGGACCCATGAAATCGATGCCCCAGACGTTAAAGACATGACAAATGATGACAGGCAGCATTGGCATCTCATCCTTGGAACCAACGGTTCCTCCCATTCTCTGGCAAACTGGGCATGACTTCGCAAAGGCGGTGGCATCGCGAAACAGAGTCGGCCAGTAGAAGCCACACTGAAGTACCTTCCATGCGGTCCTCTTCCCGGAGTGGTGTCCTCCTGCCTCTCAGCTATGGCATAAAGAAAGGACACTCTGGTATTCCTCCTGAGGAATACAACGTCTCCAGACACAATCCGGTCCTTCAAAGAAAAGGATCGGATCCTCCCAATGGTAGTGTCTTGCGTCCGACTTGATTCGGTCGATTTGGCTCTTGGGCCAACCTTCGGGAACTTTCTTGGAGACAAGATAATTCACGATATTGGCGTACCATGGGTGTGAGTCGATAACAAAAATCGACTCGTCAGGGAAGGAGTCTCGAATTGGTGAAACCTCGAAAGTATTAAGATCTTCGAGACGAGAAAGATGATCGGCCACTACGTTCTTCTTACCAGGTTTATCACGGATATCCAAATCAAACTCCTGGATAAGTAAAATCCAACGAAGAAGACGCGCCTTCGCGTCCTTCTTCTCCATCAAATATCGTAGTGCCGTGTGGTCCGTGAACACAGTTACCTTGGATCCAGTTAGGTGAGATCTGAATTTGTCCAAGGCAAACACTACCACAAGCATTTCCTTTTCTGTAACCGTATAGTTACACTGAGCAGAATCAAGCACTTTGCTTGCGTAGTGAATTGCAAACGGGACGCCATCTCTTCTTTGTCCCAACACAGCCCCAACAACATAATCAGAGGCGTCCGTCATGATCTCAAAAGGTAGAGACCAATCTGGGGCTTGTAAGATGGGTGCGTCCATGATCATTCCTTGTAAAAGCTTAAAGGCCTCAAGACATTTGTGATCCACAATAAACTCCATGTCTTTGCCTAAAAGCTCTGTTAGCGGTCGGGCAATCTTAGAAAAAATCCTTAATAAATCTCCGATAGAATCCAACATGCCCGAGGAACGACCACAACTGTCTTACGTTGGATGGTGGCTGGAGTCGTCTGATCACGTCCACCTTGGCAGGGTCAACCTCCATTCCTCTCTTGGAGATGACATGCCCCAACACTATGCCCTCCGTCACCATGAAGTGACTTTTCTCCCAGGAGAGCACCAGATTAACCTCACAACATCTCTTGAGGACTCGGTCCAGATTCCTATGATAGGAATCGAAAGAATCGCCGTGGACCGAGAAGTCATCCATGAAGACTTCCAGGAATTCGCCGACCATTTCGGCGAATACAGCAATCATGCACCTTTGAAAAGTACCTGGAGCATTGCATAACCCAAAAGGCATGCGCCTGAAAGCATAGGTACCAAAGGGGCATGTAAACGTGGTCTTTTCCTGGTCCTCCGGAGCTATGGCTACTTGATTGTAGCCCGAGAACCCATCTAGGAAGCAGAAGAATTCTTTCCCCGCTAATCTTTCTAAAATCTTATCAATGAACGGTATGGGGAAATGATCCTTCTTCGTCGCGGCATTCAGGCGTCTGTAATCCACACAGACGCGCCACGACGTGGGTACTCTCGTCACGATCTCCTCTCCGTCCTCGTTGGTGGTCGTCTGAATTCCCGACTTCTTCGGGACAACATGGATTGGGGCCACCCACTTAGAGTCAGAGATTGGGTAAATGAAACCCGCGTCGCACCATTTTTCTATCTCTTTTTTCACGACCTCTTGTAAATTTGGATTCAACCAGCGTTGGAATTCACGAGAGGGTTTGGCTTCGTTCTCCAAGTAAATATGGTGCGAACACAGAGCGGGATTTATCCCGTGGAGATCGGAAATGCTCCAGCCTATCGCCTTGCGGTTTTTCTCCAGGATCTCTAGCAAGCAAGATTCCTGCTCCTCGGTCAATTGCGAACTGATAATGACCGGAAATTTCTTGTCTTGGCCCGCAAGGAAGGCATATTTCAAGGTTGTGGGTAGGGGTTTGAGCTCAGGAATAGTGTGATCGTCTAGGAAATCTGGCTCAATCTGCTCTGGTTCAGTGTTGGAAGTGGCTGGATCGTGTTCTGTGATAGCTACCACCAAGCGCGGCTCTGGAGTCGGATCGTCAAAAGTTTCCATACAATCGGCAAACGCCTCGTCCGACTCGTCATCCTCATCTTCCGATTGTCCTAAAGATGTAAGGACTGACAGGCCCAACTGGGCCTCTACGTCATCGAGGATGTAGGGCGATGCAGGCTCAGAGCTGTACTCGTTCCTGAGGATCTCGCAAACTAACTCATGCACTGGATCATCTTCGAAGGAGATGGACACATCGGTGCTGGCTGGGTTCTGTCTCCATGGCCCAACTGATTCTACATGCTCGCAGTCTGTTCCGGTAGAAGAGTACTCGGTGCTGGATTCGGAATCCGGTCTCTGCCATCTTGCTTGCTTCATTTCAAGTTTCTCATCTCCGCATGGAGTTTGGAACTGAATCTTCCCATTCTTATAATCAAATAAGGCCCCTGCTGTTCTGAGGAAGGGCCTACCTAGAATGATCTGGGAATATCTCCAATTGCGAGGGGTTTCCATATCTAGGACAGTGAAGTCCACCATGTATTGTTGCCCCTCGACTTTGATCACAATGTTCCTTAACTCTCCTTGGGACCTCTTAGTTGATTTGTCAGCGAACTGTAGAAGAGCTCTAGATTTCCTAAGAGGTCCGAGATTAAGCCGCTCATAGAGGGTTGTGGGCATCAAATTGATTGAGGAACCATTGTCCAGGAGAGTGCGTGCAAACGCGATGTCATCAACATGACTCACTACATAATGTGCACCCATGTCTCTTCGTTTCCGAGGAAACGAGTTCTTTATTGTACAAGTCGTGGCTACTGTTAAAACGTGTTTCTCAACACGGCTTTTGGTCTTCCTGCTAACCCTAGTAGGTGTGCATCTCACCTTAAGGTGTTTTTGGAATGCAGGGGTCATTTCCACGAACTTGTCAAAAGGGATTGTGACCTTGATGTGTTTATTGCAAAATTCAGCCATCCCAGGGTCATCTTTTTGGATTTTGTTCGTTTTCTTCTTTCCACCATTGAGAGCTCGGGGGAAAGGGATTATTGACTCCAACTCAGGTTCGGAAACTGAAATCTTCTCATTAATTTCGGGTACTGAGTTCTTGACATGACTCTGACTCTGATACAGACTCGGACTCTGATTCTGACTAAAAAGAAAATGCTGAGGTGAAACCGGTGACGCTTCTTCCGCTTCTTCTGGACGATCCTCCTCAAATGGAGGTGCGAGCTCTTCATCGGTGTTGTCTGACTCTATGCAGATGCGCGAATGCTGCTTCGAGGACTCAGATGTCCTCTTCTTCCGCCGGTGTTGGTGGTGGTGATGCTCCTCCTCTTCGTCCTCCGAGTTCTCCTCAGGTATAGTCTCTGAGGCTCCTTCCTTCTGTGACCGTGCCCGATCAGGTATGGTCACGGTCCTTCTGCTCCTGAGGGACATATGATTTACATTATCGTACGAAAGGATCTCATGTTCAGATAAATAATTATCTGAATAATATACCTGATCTCGAGGTCGGTTCTGGCCCTTGTGTAAGTTGTTCGGGTTGTCCTGAACCTGTGCGGGGATTTGAGTCCTTGGCGCCATTTGTTGGTCCTGGTTATGAGAGACCCGTTTGATGTCGGTCCTCATGTCCAGGTAGTCATTCTGCATCTATTGGACCCTATCAGACAGGGTCTGGATCGCCAAGGTAAGGGACTCCAATTCGGTGGGCTGGGCTGGCTGTTGTGCAGATGCGGTCCTGTATTGGCCCTGTTGGCCGTGCCGATACTGCTACTGATGGGACGGTGCTGGCCCCTGCTGGTAGGTGCGCTACTGCGGCTGGTACCCCTGTTCTGGCCTGGACTGGAAGCGCGGGACAGCGACGGGCCTGGTTTCTTGGTAGACTGGGGATGGGCGGTGTGGCTGATCCTTCCCCATCTCGATTTGCCGGACAATCGGGTCACGGCTATACCAAAGCCCGTTGATCTCGTATACTGGCGGAGGCTCCTCGTATTCTGTTTCCACTTGTGGGGGTGCATGATGGTTCTGCTGGGTATAAGTCTGATCCCAGCTGCTCTGAGACCCCGGTGCCTGTTCCTGTATAAGATGGACTCGATGTACAGGTACAAGTGGTGCAGAAGGGGCAGGTAGCTTGATCTTAGCTACCTTTTCAAAGAGTTCCTCCACTTTCTTTGGAAGGCTCGAAAGAGACTCCATCTCCGCGACTCTCTTGTGTATCTGCTCGACCATGGTAAGCTTGTCGGCAATCATCCCCATGCTGGGGATGAGGTTCTCAGTCAGATCTGCTACAGTCCTTCGAGTTGTCTCATTGGATAGGATTGAGGGAGACAACTGATAGGCCCTTGTGGCCTGTGACCTGCCGGTTTCCACCATCTGTTCTAGGATCTTCAATACAGCGTGCTCGTTCTTGTTCAGATAGCTTCCTCCATAGGCGGTGCTGACTAACACCTGCATCTCCAGGGTTAGACCACAGAACCAGGTCTGGACTAAGATCGCCTTCGAAATGCCGTGGCACGGGCATTTCTGTACTAAGTCATTGAACCTGTCCCAAGCTTTATGGAAAGGTTCACTGGGTCCTTGAGCGAAGCTGGCGATCTTCGTTCTCATCTGGTTAGTTCTACTGAGAGGGTAGAACTTCTTCAAGAAAAGATCCTTGAACTGCATCCAGGTAGTACATACCACCCCTAAGTTTTTCAACCAATGAGCAGCCTTATCTCCTAAGGCAAAAGGGGTGGCCTTCAGTCGGATATAATCTTGGCCAACATTGGGATGGCTAAGATTGTTGCACACCAATTCGAAGTCATGGAGAAAAGTGTATGGTTCTTCGCTGAGGTTTCCGTTGAACTTCGGAAGCAGACTAAGGAAGTGGGGCTTCAGCTCGAATGCCTGGGCGGGAACTGCAGGTGCTAACCAGTTCTGGATCTCGTTCTCCGCCGGGTTGTAGGTATCGACCATTGGTCGGTCGATTCCTCCAGCTACTATTATTTGTCCCATCCGCGCCGTGAGATCTGCATTCTTTTATTCGTCTTCGGCGAGGCGATTAAGAATCTGTCGCATCTGGTCCTCATCAGGTGGCATCCTTGGCTGCATCTTGTCCTCTAATTCTGGGGATTGGGAAATAATATCGGTGTTAGAGGGCAAATCAAGGAAGGGATTACCGAGGCGATGGTCTTCCTCGGCAATCTCGGAGGAGATAAAAGGGTTGGTTTGAGAGTAACCACCCTGAGCGTGAGGGAACCAGGACTCAAGAGGATCGTGAGTCCTGGGTGGTCCAAGGTGCGCTCGGACCGATAAAGATGAGTTACTTGGGGGACTCATAGAGAGATCAGTGAATAACGCGTCGAGATCTCCCCAGTCACTCATCTTGATGAAGCGAGAAGAAGATAGGATTTTACTCCTACCTGAAGCAAGCAAAAAGAACAATCCAAGACCCTGGGTTCACACTCAACACAGTGAAGGACTCGAAGTCGAGTCCAATTAATCATGTAGTTTTTAAGTGTGATATTCAAGCAAAAATAGCAAGGATTACGCGGCCTATAGGGAAGTCGGCTCAGAGCCGGATGCGTCTTCCCTGTTTATCATGTCACCTAAGATACCGCCGCTCCTTCCTTTCTTCGCTCCTATCCCAAGCCGATGGATTCAGTGACCACGCCCCTATCTACCTGCAAGCAGGCGGAGGCTGACAAGGCCGGAACTTCACCCCGGGGGGTTATTGGCAGCTTGTCGCAAAGCACCGCAATTTCGCCCCTATCTACCTGAGACAGGCGGAGGCTACTTGGTACTAGTCAACGAATCTGAAATTATTCGGCTTGTGATATTTGCTAGGATCAGTTAGAACGTGATATGAAAGACAGGGATTTGGGCTCTACCTTAATGTGTTCACACACACTCAAGTACCCTCACTCAGCCTGAATACAAGGTCGGGTATTAATCTTCCGCAAACAATTTTCAAATCTTAGTCCTCTTTTTTTTGTCAATACTGTTTAGCAGTCCCGATTTAAAGTTAGGTTATCACTTATTAAGTCCACCACAAAGCACACCTATCGGACAGTCCCAATATCCTGTTTTAATTTAAATGAGAAAATCAAAGGGGGAAATCGAAGAAGCCGATGCACGAAAAATCGATGATGCTATGCTGAGTGGAGAGTACTTACAGTGATCCCTTCGTTTTTATGCAGGATGCAATACAGAATTGAAAGATTTTTACTCTAAATGCAAATACAAGCGATGAAAGCCGCTCCTAGACAGGCAGTTCTATTAGCGTGAAGAACAGTTTAATTTGACTAAGTACTGCGGTCTAGGTGTGTCTTTTAAGTGTATTGTGTGGTCCTATTGATTACGAGCACAAACAATTCCTAGATTGGCTCGGGGAGCCGCTAGTGCAAGCTAAGTTACAATTCACCCACACAGCACACAGGACACGGTTCCACTATACTTACACACGCGAGATCCCAAACGGGAACCGCTGGAAATGATGCGAAAAAGAAAAAGAAATAAAATGAAATACAAAGCCTCTCTTCCACTCAAAAAAAAATTAAAATGCTAAGTCCTTGAAGCGTCGTCGACTCCTCACGGTCCTCGCACAAAAATAAATTGAGGTCAGAGAGTGACACAAAAATAATGCAAGAAATAAAGGAGAGAGAAAAATAATTACAAGAACACAGGGGGTCAGACTACCCGGGGAAGGAAAATCAAATACTCAAAAATTTGCTAAAATTTAACCTAAGCCGTGCCTCCCCGACAACGACACCATTTTGATAAGCGTCCCGCACCCTTAGTTAATTAGGTCAAATTAATGTCCAAATTGCTTTTAATCATTCGTTGCAGTCGGATACGAGAGGCTAGTCAAAAAAACCACTTTGATTTAAATGTTAAGCGGTGAATTTTTTTACTTGGTGGAGTCCAAGGTCGATCTCAGGGAGGCATCTCTCTCCTTAGGTAAGTTTTAAGCAATTATCCAAGTGTGTGATTTTCGGGGAGTAATTTTTTTGTCTTTTTCAATTTCTATGTAGACTTATGCAAAAATGCAGGCCAATTTAACGTTTAATTCAATTAGGATATCAAATAAAGTCCAAAAATTCTAAAAATTGGCCAGATGATTAATGATGATGAAAATGACCTACACTAATTTTTTTGGATTTTTCAGACACTAAATGGATTTACTGGAAATTAAATATGCAGACAGGGTGATTTTTAATATTTAATTTTTAATAAATACAAACCACAATTTTTTCAAGAACTAAAATTATCCTAGATAGCACTAATGATAAAGGACCTAGGAAAATTAACAGATCTTAATTTCACTTTGAGATGAATTAATTAAAATTAAAATAAGAAAATCACTCAACAATTTATTTAGGCCTCGATATGCGTGCAAATGACATGAAATTTTTATGGTATGTTAAGAATACTGTCCTTAAGCTACTGTGAATTTTTGATGATTTTTGGAAGCACAGAGAATTAACTACAAATTAAAAGGTGTCACTGTGCAAAATATTTCAAAAATGCACCAATTAATTCATTAATAATTCTACTGGAATTACAAAATGTGACACGTGTACCAATAGACAGAGGACAAAATTCCCAACAACATGCAATTTTTAGATTTGCAAAATGATGTAAAATGCAACCTAGGGATGCGTGCAAACACAGGGTTGTAAATGCAATACAGAAAAAAATAAAAAATACAATAAGCAAATATGCAGACAGGGACTAAAATGCAATTACCTATAATGTTGTGGACTTGAATGCAAATTCTCCACAGGGCACGTTCTCCTCACGTGGGCTCAGCTTCACAGGGACCTCTTTGCAAATATGGAAAGCTCCAGGGGCCTCTGTGTAAATTACTCAGGTCGCACGTGCTCCTCACGTGGGCGACCTAGGCTCGGATGGCTGCGGAGGCTCGGAGCTAGGCTCGGGCGCTTTGGAGGTCTGGAGTGAGGTTCGTGCGACCCGAACCTAGGCTCGGAGAGGAGGCTCAGGCCGAGGCTACGTGGCGTACTGAAGGCCCTTGGATCAAGATGGATCCGAGGGGTGTCGGTGCTGATGCGTGGCGTGACCTCGGGCCTTTGGATCGATGATGATCCAACGACCTCTGGGCTCGATGAAGACGACGACGTGGCTCGCTGAGGGCCGTTGGATCAAAGGAGCAATCGACGGTTGGGAGCTGCTGCGGCGAGGGGACGCGTGGCGATGTGAGGGCCGTTCGATCGACGTGATCGAACGGCAGCTGTTCGTGTTCTCCGACGGTCTTCCGCCTCCTGCGGAGGGGAAGGCGGGGCTTCGGTGAAGGTGCTGCAGCTCCGCCCGTCCTTCCTCGTGTCGCTGACTCTCTCCGACTTGTCGGAGATATCCCAGAAGACGCGTGGCGAGGAGGCGGAGATGCTGGTGGTCTCAGGAGCGTCGGAGAGCGGCCTGACGTCGATGGCGATGAAGCTCGAGGGCGTCTCCGGCGAGCTTCCGTTCAATGAACAGAGGAGCACCTGCAAGTGTCAAAGATAGAGCCGAAGCTCGTGCGTGCATTTGTGGAGAGGTGAAGATGGTTGGCGAGGCCTAAGGCGAAAGGAGGTGGTCGGGCGATGGAGCTCCGGCCAAATGGCGGAGATGGTGATCGGGGTGTTGCGAGGTGCGTCGTTGGATGTCGTAAAAGGTCTCGTGAGGATGGGAGCTTCGACGTGAAGCTCAGCGAGATGGACTGGAAGCGAGAGGGTGACCGGTGGAGGCGAATAAAATAAGAGAAGATAAAGGAAAAATAATAAAAAGATCGGAGGAGGAATGGAGGGGGTTCACCTGGGGATTGGGACTCCCTTTTGGGGTCCAGGTCGTCGCTCGAGGGACCGGTGATGTCCCGAGCTCGTGCAGCTACTCGGAGGAGCGGCTGCGACACGGCGGAGGCGCCGTGGATCTCGCCGGAGAAGAAGCCCTTCTTCGCTCAGGAAATCGCCGAAGTGCTGTCACCAAATGGAGGTTCTGAGCTCAGGAAAGCTCTCTGGAGTGGCGGATGCGGCTGAAGGTTGCCGGTGGTGGAGTATTTAAAGGATGGAGGTGATGGGTTGGCTGGTGACGAGGTGATGTTTGTGGTCGACGTGGGGCGACTCTGGTGGGAGTCGTGGGAAGCGAGGGAGCCGGCGAGGGTGAGGGAGGAGTGCTCTCCATCGTGGTGGTGTTGGTGGTCGGAGAGGGTGGATGAGGTGCTGCCAAGAATAGGAAGGGGGCGACTTGTTTCGCAAGGGGAGAGATCGTGGGCGAGTGGCGTCCGGAGGTAGACGACGGAGCTCCATCGTTGGATCTGGTGATCCAACGGTGATGATCGAAGCGGTATGGGACGTGTGTGATTAGATCAAGGCGCGTAGATGATGGGCCGTGATCACGCCACGTGGCGAGCTGCGGGCGAAGCGCTAGCGAGCGGCTAGGATGGAAAGGCAAGGTTTGATCTGATGGTCTAGGACGCAGCGGAAATGTGAGGTGAGGATCGCTCCTTCAAACATTGATCTGATGGCAGGGAAGATGACACGTGGCGTAATCAGAAGAAGGCGGGGACAAGTGGTGCGGATTGAGAGCGGGAATGATCCGATGGCTGGGAAAGTCAGAGGGCGTGGAAAAGGCCTGGTCGATGGATCTGGAAGAGGATCCAACGGTTGGAGGTGAAGGCGGAAGAAGACAAGGGAAGCGGGCCGCGTGGCGCATCCAGAGGGCGCCACGTGGCCTGCTGTGAGTGGCTGGACGAAGATACACGTGTAGAGAGAAGAGGGGGCCGAATTTGGAAAAACTCAAAACATGAAAGTTGTAGATCTCGATGAGATCTACAAGTTTTATATTGACCAAAGACGAAGATGAGGTCAAATATGATACATAAATACAAAGATACAATTATACACCTATGTAGTATACAAAGTGGCCCAAAAACCCAACTTTTTCATACAAGCTCCAAATTCAATGAAATTAGTCTCATTTTAAAGGTCTTTTAATGTGTAGTATTCTAAGAGTAAGTAGACCTAATTCGGAGTTTGTATGAGGGCTTTATGTGCATTTTAGTGTACAGGGGTTCTCAGGCTTTATTGGCTATTTTACAAAGGGGATTTTTGGCATTCTTCCCTATATGATTAACTAAGGAGTGCAAATTATAGAGAAGAGATTAATTTAGTGAATGGGTATTTTACAAGTGATTTTTGGCTTCTTATTTAAATGCAAATGGACTGCTAACATGTATGAATTATGAATGTATGCAAGAATGCTATTTATGCAATATAAAGGGAAACATGCATCTATTTTCTCGGGAACAAGGCTCTATTTTTAACTTTTGAAGTGATGAATCACAGATTCATCAACCCCCTATACTTAAACCTTGCTCGTCCCCGAGCAACTAAATGAAATGCAAGAGTGAAATGATTTTGGGTTCCATACCAAGGTCATGAACAAAAGTTAAAAATGGGGCCTGGCTCGACCTTTGGATTAGTTGTGTGGCGGAACCTTATTTGGACCTGAGCTTAAGACCTAACAGACTTCAAGTTCCACAAGTCTTCTATTCAAGACTCCTCAACAGTCAGGTCAGAACAAATCCTCAAATGCAAATTTCTGATGACTATGATTCTTACTTGTACTGTGTAAGTGATTTGTAACTCTCCACATCAGAAATGGCTCGGAACCAGCCTCCTCTAACAAGGTAACTCAATAACCCAGTCCAGCAACTCTTTCCTCGAGGAGCGGGGTATTCCCTTCTAAGTTCAAGTGCGACCAACTCAAGAGGAGGGGGTAGAGAAGAGAATGGACGGTAGCCAGTGTAGCTACCTATCCCGGGATGCCTGACCAGTGTAGCCAAGTCATCCAGCTGCATTTCTTTACTAGTATACAGGCTCCGACAAGTATTTTATTTTCTCTTGGACCTGTCTGATTTTTTTGGAGTTTTTGCATTTTTTTTTCAAAGAGCAGCATGTACATCAGGAGTTTTTCCTCTTGAGCTAGTAGACTATCCCCATTTTGAAGAATTATTGCAACCCACAGCATCCTGTCCTTAGATGTCAACACCACCAGACTAGGTTGAGATGCACTACCCTCCCTAGAGGAGGACGGATGTTTCCACCCGTGTGCTACTCCAAGCTAAAGGATTCTACCTCCTCACCACCTCATCAATGAAGAGCTACGTGCATAGTGCTTGTCCAAGTTAGGTCATTATCTAAAAGAATCCTGCGTATGCACGAGATATTCTACTTAGACTAATCAAGATGTCATGTGAACATAGACATGCGGACTCAAAGAATTAAGTCACTTGACCTGAGAAATCTTAACTCCAGTTCCTATAAGGTTCCTCCGAAATTAGGTGGATTAAGGTCAAATCACGTCCATCCTCAATATCTACTCATAACTTGGTCCAGAACCCACTAGCTTTTCACTTTGCATTTGCAAAGTTATGCAGATGAGATGAGATGTCATGCTATGAAAATGCAAGACTCTTTTTCTTCTCTTGGATGCAGAGATGATATGCATGAGTAAATAAGAAGCCTCTTTTCATTTTCATTTTTTTTTCGATTTTTACCAACCTGTAATTATTGTAAAATAAATACAAAAATACGCGAAAGTACGAGCTATGGGTAAAGTTTATCTCTAATATATACACGCCCCCCTATACTTAGCGTGTGCTATGTCCTCAGAGCACGAAGAGCGAGGAAAAAGACATAGTTCGTGCTAAGCGTAGGAGAGCCAAAGGAACAAAAAGTATAGAAGTCGTCTCGCCCCCCTATACTTAGGCTCTGGCAGCCTAAGTGTAGAAGAAGATCAGAAATGGGGCGGACGAGGGAATGATGGGAAGTGGCTGAATATACAATGCGGGCATCGGTCCCCCTTCAGTGTTCTTGCACTCAGAAGGATCAGATGACCTAGAGGCATTGCAATAACATCAGACAACCTACGCAACATATCAAAGGTCTAAGGTTCCACAATTCTTTATTACCGGCACACCAGATGAGGTTGAATTGTGGATGGATCATGTATCCAAGGTTTTACGGATGATCCATGCTCCTAAAGAGTCTTGGCTTACATTCGTGGAATTGTCACTAGCAGGCTATGCTTAACGTTGGTGGTACACCACCAAGGAACATATGGAGGATCCCATAACATGGGAAATATTCTTGACGAGTTTCGTTGCCAGTTCTATCATGATCATTGGGGTTGAGGATTAGAGGAGGTTGTTTAATGAACTGAAGCAGGGGTAAATGACGGCCCAAGAATATCTCATTCGCTACAATGAACTCTCCCTCCACTCACTAGCGACTATTGCTTTCCCTGAGGAGAATTTACAGAAGTTTATCCGAGGATTGCGTGATGATTTACAACACCAGTTTTCTACATTGGATTTCACTTCCATCAAGGAGGTAGCTGCTAAGGCTATCAAGATTGAGGCAACTCAGCGTCGGCTTCCAGGGGTCCGTCACATTTCTAGCCACATCAGTCAGGAAGATCTACTCACTGAGATTTCTACAAAGCTCGTAGAGAGCGTCGTTTCCACCCAGTAGCAACCACTCCTACCGTTAGTAGGTTTGCCTTATACCTACTTTCGAGAAGAGCTTAGCGTGTCACGGTAATACTTCCTTCTGCTATTATACACACTCCCAGAATCGTAAAACAGGAGGTGCTATCATGGTCTCAAGAGGCTCCTTTTCTCAGCCAGGTGATCGTAGGTGTTTCCACTGCCAACATCTGGGCCATTTCAAGGCCAAGTATCCCTTACTTGTCAACAGCTCCGGTGGCCATCAACCAAGTGTACGACTGACTTTCTCATCTACGCAGTCACATGGATCAGCTTCCCGTCGTGGAGGTCGAGACTTTCATTGTCCTCCACCACGACCAACATTCAGTGTTGCAGGTTCTAACGTCCCACCACAGCCTCAGGGACAACTGAATACAATCACACAAGAACATGCCCACACCCCAGGAGTTGTAGTGCGAGGTATGATTTTAGTGCATGGTATATCCTTACACACCTTTTTTGATTCAAGAGCTACGCACTCTTTTCTAGCACATCGAATAGTATCCAAGCTAGATAAAGAGCTAGTCTGTGTTTCATCCCCTTACTACCTCAAGGGACCAGAGAGACAATTATTTATAGTACGACAAGTAGTGGAGAATGTAGCAGTGCAGATTGGCGGGTACATGATTCGCGCATATCGTTTACTCATTCAGTTAAAAGATTTTGATGTCATCTTAGGTATGGATTGGCTCGAGCAGCATCATGATTCACCCGATTGCTTCGAGAAGATAGTAGTGTTCCATATGCTAGGCATACCTACCTTTCAGTTTTATGGACGTGCCCCAGAAAGTGAGGTTTTATATGTATCAACATTGAAGGACCAACATTTTCTCAATAAGGGTTGCATAGGTTTTCTTGCATATATTGTGGAGTTACCTGCCCAAGATCGCATGCTTGAAGATGCCAGAGTCGTGCGGGATTTTCCTGACGTATTTCTAGAGGTGTTATCTGTACTACCAGCCTGGAGGGAGATCGAGTTCGAGATCACCTTGATAACCAATACATAACCCATCTCCATCCCTCCATATCGAATGGCACCAGCTGAAGTCAGGGAGCTCAAAGTACAATTGCAGGAGTTGTTGGAAAAGGTATTTATCCATCCCAATACATCACCTTGGGGAGAATCGGTCCTCTTTGTAAAGAAGAAGGATGGGTCTATACGATTGTGCATCGATTACATGCAATTGAATAAAGGGACGATAAAGAACCATTATCCACTTCCTTCGATCAGTTACAGGGCGCAGCGGTATTCTCAAAGATAGACCTACAATCGAGTTATCATCAATTGAGAATAAAGGACACAGATGTGCTTAAATCTGCTTTGCGCACTAGATACGACCATTATGAGTTTGTGATCATGCCTTTTGGACTTACGAACACACCTGCCACGTTCATGGACATGATGAACATAATTTACCGTCCATACTTGGATAGTTTTGTGGTGGTGTTCATTAATGATATCTTGATCTACTCACATGATGAGCATGAGCATGAGAAACATCTTCATACTATTCTTGAGACACTCAGAGAACACAAGTTGTATGCAGAATACAACAAGTGTGAGTTTTGGTTATCGAGGTAGCTTTGCTTGGGTCATGTAATTTCAGGAGCAGGTGTGGTATTTGATCAAGCTAAATAGATGCAGTACTATCATGGGAGCGACCCAAGATAGTTACCGAGATACGCAATTTTTTAGGCCTCGCCAGCTACTAAAGATGTTTTTTTGGGGCTTCTCGCAGCTAGCCCTACCACTTACTCGTCTAACACAGAAAGATGTCCCCATTGTTTGGAGCGACAAGTGCGAGCTAAGCTTTCACACGTTAAAGGAGAGACTGACCAACGCTTCGATTCTCACCCTTCCTTCAGCACCTTAGATTTTACGGAGTATATTGATGCATAGAAGGAGGGTTTAGGAGCAGTGTTGATGCAACATGGGCATGTCGTGGCATATGCATCATGACAATTAAAGAACCATGAACGGAACTACCCAACTCATGACTTGGAGTTGGCAGCTATAGTCTTCATGTTGAAGATATGGCATCACTATTTATATGGGGTCATGTTTGATATTTTTACAGATCACAAGAGTCTCAAATATATCTTTGACTAGCGGGAGTTGAATATGAGGCAAAGACGATGGATGGAACTATTGAAAGATTATGATTACACGATCTCTTATCATCCGGGTAAGGGAAATGTAGTAGTAGATGCTTTGAGTAGGAGAGCACATACCGAAGGCACCACAGGATGGCTACGGACTTGGGATATGCTCACAGCACTCAATGAGTGGCACCCATTTGATAGTACTATATATGTCGTAACTGTACCTGCCAAGTACAGTGGATTATGGGAGAGGAATGTGCATGGTCAGCAGACAGATCAGAAATTACAAGACTTGTTCCATCGATGACTGAAGAAGGATTTTGATAGATTCAGAGTTTGTCAGTACATCTTATGGAAGGGGGACCGTGTCCTTGATGATGATGAGTTGAGGAGAGACATCCTAGATGAGGCTCACTGTTCTAGATTATATATCCACCCAAGAAGCGTCAAGATGTATAGAGACCTCCGTCATCACTTCTGGTGGGAGGGGATGAAGAGAGATGTTGCGGAACATGTTAGTCGTTTCCTTACTTGCCAATTGGTGAAGGCAGAGCACAAGCATCCTCCTGGATTGTTACAGTTACTTCCTATCCCATTGTGGAAATAGGAGAGTATCTATATGGATTTCGTGACATCCTTACCTCATACAGTAGGTGGGTATGATGATATTTTGGTTATTGTGCACCGGTTGACCAATTCTGCACATTTCATTCCAGTGAACATGACTTGCACTCCGGTAGTTCTGGCCAATTTATATATTCAACATGTTATTCGCTTGCATGGGATTTCCAAAGAAGTCATATCGGATAAAGACTCATGTTCCACATCACATTATTGGGGAGAATTCATGAACGTCCTAAAAATTGAACTGTGTCCTAGCTCAGCATATTATCCGCAGACGGATGGACAATCTGAGAAGACAATTCAGACTCTTGAGGACCTACTCCAAGCATGTGCCATAGAATGGATGGGATCTTGGAAGGATCATCTTCCCTAGGTGGAGTTTACTTATAACAATAGCTACCATACTAATATTGTCATGGCACCTTTTGAGACATTATATGGGCGAAGATGTACCATTCCCTTGTGTTGGCAGGAAGTGGGTGACAAGGATATTTATTCCACTCAAATAATTGACGACACAACAAGAGCCGTAGAAATCGCCAGAAAGAACTTATTGACTATGCAAAGCCATCAGAAGAGCTATACTGATCAGAGGCGTCGTGATCTCGAGTTTGAAGTTAGAAATTTTGTCTTCTTGAAAGTATCTACAATGAAGGGTATTCAAAGATTTGGTGTTAAGGGTAAGCTGGCACGATTTGTTGGTCCTTTTGAGATTTTGACTCGTATTGGGAAGGTAGCATACAGAGTAGCACTTCCCCTGCACTTGACAAGCATGCATGATATATTCCATATGTCAAACCTCTGGAAGTATATTCGAGACCATCGACATGTGATTAGCTATGAGGACCTCGCTGTCGAACATAATTTGTCCTTCCCTATGGTATTAGTGCAGATCTTGGATCGGGCAGTCAAGAAGTTGTGACGGAAAGACATCCCTTTGGTCAAGGTTTTTTGGCAAAGTCAGAATGTTGAGGAGGCCACATGGGAGATTGAGTTATATATGTGACAGAAATACCCTTATCTTTTTGAAGGAATGATTATGAAATGCTATTTCATTTCTCTTTCAGATTTTTAAGGGTTTCATTCTCTTTAAGATTTTAATGCCTAAATTTATGTCGCATTGTAAACATATACGTTGAATCCTATGTCTCGAGGACGAGACTTCCTTTAAGATTTTTATGATGTGAAACCCCATAAATTTGTCCTAAAATCTGGAGTATATTTGACATCCAAAAATTCAAATAATCATGCCATTTCGTAGCTCTCATTGAGATCTTTCAAACGAGTTCAAGAACATCCAATTCCGACATTCCTAACTCAAGATACCAATGTTTTAAGTTGGAAGATCAAGATCCATATATGGATCCTAACCGGATCCGAATTTGGATCCAAATTCACCTCTCCTTCTGTAAATAAGAGATGGTAGGCTACTCTCTCAAAAACCTAGCCACCACAATCTTTCTCCCTCTTCGGAGCACCACCATCTTGGCGGAATTAACCACCATAGGGTTGTCGTTGACGTCGGAGAAGAAGCTCCGATCGAAGATTCGCGACCAACATCACGTAGGAAAGCTCGAGGTCACCTTCGTACGTGCATTCGCATTACAATCGAGCGATGAAAATATCATTTCCGTGTGAGAGGAGATCCCGAGGGAACATCCTCAGAGGTAACGATAAATACCTACCTCTTATTGTTGGGTTCCAAATTTTCTTTTCCCATGTGCTTGAATATGCCTAAAGCCTTCTTTATTCTTATGATGTGATTTATATACTAGTATCGATTTATCCCTCCTTCTGGTTGGTTTCACCAAATTTATTAATCAATTCCTTTCTAAAGCTTAGATGTACATTAAGTTTTCATGGGACGTATTCTTTCTTGAATATTTATTTGGCAAAATTTTGTTTTTCGTGAAACGTAGATTCAAAAATGATAATGTGAATGTAAAAAAAACTTGATATTTCAAAGTCTAGACGATGACATGTATCCCCACATTATTTATATCGACAAACCTATCTATTTGATCAATACACTACGCCTATAATGATATACTACTGTAGGAACATGAAATGGATATCAAAGATGAAATATTCTTTTTCTTTGTTTTTTTTATGCAGGGAGATCATGAACAGGGGCCATGATACACAAAAATAATAATCGCACCGCATATATATGTTGATTTCCTAATTAGTCTGCTTGCACTCAACATTTCCAGTAGACGTTACATTTTCCTTTGATTCAAACATAGCTTATAGATTAAATTTAATGTTTTAGGAAGCAAAACATTATGTACCTAATAAATTAGTATCACCAAAGTATAATTGTTATAGTCTTTTGAATTCTTTTTCTTCATGTTGGCTTTCACTTGGAGAAGCTTATATGAACTTTAAAATGGCATTAATGGTGGTGTTAAGAAATTAAAAGAGAGAAATTATTGTTTTACTTAATGTAGTGGAAAATAAAAGGATCTTTAATTTTTAATCCGTATACAATCATTCGTAATCTTTCCTTTTGCTTCCTCTACTCCAGTTAATATTACACATTAGTATTGAGTTACCACAAGTATCATCACAATGTATTTGTAACTTAGGTTCGTGACTTCTTATCATGAAACTTAAATACTTTATGCGTCTACGAGGATAGGGTATGAACTTTATTTGTATAACTGCGATAAAAGAAATCTCTCATGTTATGGGATATTATTTATTATATAGATCCCTTAAAAAACTAGATTATTATTATTATTATTATTATTATTATTATTATTATTTGAACCATCTCACGTATTAGATATATGATGGAAGTCAAAGTTCAAGATATCATGTGTACATGTATTGTTGTGGCAAACATACGGTCAGGTCACATTAAATTTACGATGATCCTTACACTGAATAATTCAATTTTCCTATATATCATTAATATAGATATTAGTTCATGTGACTTTTCCATCTCGTGGGAGAAATTGCACATTGATGTGGTAGATGGAGTAAGGTGCCTCGAGGGATTGGGCATACAGCCTTGGGCCTTGGTTAGATACCATGAAGGTCACGACCCCAACGGACGAGTTGGATGACAAGTAACATCGAGCAGTCCAGTAACATCCAGAGTCGCTTGACGGAGTAGGCAGGTGGCACGGTGAGCGTTCTTAGTTTCTCACTTATACACAATATTAAGACTCGATTTAAATTTTGATTTGGACGCGTCTAATTTTACTTCGAGTATTATTATTGTAAGAGATGCTCCGGAATGTGGTTTAAAGTTGGAGATTTGAGGTTGTGATCTTTTCCTGTCTGATCAAAAAGGAAGTCTTTGAGAGTTACTCAAGATGAATATAAAGTTACAGCGTAGCGGAGTCCTGCGAGTCGCGTACTTGCATGTGCTAAAATAATACGAGAAATGATAAATGATCGGATGCTGGAAATTGTAATTGTATTCCATTTTGGAACCCAACCAATTTGTAAAAATATCAAGATCATTGTGGTAGTACTTAAAATAACTATACAAATAAAAAAATCAGTTGTTTATATGATCCAACGTGAATCAGAATAAATTGGTGTTTTTCTCGGTTTCTACAATATATGCATATGTTTTTAGATAGAGTTGAGTATACATTCTTTGCTTCCTCCAACATTAGTTACTATAGTATTTGTCTCATTACTGAGAAATTGCTCATAACATTACCCTCGTGTGAACCTAATAGGTGTAGTTGAGCAGCAGCCGTAGCAGTAGCGACTTTCGAGGAGTTCGGACTTTCCACGCCATACTCGCACCAATTAGAGTGCACTCTACTTAGAGTAACTTATTTATTTCTGCATTATTTATGATTTTTTTAGATACTTTCTAGTGAGATATGTGGAGAGCTTCTTCTACAAATTTATGATTATATGTTGTATCTCATTCTATGGACATGGACTTGATGATTGTTATTGATGAGAAATGGATGTTACATTTATTTCTATTTTTTCTAATTATTTTCCTATTCTTATTTATATTTCAAATGTTGATCTAATGTTCATAAGATGGTTTGCTAAGTATCATAGATCATGGGCATATTTGGACCGTAGTTCTGACACTCTTGTTCTGTCGATTTCAGTAGACGAAGGGGCGGGGCATAACACACAAGTAATTTGAGTGGAATCAAAAAGAATGGCTATTCGATGCAAGACTGGAGATATTTTCAGGGAAACTTTAGAGCAAGTGGAAAGGTCCATATCTTGTGCGAAAGGTGTACGACAATGGTAGCATCGATACATCTGAGTTGTCGTCTGATTCCACCTTTCGAGTAAATGGTCAACGGTTGAAAACTTTTCTCAATCATGAACCTCCGACCATTGAGGTTGCCCCTATCTATTTTGTATGAGATGATCTTTTCACTCATACACTCTGCATCTCATACCTGATTTTCCATATCACTTTGTATATACTTTTGATTTTATTATTTCTTCCTTTCTTTTAGGTGATGAGGAGCTAGATGAATACAAAGAAAGGAAGTAGAGGAGGCTTTGAAGGTTATGAGACCTGGGAAGGGTCCAGGACCGGATGAAATCCTTGTAGATGTATGGAGAGTTTTAGGTGAGTGCGGTTTGACTTAGCTTACGAATCTATTCAATGTTATTTGGTGAAGCAAGAAAATGCATGAAGATTGGAGGAGGAGTATCGTGGTGCCTCTTTATAAAAATAAAGGAGACATTCAAAATTGTTCCAATTACAGAGGTATCAAGATGATGAGTCACACTATAAAAATTTGGGAACATGTGATCAAAAGAAGGCTGAAGAAAGTCTCCAACGTAAAAGAAAATCAATTTGGATTAGTGACAGGTCGCTCAACTATTGAATCCATCCATTTGTTGAGGAGAACAATGGAGATTTATAGAGCTACAAGGAAGAACCTCCATATGATCTTTATTGATTTGGAGAAGGCTTATGATTCTGTCCCACGAGAGATATTGTGGAGAGTTTTGGAGAAGAGACAAGTACTTGTCCTATACATTAACCTCATAAAGGACATGTATGATAGGGCTTTATCTTGTGTAAGGACCCCGTCTGGGAAGACTGACTATTTTGACATCAACATTGGTTTACATCAAGGTTCGGCTTTGAGTCTATTTCTTTTTACTTTGATTATGGATGAGTTGACAAGTCACATTCAGGGTGAGCTACCTTGGTGTATGTTATTTGTTGATGATATTGTGTTGACTAACGAGACTAGAGATAGAGCAAATGAGAAGCTTGAGGTCTGGAGACATGCATTGGAGACTAAAGGATTTCGTATAAGCAGGGCTAAGATGGAATATATGGAGTGCACCTTTGATGGAAGCAATGGTGAAGAAATTGAGGTAAAGATTGATGACAATAACATTTGGAAGAGAGATTCTTTAAGATATTTGGGATCTATTTTGCAATAGGATGAGGTAATTGATGGAGATGTTACTAATAGAATAAATGCAGGTTGGCTAAAGTGGAGAGGAGCCTCTGTTGTTCTCTATGATAAGAAAATTCCTTTAAAATTAAAGGAAAGTTTTACAAAGCAGTCGTGAGACCTGCTATGCTCTATGGATCTAAGTTTGGCCCGTGAACCATAGACTTGTGCAGAGAATGGCTGTAGCAGAGATGAAAATGCTAAGGTGGATGTGTGGACACACACGTAAAGCTCGGATTCAGAATGATGCAATCAGAAAGAAAGTTGGTGTAGGTCCAATCGAGGATAAGATACGAGAAAACCGCTTAAGATGGTTTGGTCATTTGCAAAGAAGATCAGCAGATGCACCAGTTAGGAGATGCGAGTGTTGGATGTTTAGATGGCTAAGAGAGGGCGATGACGACCCAAGAAGTGTTGAAAAGAGACTATACGTAGGGATATTAGTCTTTTGGATATAAGCTCGGGATTGACCCAAGATAGATCTGAATGGAGGTGAAGAATCCATGTAGCCGACCCTACTTAATTGTGGGAAAAGGCTTTGTTGTTGTTGTTCCTTTCATTTTTCTAACACCTTTAGGTTTCATCTAGAATTTTTGCTATACTTAGGATGTGCTTTATCCTAATTATAGGTATGTAGACATCGTTCTTGTTCATATTATTCTGTTCTATTACTCATGTTGTTGCTTATACTTAGGGTGTGTTTTACCCTAAGTATAGAGGGTAATATCACTCATTATTGTTTTTGATCATTTTAGATTTGTGTATCTTCTGCTCTCTCGCTTGTCCCTCACCTTTTGATATTCATATCTATACTTAGGGATAGTGCACCCTATGTATAGAGGGGACAAGTCGAGCCGTTGAGCATGTCCATTATCTAGACCTCGATCATCTTTGATTTTGAGTGTGGTATCCTTAGGATTACTTGATCCTAAGTATAGAGGGGATGATTGACTTCTAGTCTTTATCCGTATTCTTTGAGTCATTATTGTATAGAATTCTTTTCATCGATCTATACTTAGCCCTAGTTATGTCTTCCTTTGCCCCTTCTTTGGTCACGATGAGGACATAGTTTACACTAAGTATAGGGAGTGTCGTATATATATACTATATATACTTTAGAAGTCGTAACTCGTACTTTATTGTATTATAATAATATGGCTCTCTAAAAGTATGAGTGTATATTTTGGGTTTTTAAATGCCGCAAAAAAACTGTAAATATGACTTATAAAAAAATAAAGCTTAAAAAGTGTATATAAAAAATATTGTCAAATACTTTGATAAAATCCTTAAAAAGTTGTAATAAAATTCTTTTAAAATCTTGTATAAAAGTTGTATAATCTTATATTAAAAAGTTGTATAAAATCATTTGTAAAATATACATAATTCATGTAAATTTTGTGTAAATGGAATTAATCCTCTAACTCTTTCAAATAGACCCTAAAAATTGAAAAGCTTTAAAATTCAATAAAAATTTGCAAAAGTCTTCAAAGTTCACTTAAAAATCTTAAACCGAAAAATGTGCCTCATTAAAAAATTGTTGCATTCATTATCATTTTTCAGAACAAGTCTGATTCTTGAACCGAATGGATCTAAGTCTGAGAGATGGAGCTTGGTTTAGGCCTTACTCCACTTAATTCTAAAGGGACTTTATTAAGAACTGGAATTAAGACTCTTCATGTCTTTTAGACTTAATTCTTTGGATTTCATGAGATCATGTTCGAAATTCAACTTGAAAGTGCCTAAGTAGGACACCTGGTGTCATCCATTTAACTCTTCTCCATTTGAACCAATTTTTAACTCATGCACTCTACACTTAGATCGACTTGCATGGGGCTGCAAAGGGAAATCCATGTCGGTGGTGCGTTTCCATCCTTGTCTAGTGGCGTTGACGTCTAAACATGGGAGAGATTGAGGTTGAAATAAATCTTCGGATGATGGAAGGATCTGCTGGCACAATTTTTCTAAGATCTCAAAAATCGGATAGAGTAAAAAGATGCTATATCAGTCGGAGCATAAAAGATCTTTATAGTGCTACAATCATTTCAACCAAAAAGAAGCCAAAAATACTAAATACCAATTTTGACCATAATGGTCCGAGCTTCAGAAAGCATGCATTATCTTAGTGGAGACTTGGCTAAACTGGTCAAGCTTCACAAGAGATGTGATTACACTGATCACACTGCAGTTCTCTTCTCATTCTTCTATCTTCTTCCTATACTCAATTATGGACACAATACGACATGACCTTAGAAGGAAATACCCTCTCCTCGAGGATCGAGTACCTGGATGAGGGTCCAGTGAGAGAGTATTAATGGGATGGGAAGTTTCTTCGCTTCTCTAGAGCGGGAAGAGCTAAAACCTTTCACACATAGTACAGATTGCTTTCAAAGCTGAAAAGTTTGCGTGATGTATAGTTGGATCTGAGCTGGCTGATGAGGTGAACATGGATAAGGATTTGTGGAACTTGAGGGTTGTCAAGGCTTAAATCCTAATTCTAATAGAGTTACGACACACTATTAATCCTAATTCTTATTCCAAGTTCTAAATTTTGGGTGAAGTGAGATTCGGTTTAAAGAAACAAGAATGTCCTAAGTTCTTTTATCTTTCCTTTTCCTTTTTCTTTTTGCTTGCACTTATTTATACGTTAAGTGTTTGCTAAGGGACTAGCAAAGGTAAAGTATAGGGGAATGATGAATCTGTGATTCATCGCATTTATTCTTTCATTTTGGCAAAAATCTTTGGAAAATGCATGTAAATATCTATTAATTCCAATTAATATTCTAACCACAAATGCTAATATTATATATTTAACACTTATTTTATCTAAAATAAAATAATAAAGAGAAAAAGAAAAGAAAAGAAGGTTGGAGATATGTAATATATATATAGATTAATCCTAACCCCAAAATTGGATTAATATTGACTTGGTTGATACAATAAATAAGTAGGGTGAGATAAGGATCATAACATATAAAAATCTTAAGGAAATCAAGACCAAAAATATAATTAAACACATTCTTTACATTGTAAATATTTCACCTATTTTATTTATCACTTGGATCATTCCAAATCAAATAACTTCTATTACAAAAATTGTTCATAAAAATATATATTATTTTATAAAAATATCATAACAATAATTCAACATAAAACTAATTAATTACAATGTATCGAAAAAGTCGTAAAAGACGACTCTGAGGTTCATAACTATTCATAACAAAAATCCAAACAGATCAAACTCACTTTTAAACTTCATTTTGTATTTAATAGTATTTATTAAAAATATCAAAAAATATTAGAATAAAACATGTGAGTTTTGGCATTTGGGCTTCGTTGTCCATACGTATTATATGTAGAAACTTTCTGTATTTTAAATTAATTAACCGTAAACCCGATTGACTTAATTTCTTTTATAAAAGTCTTATAAAAACGTATACAAAAATACAGAAATATAATTTAAGAAAAAATGCCAATAAACTCGAAGCCACGAAGCCGCTACCTAAATTTTCCGAACCTCATAATCCGGTCGTATGAATTACGAATTAAGCAAACTCAGTCTTAAAATTCGTATTATTTAAATATCTATAAAATGGCATTGATTTCGCTAAAATCGGAGTAAATATGAAAAATGTGGGTTTTCAGTACCGTATTGGTATATTGTACAATGTACAGTAACTTATATTATTATTTAATATATTAATATTTTTTTTAAATTAATAAATAATAATTTATTAATCACTTTATTTTTTTTATTTATTATTTAATTACTTATTAATTATTTAATTATATTCTAATTATTTAATAAATTATTTAAATTAATTCTTTAATTAGACATAGCTACACAAGATATATATATCTTAATTAATTAATTTAATTTAATTAATAATCTAACCTATTATTAATTATACTATTAATTCATTATTTAATTTCATTTTTTATTTTATTTTTTGTTTTTCTCTCTCCTACTTTCTCAATTCTTCTTTCCCCCACCTGGTTAATATTCGTCCTCTCACCACCGAACTTACATCGTCCTTCCCCCTCATCTCTGTCCAACCGCCCAACAACCAGTCATTGGTCGGTCATTTCTCCAACCTCCTTCACCCTACCCTCCTCGGTTGGTGACACTATCCCCTTTCATGCTCCCATGAAATCCTAATCTAGGAGTACCCATCGACCCCTTTCGACGCCGGGCTATCCACCACTTGCCTCTTCATTTTGTAAGCTCCGAGAGAGAGAGAGACCCGGAGGGTGACAGTCTCCAGTCCTTCTCCGTCGAGCAAGAGAGAGAGAGAGAGAGGAATACAGCGTGGTCAAGCACTCGTGATGCCCTGCTCCACTGTACCCGAGCCCCCACGCTACCGCGTATCGAGGCACTGACCATGTAGATCCTCCATCAGAACTCCGATCCCAGGCGACAACACATGCACATCGTCAGGTCAGTAGATCTTCTATCTCCCCTTCTCTCTTCATTTTCTCCCTTCTCTTCTCAACTCCTCTGTTCTCTTCTCAAATCCATTCCAATTGATCCCGATTCATCGATCATCTCCGTTTCACTATGATCCAGTTCTTCATCCTCTCCTTCCACGACATGTCCAACTCAAATCTGATCATGATTTGAGATTTGATCCTTCTCCTCCACGTTTGATAGAGGATCATCATTCATCCATTCATTTCCCTAATTATGAACATAACCTCCGGTCGAGGCTTGAACCTCGAGCCTTAGATCTCATTTGCAGGCCAGTTGGAGTGATAACCAGGAGCCTCATCGTTATCAACATCGAAAATGTGAGCACATGAGCTTCTAGCACTGCGAGTATCTGCTGATTTGAGATGAAGCCTCCACTGAAGAGAGAGTGGGATGATCGTCCTTAACCAATCAATTCCGCATTGATATCTACAAGATCTGAATTGAGAGACTCCAGTGCATGCACTTGATCGGCACCATAATGAAGCTGCATTGGAGAAAGAGTGGAGGAGATATTCAACAAAATTTGATCAGATCTGAGTCAATATTCAAGACAAACAACCGCTTTAAAGATCTGCTTGAGATCTTCATTGTCTGAAGCTTGACGATTGGCTTGTTGTTCACAAAACCGAGTCATCACGACACATCAGGAGCCAAGCATCATTGTCGATCCTTGATCGATGCACGATTGCAACATTTAAAACACGATCGTCTTCGAAGCAACTAATATTCCAAACATCTCCGCCTGGAACTACTGGAGATTTGGGGGAGAATATTTATCGATCCAATGCATACAGCTACTGTTCGCTGGGAGGAGTATAGACCATTCGAGGTCGTCATATCGCATTAGGAAAGCTGTCAATCGGTCGGTCGAGATGATTTGATCCTGTGCTTCAAGATACGTGATGCTGTCGTATCAAGTCCACCGCCCCATCGCTCAAACACGGTCATGCACGAAGCACGTGTGGGCAAAATATCTATGGGGTATTTTGAAACAATGCCCCTAGATTTTTTGTTAATTTCATACAAGTACAGGAAGGAAGCTTCACGTAACTGAACCTTGTGCGTGCTAGCCCCTACTATTTCTGCAAATTTACAAAGCAACCTACAATTTCCTAAGATTTGCATATATACCCATGTACTACAATATACTATCCTACAGCTTTATAATATATATTATAATAAAAATAGAAAATATAAAAATAAAATAAAAATACATTTACGTATACAATATACTATATACAGTATTAAATAGTATTTTGAAAATAAAAAATATATATTCTATTTTTAATAAATCTTTTAAAAATACAAAAAATATAACAAACTTCAAAAACCTTAAAAAGTTATGAAATCATTACTAAATCTAATAAAAATCTCTCTTAGTATATTTTATCATATTTTACATTTTAAATCAAAAATAAAATAAAATTTAATAATAAAATCCATAAAAAATACAAAATTCATTAAAACTTCAAAAATTCATTAGAACTTCAAAAATTCATAACTAATTCAAGAAAATTCATACAAAAATGCATAGCATATCATTTCAAAGAAAATTTTACCTACTCTCCATTAAAAATAAAATAAAAATATTTTCGCATTGTTTTTAATTTTAAGAATCCAAAGTAAAATTCTGCTTTCAATAAAAATCCAATTTTCAACATTAACAACAATTCAAAATATGTAAAAATACATAAAACTTATAAAATTCTTAAAATAGTAAAATAAAGATAAAACAAAATAAAAATCAAATAAAAATTACAAATCATTTTCTAAAATAATAAAAAAATACAAAATACTTAAAATTCACAAAAATAATATAACATTCATAAAAATTACATAAAATTCTAGAAAAATACCTAAAATAAATTAAAAATTAGGAAACCTTTTACCTTAGCTTTTTTGTAGTTTAACCATAGTTTCCAACAGTTTGCTCCCTGAGTTCAACACTCAAGTACTTTATCGCTATACATCAAAGGTTAGGAGTGTAAATAAAATAAACAAAAAGATAACTAAAAATTATCTTTTATGGTAAAATTCACCTGATTGATTCAGCGGCATTATTCTTCCTTTAGAATAGTAGATCAGGTGGGTTTTTCAACAGTTGCACAATCCTGGTACAACCCTCACCCACAGATAAATCCAGTTGTCCATGATTCTTCGCGAATTCGTGTTTCGCCCCCAGACCATTCAGTTACTGCCTAGATTCCATGGGCTAGCCATTGAGGAGCCCCATCTCCATCTTCATGAGTTTGAGATGATATGCATCATCATCCATGACAGATTTGTGGATGAGGAAACAATCAAGTTGATTGCCTTCCCGTTCTCCTTGGTTGACAGAGCGGCCTACTGACTGAAGCACCTAGGGAGGGTAGTCACTACTTGGGAGTAGCTACGGACCGAGTACTTGAACAAGTAATATCCACTCAATCAGACCAATGCAACAAGAGTTATGATCAGTAACTTCACGATGATCCCAAATGAACATTTCTACGAAGCCTAGGATTGATTAAGAGAGATCATTGATAGGTGTCCACACCACGAGATCAGCAAGTCCAACCTCGTTCAGAGTTTCTTTTGTGGGCTGACACCTGAGCTCCAGGGGCTTGTGAACGCCTCGTGCAGAGGTTCCTACTTCACCAATTACAAAGACCAGGTCTGGGCCATCTATGAGGAGATGGCAGAGAACTACATGATGATGTCCCAAACCTAAGTCTAAGCCTCTCTCCTAGGCGGTTTTGTATCAAGGTATTACATGCGTTGATATTGGTCCCTCCACATCTTCGTCAGCAGCAGCACTCGCTGAGTTTTCAGCTACTGACATGGGCATTATCAGCCAAAAGTTGGACCAGATAGAGATCATAGAGAAGAAGAAGTGCCAGGGCCTTGACAAGCTCAACAAGATTGATGAGATGACCCAAACTTTGAGTGACTTGAAGACCCAGATCATGTGTCTTCAAGAGGCACGGACGGCTTCCTAGCCCCGTCTCAAGTCATGGAGTGATCTAGGGAGCAGCTCTCCCCAGCCTTCTACCTCGTACTATCAGGTTCACCACATCCAGGAAGAGCTGGTCTAGCAGCTCCAGAACTACTAGTAGTCACCACCATCTTCAGACACCTAGATGGTGGTCTATCAATCGGATTAACCATTGACAACCCTTTCCCTGCCACTCTACGAGCAGCAGGAGCTGTTGATTGAAGTCAACAGGATATGGTACTCCCAGTACCAACCATAACTCGGGATTTGTCGTGACCATCCTGACTTTCCATGGTCCACTAGAGGCACCTCTTTCCAACAGCAGCCTCCAACCAAAACAGGGCAGGGCAGCCAGCCTCAACAGCCCCAGTACTCCCACTACTAGCTGCAGTAGTATGCTTCCCGTCACTAGTATCAGGGACAATAGTTGAGGTAGCCGCAGCAGCTGCAATAGTACTCCCAGCCCCCTCCTCATTACCAATAGCAAAGTTAGCCTCATTTCCAGTGAGGCAACCCATCCGGTTCTCATGCACCAGTTTATTAGAACCGAGCACTTGATGATATCGCCCGCTTGCTCTCTGATTAGCAGGCCTCCTTCTAGAGAGAAATGGATGAGTTCCAACAGAAGATGATGGAGATAATAAAGGGCAAGGCTGCCATACCCGCTCAGATCGAACCCAATCTGAACAACCTAAAGAGGAAATCTGAGCAGGTACAGTTGACAGAGACCACCACTCCTAGTGATATTTTGGATGATACTTCTTCTGTATTTGATGATGATTTTATGACACTTGAAGCGATGGGAAGCCAACAGGCAGCGAATTGTCTGAGCGACATCCTGATGCAGATTCCAGGGTGCCAGATGAGGACGGAAGCGGTATTGATGCTGCTTATCATGATAATGATGACGATGGTGCTGACGCCACCAAGGATGTTGATCTAGACAATGGTACTGAGGCCATCGTATTTTTAATTGCAGACAGAGGTGTTGATGCCGCCCATATTCTAGCTACCAAGCTAGAGTGAGGTACTGATGCTGCGATTTCAAATGTTGTCAGTGGTACTGATGCCACCAAGCTTCTGTTTGTTGTGTTGACTCACCTTGTACATGAGGACACTTACAGAAATATTCAAAAATGGAAAAATAGTAAAAGTCAAAAATATGAATAAAGGAAAGGTTTCTGTATCCCTTGTGAGTCCATCTATTGTGCCTGATGATCTTTGCATGGATTCTAGCCTCTTGCATGACAGGAACCCACTCTTGGCCCTTATCTCTCTAGAGAGGGTCCTTCATTCCCCTTCCCTCAAGCACTCAGCTTAGGAAAGGGGACCAAAGCATAAAATCCAAAAAAGAGACACCGAAAGAGTTCAATGAGGAGATGATAGACAGATTCCAGATACAGCTAACTCTTCAGGAGGCACTTGAGAACATTCCTCTTTTCCAAAAGAACTTGAGAGAGAAGACCACCCTCCATAAGAAGGAGAGGAACCACAATGTAGAGATTAATGTTCTCACCCGTACCACTTGCTTTGCTATTCAGAACTGATTGCCAGCCAAGAGACCAAATGCAGGAGCTCCCTATGTCAGATGCCACATTCATGAGTAGCGGTTTGATCGTACTCTATTAGATAGTGGCTCTTCGATTAACCTCCTCCTTGCTTCCTTACTTGATCGATTCAAGTTTAGCCCTCTTAAACAGAGCATGATAGTCCTTTAGTTAATAGATCTGTTAAGAGGCTGAAGGGGTTACTTAAGGACATTATCGTCACAATTCAGGGTCTGAAATTTCCCGTGGACTTTGTTGTACTAGATATGGAGGTCCCTGAATCCATGACTAATACCCCCATCATCTTAAGACGACATTTCTTAGCCACAGCCAAGGCAGTATATGATCATAATAGCGGGAAGGTATACTTTCACATCTAGGGTGAAAATGTACAAATAGAGACGATCGAGGAGACTAGATCTAGAGATTCAGCTTGCTCAGAGCAGATGAGCGACTCAGAGCAGATGACAGATTCATTGCTAGACGTCCACCAGGAGTGTGATTTTGTGATTACAGATGACGAAGCAGTTTGGGCAGATCCAGCATCACAAGCTCTTATCACCACTTCAGACACTATAGATTTACAGATTATTGCGAATGAGAGTTTAGAGAGCACACTCATGGCACAGGACACCTTAGAGGCTGATGATCGCAATCAGGATAACAAGGAAGATTTTATTTCATGTAATTCAAATTCAGATCCCTTGGACTCAGACACTGATTTTAGTTGGTAGGACTTTAATGACTATTTACCGTGTATGATTTCCACTGAGCTGATAACTAGGGCATAATGCGAGATAGTACAGTTGACAGACACCATCAAGGTCGTCTTTGTCAGATTTGCAGATTCAACGAGAGTTCTCATACGTAGATCTGGTACCTTCACACAGACATTTCAGATGTCAGATTTTCCAGATCCCATTTGTCCTGAACTAAAGACCTTACCGCAGATCATGAAGTATAGGTTCCTTGTGGGTGAGCCAGATATGTTCCCAGTCATTATCTCAGCATATTTTGACTGAAGACCAAGAATCTCATTTGATGGAGGTTCTTGAAAGAAACCGTAAGGAAATATGATGGAGTTAAGCTGATCTCCAGGGGATAAGCCTGGCCATGTGCTCCCACCACATCTATCTTGAAGAGGACGCCAAGCCATCGTGTGAGTTCCAGCGAAGGCTGAACCCGAATCTTTGAGATGCTGTCATGATGGAAATATCAAAGTGGTTGAGCGTCGATTTTATCTACCCCATCTACGACTTCAAATGGATTAGTACATTGCATGTGGTACCCAGGAAGACAGGTATCACCACAGTTGTAAGCGAGTCTGGAGTAGAGATAGCTGCCCGAGTGCCTACTTCTTGGAGGGTATTTACGGATACAGACAATTGAATCAGGCCATCAAAGAAATATCATTTCCTATTGGAATTTATTGATTAGATGTTCAAGAGGCTAGCTGGAAAGAGTCACTACTGCTTTTTTGACAGGTACTCAGGATACAATCAGGTGGCCATTGTGCCCGAAGAGCAGGAGAAAATTACGTTTACATGTCCGTTCAGAACGTATGCTTTTAGACGGATGCCCTTTGGTTTATGTAATACTCCAGCTACATTCTAATGGTGCATGCTTTCCATCTTCTCAGACATGATGGGTGAGTGTTTAGAGGTCTTCATGGATGACTTTTCGGTCTATGGAGATAAGTTTGATGCTTGTCATGATTGCCTAGACCGAGTACTTCAGCATTGCATCGAGGTCAACCTTGTTCTATCTTGGGAGAAGTGTCATTACATGATGACTCAGGGGACGGTCCTTGGCCACATCATCTCCAACAGGGGCATGGAGGTTGACCTAACCAAGGTGGATATCATCAAAAAACTCAATCCATCATCCAATTTGTGGTAATTGCAGTCTTTTCTAGGGCATGTTGGTTTCTACCAACGGTTCATACAGGACTTCAGTCGTATTGCCCGATCGTTCACTGATTAGCTGACGAAAGATACCGAGTTCATTATAGATGATAAGTTTCTTGCATCATTTGAGACTCAAGGGATTAGTGGTGTAGGCTCTTGTCCTTCAGCCACCCGATTGGTCTCTCCCATTCGAGATCATAATTGACGCTTCTCATTTTGCCATAAGGGTCGTGCTTGGATAGAGGAGGGATGGATTGCCTTTTGCCATTTACTACGCTATCCGGACTTTGGATGTCGCTCAACGAAACTACAATGTGATTGAGAAGGAGATGCTAGCCATAGTTTTTGCTTTTAATAAGTTTTGATCATACATTCTTGGATCTAGAGTGACTATCTACACAGATCACACTGCCATCCGATACCTCATGCCAAAGAAGGATGCCAAAGCCAGATTGACCAGATGGATCCTTCTACTCTAGGAGTTTGATATAGAGATTAAGGATAAACCTGGACTCAATAATGTAGTGGCGGATCACCTCTCCCGGCTAGAGCATCTTGAGGATTCAGCGTAGACCACACCTATCACAGAGACTTTCCCAGACAAGGTGATTCTTGCTATCACCTCGCTTCCATGGTACGCTGACATTGTGAACTATCTTGTTGCCAAGAAAGTTCTACAAGGTTTGCCCAGACAATGACTTGAGATCTTCCTTGTGAAGGCCAAGTCATACCATTGGGAGGATCCCACCCTTTACCATGAAGGGGGGGATAGTGTCCGGCGTCGATGTATTACTCAAGAGGAGCACCACAACGTCCTCACCTACTGCCACAAGCTCGAGACAGGAGGATATCACTCAGGGAGACATACAACACAAAAATTTCTCCAATATGGCCTTCGGTGTCCAGCCCTCTTCAAGGATTCAGATGAATTCGTGAAGAGGTGCACAGATTGTCAGAGGATGGGCACTTGTGGACAGCTTGATATGATGTTGATGCATCCCATTCACTTCTGTAAGGTTTTTTACGCATGGGGCACCGATTTCATGGATCCATTCCCTAAGAATCAGGGATTTGAGTACATTCTGCTTGATGTGGATTATGTTAGTCGTTAGGTTGAGGCCATCACTGCCCGAGCCACAGATGCTCAGACTGTTTGTACATTTTTGAGGAAGAATATCTCATGGTTTGGATACCTAGAGTCTTGATTTCAGACAGGATGGACTCATTTTATCAACGATAAGGTAATGTCCCTTGCAAATGAGTTCAGAATTGACCATAGAGTTGCCATTCCATATCACCCTCAGACTAATGATCTTGTTGAAGTTTCAAACAGAGAGATCAAGACTAATTTGCATAAGGTTGTCCTCCTAGACTGAAAGGATTGGCCACAGCTTTGGACTCGATCTTGTGGGTTATAGGACTTCCTTCAAGACTCCTTTGGGCATATTTCCTTTCAGCTCGTGTATAGCAAGCCATGCCACTTACTAGTGGAAATCAAGCGCAAGTCACTTTGGGTAGTTACAGAGCTACTATTGGATCCCAAGAGTGTAGGAGATCAAAGGAAAGTAGAATTGATAGCCCTACAGAAGTTGAGAGACACAACCTTCTCAAGTTGCCTACAATATAAGGATAGAGTGAAGATCTGGCATGATTCTCACATCAAACATAAACAGTTTGAGTTGAACCAGAAAGTATGGCTATTTGATGCTAGGTTGAGATTATTTCCAGGGAAATTATAAAGCAAATGGAAGAGACCATACTTGGTCAGAAAAAGTGCACGACAACGGAAGCATTGATATATCTGAGTTGTCATCTGATTCCACCTTTCGAGTTAACGGTCAGCGCCTGAAGCTATATCTTGATCATGATCTGTTGATCGTTGATGTTGTCCTTATTCATTTTGTATGAAATGTGATATTTGACTCACATCATTTGCATCTCATACATGATTATCACTTTTTCTTCACAGTTGTATGTATCTATATTATCCATATCATTCATTCTTATTATCTGGCATCCTGTTTTCATCTTATGATTATGTTATACTTAGGGAACACTTTGCCCTAAGTATGGGGGGGGGGGTATCAGACATGTGATTATTCATTTGATTTCATTACCCTTATTTCGTTGTCTATACTTAAGAAAATTTTACCCTAAGTATAGGGGAGATAATTCATGTACATCCTATTCGTCGATTTTCCCATCGTGTACAATCTTCAATACATAGGATTATTTGATCCTAAGTATAGTGGTATCACCGACCTCTATTCATTTGATTCATTATATTCCTTCATTCATCGTTGTAGTATAGCATTCAATTCACTTCCCCATACTCAGCACGAGTTATGTCTTCTTTCATCGCTCTTTGATCACTCTGAGGACATCGTTAGAGCTAAGTATTGGGGGTGTCGTATATATTGTACATATACTTTATCCATTACTCTACTTTGTGTGTGTTAATAATATGGCTAAAAATCACAAAAACTTTAAAATTTCTAATTGTTTTCTCTTACATAAACGTTTGTAAAAGCCTTTGGTAAAAATTATTTTTGTACAAACATTTGCAAAAATGATTTTGATATTTGTGTATCTAAATTATTTATATAGTACAAAATTTTTGAAAAATGATTGAAAAAGAAATGCTTACAAAATTTGTTTGTAAATGTTTGTAAAAAATATTTTCGAAAACTTTTCCTTCTTTCTTGCATTCAAAAATTTCCATAAAAATTGCATATTTAGAAAAATTTTCAACAAAAAGAGCTTTGTATATACTTGCATGTATATTCTTCTGAATCTTGGTTGACATTTAAACTAGTTTGAAATTAATTGAAAAATAGAGCTTGGTTAAGACCTTTATCCACTTAACTTTAGAGGAACCTTATAGGATTTGGGGTTAAGAC
The DNA here is from genome assembly GCA_037367405.1 of Ottelia alismoides. Taxonomy (NCBI): domain Eukaryota; kingdom Viridiplantae; phylum Streptophyta; class Magnoliopsida; order Alismatales; family Hydrocharitaceae; genus Ottelia; species Ottelia alismoides. The sequence continues at coordinate 330,577 of JAZKJV010009566.1, forward strand.
TTTTAAGGTCTATAGTGACTTAATTTCTTCGAGTCCACTAGGCTTTGTTCACATGTCATCTTGATGAGCCTATGTAAAACACTTAACAATGCACACGTGACTCTCAGAGATAATGGCTTGACTTGGACACACACCTTACACGTAGCTCAACACTGATGAGGTGGTGAGGAGGTAGAATCCTTTGTCTTGTGGTAGCATACGCGGGTAGTACCACTAGCCGGAAGCTCTCGTTCCTCTAGGGAGGGATGTGTACCTCAACCTGGTCTAGTGGCATTAAGGTCTAAAGATAGGAGTTTGTGGGTTGCAATAATGCTTCAAAAGAGGGATAGTCTACTAGCTCAAGAAGAAAAACTCCTTATCTATATGCTACACCATGTTGATATGTCGTACATATGCACATAAAAAAGTGCAAAATTGTGAAAAACTCCAAAAAAGGGGACATACCTGATTGAAAATAAAATGCATGCTGGAGTGTATATAATAAAACAAATCTTATGTATTCCACCTTCTCATCTCATGGAAGCTTGCAGCTGGAGACTTAGCTACACTGGTTAAGCTTCAAGGGATATGTTGCTACACTTGTCACGGTCCATTCTCTTCTTTCCCCTTCGTCTTGAGGTGGTTGAATCTGAACTTAGAAGGGAATACCCTGCTCCTCAAGGAAAGAGTTACTAGACTAGGGGATTAGAGTTACCTTATTGAGGGAGGTAGTTTCTGTGCCATTTCTGAATTTAGGGCTTGACTATGAGGAGTATGGAGGAGGTGGGAGGTAGAGGCGATGGGGGATTGAGGGCTCGGGGCAGATGAGGAGGGGTTGGAGGGCTCGAGGTAGAGGCCGCTTGTTCTTGTAGGGGGTATGCGGGCGACCTAGGGATGGGGGTAGGAGGCGAGGCATGGGGAGGCACGAGAGGAGGAGGCAAAGGGAAGGTGAGGTAGGGGGTGACGGGGGGACTTGGGGGTAGGGGAGGAGGCACATGGAGAGGAGGTGGGCAAGGGGGAGGTGCGATGGCGATAGGGCAGCGGGGTGACCTGGGGGTGGGGGGAGGCAGGGGAGGGGGAGGCGCAGGGCGGTAGGGGCAGGGGTTGACCTGGGGGTGGGGGGAGGAGGCGTGATGAATCCACAATTCATCGTTTTTTTTCTTTTATTTTAACTTCATTTTGCTTATTCAAACACCTGTAAATGCCTACTAATTCCAGGAAATTACCGTTTTGCATGCATTTGTTAAATATGCATTTTTAAAATTTTTGTAATAAAAATAAAAGAATAAAGAAGAAAAGAAAAAGAAAAGAAAAATGAAGGATGTATTTATAGAATAAATGCAGATTGACCCGAACCCTGAGAGAATGTCAAGACTTGACCTGGTCGGCCAGGAATAAAGTAGGCGGAGATAGGGTCGTTAATTCAAAAATTCAAAAATAATTTGTAAATATTTTTCCTTGTTTATTTGTACAAAATTTACATTATTTTATTTGTCTATAAATGGACCTTAGATTAAATATTTTCGCTAACAAAAGTTGTAAATAAAAATATGTTGTAAAAAATAAAAATAATTGCAAAATAAAATAATGTACAGATTACAAATAATCACACTCAAAAAAAGTCGTAAAGTGATAATTGAAAGAACAATTCCTGCTCCATACAAACTCAAATTGAAACAAACTCACTTCCCTCTGCTTTAAATTAAATTATCTTTCAAATTGCTATGGTTTCATAATTGTTGGAGTTACGGTTAAAAAGTTAGTTTTCTAAGGTGTTTTGTGCAGTTTTACCACGTACATATTTGTATATTTATTCATATTTCTTTTTTATATATAATGTACATAATTACAAATATTATTTTCATTAAAAATAAAATAAAATAAAATAATAAAATTAAAAAAATATTATTTAAAAATTATTTCCTTATTTATACATGTGTATACTGTATTATATGTACATGATATTTGTATACAATTAATTTCCTTATATAAAAATCACTGAAAAAACTTAAATATTTAACATTAATTAATTAAGTTAAGTTAATTTAATTTAATTACGAATTTTGTATTTAGATTTAATTATTTAATTCATTATTTGATTTAAAACATGCCTTGTATATAAGATATTATATTATACCATTAATAGCCACCATTAAGATGGCTAGTTAATTTTTATAAATTAATTATTTTATTTAGTTTATTTAATTCCGAATTTTGTAATTAATTTATTAATTTAATTGTTATTTAATTAATTTATTTATTTAACCAATAAAAACCTTCCTATATGTTGATACTTTCCTTTTTGATTTTCGTCTTCCTTTGAATGGGCTCCTCCTCCTTCGTTGTTCGTTGATCGATCTTTGGTGAAGAGAAGCCCAATCTCCGAGAGCCATCTTCTTGAAGAAGGGCGCCCAGCCTCCGAGCCGTCCGGAGACAACGCGTCGGCCCTCGTCGAGGCCATCAAGGCGTATCCGATCCCGAGTTGAGATCCATTTTATTTTTTGTCATTTCTCTCCTAGATAATTTTTAGATTTAACTTTTGCTTTGACATGATTAATTCTTAGATCCTTAAAAATTCCAAAAATATCCATCCCATTTTAATCCGCGTCCGACACTGATTTTCAGCTCATTTTCCGATCCTCACATTTCTTATTCTACCTCGCACAACCTCTCACGTCCGACCATGCATGGTGGTCGGATCTTCAGATCTATCTCCCGCTTCGCCAAGATCTGCCACCATTCATACGTCCTCTTTTGTTTATAAATAAATAAAAAAACATATAATTGTTTTCATCTCTAACATTTGTTTTGCAAGAAAATTAAAAAAATAAAAAAATATTTTCTGGGTTTACAGTTCCTGTTTTAGAATATATATATATATATATATATATATATATATATAAACCTGTTTATTATTTCTTTTTACATAATAAAAGATAAAAAACAAAAAAAATATAGCAGCGGGCAGTGTAGATCCAGCCATCTGACGGTCACTGATCGCACCCCCATGCTCTATCGCAACCTCCAGCGGGCGGCAGCGCTGACCCGTCACGGCCTCCCTCCATCGCATCTGTTGCGCCCCCTACTCAGAAGCCTGTCAAACATCTTCTCCACGGCCAGCCCCCCCGCCATGCTCCAGTAGCGCACACCTCTGTCGTGTGAGGCAACGATCGCCTCCTGAAGTCATGCGTGCCCGCGCGACTTTCCTCCTGTCACACTGACTTCACGCCCCAGCGATGAAGCACTGCACTGCAGCCGTGCGTCGCGACTATTGTGACGTCTCTACAGGGCCACGCGACCTCCTCGATTCCACCGCGGATCCCTACGCGGCCCGACTTCGTCGAGCCACGCGATGCTAGTCCTCCGTCGAACCTCCAAGAGCAGCGGTGGCAGCCCACCCCTTGGCTCCTCCCCCTTGTTGAGAATGAAGAGCCGAACCCTAGATTATAAAAAAATCTTATGGGTAAATTACATTTATACCCTCGGGAGTTATCATATTTGTAAAGTACCCCGCTCTAGGAACTGCACGTGCGTAGCACATGACATTTGAGTAATTTACATTTTTCACCCTGCATTTACTTTTATGTTATCTTTTGATGCAAAAACTTCAACTATTTGCAATTAAGTCCCTGTATTTCCAGACTATTTGTTGGTCTTTCTTACATTCAAATAAATGTTTCTCATGCTCTAAAAAAATCAATAAAACTTTTTGAATATTCCTTCTTTAGTGTTCTTCATTGCATAAAAATTTCATCACATATTATTGCTATTAATATTTTTAAAAAATCAAAATCAGTGTCTTATTCTCTGCCCAAATAAAGAAAAATCATAAAAATTTGAAAATTTGCCTAAGAATTCTAAAAAAATATATTGTAGGTGTATTTTATTATCCTCTAATTTTTATTCAATTTTTGTGCATAGATCATTTATAAAATTCTAAAAAAGTGTGAAAAACTAAAAATCTTAAAAAATGTAGAAAATTGTAGAAAAATAAAAAATATGATTTCAGTCTCTTTGTGTAGATAATTAATTGTACTTTAGCATAAAAATAAATTCCAGGAGTTTTGGGCACTTAAAGTATTTTTAAGTTGCAAAATACTCTTGGTTGCGCATTGTTTTCCTTTTTCTCTACTGTTTGATTTTTATAAAATCATAAAAACATCAGAAAAATTCGAAAAAAAAAACATCAAAAATATTTTAAAATATATAAAACACAAAAATATTTTGTCTTAAATTTTTCTGAGTATTTTTTAAATATTTTGAAAAATACAAAAAGAGTGTATGGTATGTGTGTTTTTATCCCTTGTGCATATTGTGACTTGTGCTTTATCTGAAAATAAAAAAATAAAAAACCACTAAAAATTTTATTTTCGAAATTTGACTACTTTGTTTTTAAATCGTGCTTCTTGTGTTCGAACCCTTGTCACTATACCAGGTAAATTGAATAGCAAAACTGCTTACTTGTCATTGTTTGATTTATCTCTGTCTTAAGTGGTTTAAAACATATTTTTTCTGTTGATCGCGCTTGGTGATTCGGGTCACAACGACCCTTGTTTATTTCATACTTAATCCGAGTTGTCAATCGCATCATTAGAATGGCGTCATTGCAGGGGAGCACGACTTAATAATCATTTTTCTTTCATTTTTCAGTTTTTTGTCTCTATATATTATAACAGTTTTCTGACCTATCTCTAATTTGCATTTGATGCGAGGTACCGCCGGATTACTACTCGGACTTCTTTTTTAGGACCCGCACAGGAGAGAGAGCAAGGAAGTATAGAAGACCATTATTTTATTTTAGAGAACATTTTTAGACTGTATTGTAATAATTAGACCTTGGACATTTGGACACTTGTACTCAAGGTCTATTTCGCCAAGTGCCGGTGCACTTAGGGGACCTCACGGTAGTTTTTCCGTTGTTTTCATCATTTTATTTTTATTTGTTTTTTTGTGATTGAGCCCCTAGATATAGGTTTCTATTTGATTGATCTAAGCAGCATTAGGTCGAAAGCCCCTAATAGAATATATGTTCCTATAGAACTCGCTTGGACTTAGACAAATAAATATGTGCTTCACGATAATAGAAGTTTATATTTAGGACGGTTCTCGGATTGCAATCATATAGAGTAGCTTAATTTTTCTGCGTGGATCATATTGCATGTAGAGTGCTGGAGTCAGGTACGCACCTCTATCTCTAGCATTTGCATCCATATTTTCTCGTGCATTGTCTTTTCCGTTTTCCCCTCTGTTTTGTAGATATAGGAATAAAGGAAATTGGTAATCTCGTTAGACGTTTCATTGAAAATATCAAAAAAACTTTAAAAAAACTGGGACTGCTAATTGAACTTGACCCTTAAAATCAAACGTAATTAATTCATACCATTGTTTTGGGAGAGAAATCCCCTCATTGTTTTCGCTTTTAATTGCTCGCGTACACACTAAGGAGTAGTGCGCAAATCCCATTAAGCCTCGTAAGTGTTTGTACAATTTTTGTTTGATAACGAAACTCTTAAAATTGAAAATATAAAGACCGAACTCTCATGATTAGATTTATGTTGAGTTGGTGAACTGGGGGTTTGCTTTGTGTTTGGATGTCTTTGGTGTGAGTTGGTTATGTTAATCTTCCATAGATCATTAGCAGACACATTCTATATCTTTAACTCTATTTCTATCCCACCCACCTCCCATCATAATCGTTCTTTCCTCTCTTCATGATGGGCCATACTCCATTCTAGCCGGATTATGCGGCTTCTTCATTTCATACCCATCATTTCCGCCCACTCTCTTGAGAGGTCGGAACTCCGACCGACATCCCATCTTCTCCCTCCCCATTTCCACCTTCTTATTCGGGATATGATGTGAGTGACGTCCAAAGAGTTCAGATTGACTAGATACAAGACATGGGTTTTCACCTTACTAAGATGAGAGTGCATTCCATAGGAGATCACATGAAGTAGTTGCGAGTTTTAGATGCTCACGATTCTGGGATGATTGGACATTATTTAGGAAACAAGCGGGCACATTTAGGAGCTCAGTCTGGGTCTACATTGAGTCCCTTCATTATGGATTTAGAGTTCATTGATCTACTACCGAAGTTTTCAGGGGAAGTGCACGAATAGCCTTATTTGCATATCGATGAGTTTGAGGAGTTTTGTGGATCACGATCATATTTTGATATCACTTCTGAGGACCTGATGTCAATTTCCTTCCCATTTATACTTTAGAGTAGAGCCAAGAGTTGGCACAGATGATTGGGAAGGAAGTTTGCTACGTGGAGAGATTTACGATCATTGTTTTTGCAGAGATTTTACCCCCATGGTAGAGCTGAGTTGATGCGGTCTTGTATTCGAAATTTTTAAGTTGACCCCCAGGAGACATTGAGAGAGTCATGGCTTAGATTTGTTGACTGATTGAGGAGATTTCCAGATCATGGAATCTCGACAACTGACCTTGTGCAGATCGCCATGAGGGGGATGACCACTGAACAGATTGCATTAGTCATAACCTTGTGTAGTGGTTCACACCACAGTCATGACATGGATTTATTTAAGACCTTATTGGGTACACATTCAGACATTCCATATTCACGAGATGATTTATTTAGGACAACACATGAGGGAGATATGATACCAGTTGAGTGTGTGGCACTTCATGTCGATTTTTACAGCACACACCAATCAGAGGGTATGGATGCTACTACTTTTCATATGATGGATGTGTTGACTACCACTGTGAGTTCCCAAAGCTGGACACTGGTCGAGTTCCCATTGGATTTACAGTCAGATTTTGAGCCAGTCCGCACTTTAACATTGAAGATTCTTGGATTCTAGATCTCCTAGCATCCTAAGAAATAGAGGAGGATCCCACATTTCAGCCGTCCATTAAGTCATTTCAGTGTCCATGCCGAGCTAATTCAGTATCCTTTCTTCAGAAGATCTTCTCAGATTCAAATACATATTTAGATCCATCTCGGCATAGAGAGCTTAATGAGGGACCGATTTTTGATATGACAGACATAGATAGTCCCATATATTTGAGATGTGTGTCCTCCCTTTTGATGAGATTGATATATATTTGGAGGACCTGATATTTGACAGCATAGATCCCCAGTTCACTGATGATTCGGTATTACTCCCTGAGGGTTATCTGCGGGAGGATGCCACGGACCCTGCGTACTCGGTTTCACTTTCTGAGAGTGCATCCGATCTGTCGGATCACGAGATCAAGTCTTCTGATGCTTCTAATAATGAGTTTGATTTTTCTCTCCTCGACGACCCTCGCGAGGATGACCTGATCTTTGAGGTATTTGATGACTTCACTGATTTGTCTACATTATATGCATCGAGTATAATCCTATTCAGTGAGTCTCCTAATCTTGATCTTCCTTATCAATTCGAGACGGTGAGTGGCATGGAGAATTCACTGACAGATCCTTCCTTCTCCACGTTCGACTTCTTCAGCTCCATCCACTCACTCCATTCAGACCTTGAGCTAATGATTTCTTTTATGCTACCGGAGCCCGATTTCATCTTCCCATATCTTTACCCGGTAGCAGACACCCACCTGATTGTTTACTTGGGTGTCATCATCTACACAGTTAGGTTCATTGTTGTTCTCCTACCGAGACTGCGACAAAAGTACGGTATTCACCTCACAGATACCATCATGAACCTCGATACGACATTATCCTAGCCTTTACGCCCAGCTAAGGGCCTTGAGAGGCACCTCAACATTGTTTACAGTTATATAGATCCATTTGTCCATATCACAGATTCTTTTGTCTAACACCCCATCTCCATCTCATGATTATGCTATACTCAGGGTGTACTTTACCCTAAGTATGGGGGGTGTCAGACTTGTGATTATTCTTTTGATTATTTTTACCTATGTTTTGCTGCCTATACTTAGGGATATTCTACCCCTAAGTATAGGGGAGGTAGACTCTATACATTCTACCCCTCGGTCTTCCCCTTGTGTATAGTCTCTATACTTAGGATTACTTGATCCTAAGTATAGGGGGATTACCGACTTCTATTGATTATATTCTTTTATTCATCCTGTTGTATAATATCCTTCATTTCTATACTTAGCACGAGTTACGTCTTCCTTTACAGCTCTTTAATCACTATGAGGACATAGTTTGAGCTAAGTATAGGGGGTGTTGTATATATTGTATATATACTTTAGTCATAACTCATAGTTTCATTTTTCAGTATGGCTAAAATAATGTATAAATGATTGTAAAATTCAGTAAAACCAGTACAAAAATGGAGATATTGCCTCCAAATTCTTTTTGTATAAATTGATTAATAAATCAGGTTAAAATATTTTTGAAAATATTCTAAAAGTAGTTTGAAAATATATTTGAAAAATCTTTTGAAAACTATTTGAAAAATGTTTGAAAAATATTGTCAACTTGTGTAAAAATATTGTGGCTTATAAAAAGCTTTCTTTTCTTTGTGTAAAATAAAATTATTTTGTAAAACTATTTGCAAATGTTTCGAAAATAGTTAAAAAAGTATTTTGCAAATCTATATATACTGTTTGAAAAATGTTTGAAAAATTGTTTTCTAATGTGTGTAAATGTTTGTAAAAATGTTTGAAAAATTATTTTGGACTATGGTCTTCAAATTGTTTGTAATTTTTTTTTCAAATAAGTTTCAGGAATATATGCATCATAAAAAAATATCTTTGCACGTGCATCATTTTTCAAAAATCCATAAAAAGTTCAAAATGAGAAAATGGTTTCACAAAAAGATTTTTCTTTCTTTTCTTTGCATTGTACATATTTCTTGCATTTGCATGTGCATTTTTCTGAATAATTTTGACATTATAAGTCTGGAATAAATTTTGAAGAATGGAGCTTAGTTGGACCTTAATCACTTGATTTCAGAGGAACCTTATAAGAACTGGAGTAAGACTTTTCATGTCCTATTGACTTAATTCTTTGAGTCCATAAGACTATGTTCACATGTCGTCTTGATAAGTCTAAGTAGAATATTTAACAAACACACGCATTATTCTTTAAGACCGTGGCTTACCTTGGACAAGCACTCTACATGTAGCTCTTCATGGAGGAGGTAGTGGGGGGCAGAATCTTTTGGCTTGGGGTAGCATACGAGGGTAGTACATTTAAGCGGAACCTCTCATCCTCCTCTAAGGAGGGAAGTGTGTCTCAACCTTGTTTGGCGATGTTGATGTCTAAAGACTTGGATGTTGTGGGGTTGCAATAATTCTTCAAAAGAGGGATAGTCTATTGGCTCAAGAGGAAAAACTCCTTATGTACATGTTGCACCATCTATATATTTTCAAAAAAAATGCAAAATCTCCAAAAGTGGACAGGCCTGATTGAAAAGTAAAATGCATGCCAGAGTGTATATACAAGTGAAAAAAAAAGAGAACAGAATAAGAGCTTCAAAATCAAATTTTTGTAAGCCTGCAGCAGATGACTTGGCTACACTAGTGATGCATGCAAGGATAGGTAGCTACATTGGTTACCGTCCATTCTCTTCTCCATCCCCTTGAGCTGGTTGTACTTGAACTTAGAAGGAAATATCCCTGCTCCTCGAGGAAAGAGTTGCTAGACGGGGGGATTAGAGTTACCTTATTGAGAGAGGTTGTTTCTTTTCTACTTTGGAGATGAGGAGCTATATTTCACTTACACCATACAAGTAAGAATTCATAGTGATAAGAATTTGTGTATGTAGACTTGTTCTGATCTGACTGTTGAGGAGACCTGAATAGGAGCCTTGTGGAACTTAGAGGTTGTTAGGTTTTAAATCCATTTCCCATTAAGTTTCCGACTCATTCATAATCCAAAGGTCCGACAGAGCTCCATACTATAATTTTATGAAGACAAGTTGAAAAGTAAACATTGTTCTAACTTTTTTCTTTTTTCTTTTCTTTATTTTTTCTTTTCACTTATTTTTCAAATAAGTGTTTGCTAAGGAACTAACAATGGTAAAGTATATGGGAATCATGAATACACAATCCATCATCTTTATTATTTTATTTTAGCTTCATTTCCTTAGTCAAACACCTGTAAATACCTACTAATTCCATGAAATTACCATTTTGCATGCATTTGTTAAATATGCATTTTTAATACTTTTTGTAATCAAAATAAAAAGAATAAATAAGAAGAGAAAAAGAAAAGAAAAATGAAGGATGCATTTATAGAATAAATGCATATTGACCTGAATCTTGAGAGAAGGTCAAGACTTGACCTGATCGGCCAGGAATAAAGTAGGGGAGATAGGGTCGTTAATTCAAAAATCCAAATATATTTGTAAATATTTTTCCCTATATATTTGTACAAAACTAACACTATTTTATTTGTCTATAAATTGATCTCAATAATATTTTTGTTAACAAAGTTGTAAATAAAAATATGTTGTACAAAATAGAAATAATTGCAAAAAAAAAATAATGTATAGATTACAAATAATCACACTCAGAAAAAGTCGTAAAGTGATAATTGAAATAAAAATTTCTGCTCCATACGAACTCAAATTGAAACAAACTCACTTCCATTGTGCTTTAAATTAAATTATCATTCAAATGCATGTGGTTTCATAATTATTGAGTTACGGTTAAAAAGTTGGTTTTCTGAGGTGTTTTATGCAGTTTTACCACGTACATATTTGTATATTTATTCAAATTTATTTTTTATACATAATGTATATAATTGTAAATATTATTTTTATTAAAATTAAAATAAAAAATATAAGTAATAAAATTAAAAAAATATTATTAAAAAATTATTTCCTTATTTGTACATGTGTATTCTGTATTATATGTACATAATATTTGTATACAATTAATTTCCTTATATAAAAATCACAAAAAAATAAATATCTAAATTTATTTAATTGATTTAATTTAATTACGAATTTCGTATTTAGTTTTAATTATTTAATTCATTTTTTGATTTATAAACATGCCTTGTATATAAGATATTATTCTATATCATTAATAACCACCATTAAGGTGGCTAATTAATTTTAATAAATTTATTATTTTATTTATTTTATTTAATTATGAATATCGTAATTAATTATTTATTTAATTATTATTTAATTTATTTATTTATTTATTAATAAAAACCTTCCTTATTTGTAGATAATTTCCATTTTGATTTTTGTCTTCTTTTTAATGGGCTCCTCCTCCTTCGTTATTCGTTGATCGATCTTTGGTGGAGAGGAGCCCAATCTCCAAGAGCCATCTTATTGAAGAATGGCGCCCAATCTTCAAGTTGTCCGGTGACATCGTGTCGGCCCTCGTTGAGGCCATCAAGGCGTATCCGATCCTGAGGTGAGATCCATTTTTTTCCGTCATTTCTTTCCTAGATAAATTTTAGATTTAACTTTTGCTTCGACATGATTAATTCTTAGATCCTTAAAAATTCCAAAAATATCCATCCCGATTTAATCCGCGTCCGACACTGATTTTTACCTCATTTTTCGATCCTCACATTTGTTATTCTACCTCGCACAACCTCTCACATCTGGTCGGATCTTCGGATCTATCTCCTTCTTCGCCAAGATCCACCACCATTCATGTGTCCTCATTTGTTTATGAATAAATAAATAAAATAAAATAACATTTAATTGTTTTCATCTCTAACCTTTGTTTTGCAGGAAAATTTAAAAAAATAAAAAAAAAATCTTTCTGGGTTTACAGTTCCTGTTTTAGAAAATATATATTAAAAAACCCTTTTATTATTCTTTTTACATAATAAATGATAAAAAAACAAAAAATATAGCAGCGAACAGCGTAGATTCAGCCATCCGACGGCCGCCGATCGCACCCCCGTGCTCCCCCGCAACCTCTAGCGGGTGACGGCGTCGATTCGCCGTGGCCTCCCTCCATCACATCTGTTGCGCCCCCAACTTAAAAGCCCACTGAATGTCTCCTCCACAGCCAGCCTGTCCATTGTGCTTTAACAATGCACACCTCCGTCACGCGAAGCGGCGACCGCCTCCCAAAGCCACGCGAGGCCCCCGGACCTTGCTCCCATCACGCCGACTCCGCAACCCAGCGGCGGAGCACCGCACTGCAGCCATGCACCACGGCTATCGTGGCATCTCCGCGGGGTCACGTGACCTTCTCCAACTCCCCCACGGATCCCAACGTGGCCTGACTTCGCCGAGCCACGCGCTGCCAACCCTCTGCCGAACCTCCAAGAGCAGCAGCGGTGGCCCACCCCTTGGCTCCTCCCCCTTGTTGAGAATGAAGAGCAGAACCCTGGACTATTAAAAAAATCTTTTGGGTAAATTACATTTACCCTCAGGAGTTATCATATTTGCATAGTGCCCTCGCTCTAGGAACAACACGCGCGTAGCACGTGACATTGGGTAATTTACATTTTTCGCCCCGTATTTACTTTTCTGTTTTCTTTTGGTGCAAAAACTTCAACTATTTGCAGACTATTTATTGGTCTTTCTTGCATTGAAATAAATGTTTCTCATTCACTAAAAAATTCTGTAAAAATTTATGAATATTCTCGCTTTAGTGTTCTTCTTATTAAAATTTCATCACATTTTGTTGCTATTTAATATTTAAAAAAAATTCAAAATCAGTGTCTTATTCTCTGCCCAAATTTGGAAAAATCATAAAATTTTGAAAATTTGCCTAAAATTTCTAAAAAAAATTACTGTAGGTGTATTTTACTGTCCTCTAATTTCTACCCAGTTTTCGTGCATAGATCATTTATAAAACTCCAAAAAAAGTGCGAAAAACTAAAAATCTTAAAAACATTGAAGAAACTTATACAAAAATCAAAAAAATCTTATTGCAGTCTCTGTTTGTAATTATTTATATTTTAGCATAAAAATAAATTCTAGGAGTTTTGGGCACTTAAAGTATTTTTAAGTTGCAAAATACTCTTAGTTGTACACTATTTTCCTTTTTCTCTACTGTTTGATTTTTATAAAATCGTAAAAACTTCAGACTCATTCGAGAAAAAAACACCAAAAATATTTTAAAATATATAAAACACAAAAATATTTTCTTTGGAATTCTCTGAGTATTTTTGACTATTTTTAATAATACAAAAAGAGTGTGTGGTATGTGTGTTTTTATCCCTTGTACATATTGTGGCGAGGCTTTATATGAAAATAAAAAAATTATAAAAATCAAAAACCACTAAAAAATTTATTTTCAAATTTGACTACTTAGTTTTTAAATCGTTCTCCTTGTGTTCAACCCCGATCACTATACCAGGTAAATTGAATAGCAAAATCGCTTGCTTGTCATTGTTTGATTTATCTCCCACTTAAGTGGTTTAAAACATATTTTTTCCATTGACCACGCTTGGTGATTCAGGTCACAACGTCCTTGTTTATTTCATACTTAACCCGAGTTGTCAGGCGTCTCACCAAGGCGTTGGGGGAGGATGCAGGGGGAGGGAGAGGTATGGGGATGCGGGGGCAGTGGGAGAATCTTAGGGAAGGGGGAGGGGGCGGTGAGGGAGACATGGAGCGACCTGGGGGCGAGGGGAGGAAGCTGGGCAGGGGGAGGCGCAGGGGCGGCAGGTGTAGGGGGGAAAAGCTCGGGGTAGAGGGGATAACCAGGGGCCAGGGTGAGGAGGAGGGGGCAATGGGAGGAGCAGGGTCGGTTAGGGGCGAAGAGGAGAATCTTGGGGCAGAGGAGGTAGCGCGAGGGCGGGGGAAGGAGCTCGGGGTAGGGGGAGTAATGAATCTACATTTCATCATCTTTATTCTATCATTTTGGCCTTAAAAACCCTAGTAAATGCATGTAAATATTGTTAATTTAGGCATTTTAGCATTCATGCATCATTGTGTAAATAATGTATAAAATGTGGTTTTTAAAGCCAAAATTATAGAATAAAGAGAAGAAATGAAAAATAATAAAATATTGTAAATATTTTATGACCTGAAACCCCGAGACCTAGGCATCTCGATGACTAGGTCGACAAGGAATAAAGTAGGGGGAGATAAGGGCCGAAATACAGTAAAAATTCCTTTTGTTTAATTCATTCTTTATATATTTTAGGACCTATTTTTGGTTCGACTTTTTATACCTCAAATAAAGAAACTTTGTACATGAAAGTTGTAGATAATTAAATAAAGAAAAATACAAAGTTGATTTCACTAAAAAATAATATACAGATAAAAAGTTATGGTCTGAATAAAATTACAGAATCCCAACTTCCCAGACATGTATCTCCCAAATAAAAACTCCAAATGCATAAAACTCGTCTTTAATTGTATATAATTTTAAATAAGCTATTTAATGGCGGTGATTTTGTGTTTGGTGGAGCTACGGTTTGAAAGTTGAGTTTTGGACCCTATTGTATACTTATACAGATTAAAATATGCATTTTATTATTTATTCATTATTTTTATTATTTTATATTTTATAATTTTGTAAATATTACTTATAATATATTTGTACATTTAAATCATAATAAAAACCTAAATAAAATACAAAAAAATACTTGTATATAATACCTAGGTATAATACCTATACATCTAATTCATACTTATATTTTATTAAGTATACAAAATGCTTCAGAAAAATAAAATAAAAATATATTTAAGTGTATAAAAATACTTTATAAATTTCTAAGTTCATAAACAAAAATAAATAAATTAAATACAAAATAAAAATAAATAATAAAATATATAGGTATATATACCTATAAAGGGTATAAAAGGAAACTTGTAATTATTAATCTTATAAAAATAAATAAAATTTATAATAAAATAATTCATAAAATAATAAATTATTTTTATTAAATAACCAGAAAATAATAAATTCATTTACTAATTTAAAATGATTTTTTATATATTTTTCTAGAGGTTTTTCCTAGTTGGTCCACGTGGACCAACCAGGTGGTCTTGACTGACCCTCTTCAGCCAGAGTGTCAGAACGAGTTTTTGTCTGCTTTCACGGATTTTTCGAGGCCAAGGCTTTCACTTTTTCATGATGGTTCCTTCTGCAATTTTGTTGCTCGATTATCCATGATACTCGCCCTATGTTTATTTTGGCGATTGGGCCACTGAATCGTCTGACCACCTCGTTCTTCTCGCCCGCTTCACCACATCTTCAAAAACGCCCCAAACCTTCCATTGACTTTTGAACACCCTTTGATCCCTTTTTGCCTTTCTTCTCTCGTAGATAGGGTCAATCATGTGTACATATACCTATGTATAAAATTAAATTATTTTCCTCTAAATAAAAAAATAAATGTGTTTTTGTTATTTTGTACATATTCATAAAAACAAAACTAAAATAAATATGGGAAAACAAAAGAAAAACAAAAATAAATAAAATCCCTCTCATCAGTGTATATAGACCATGTACAAAGAATAACATAGCTATTTATTTTCTTCATGTAAATAAAATAATTTAAATCCAATAAAAATATTTCTATATTCCTAATTTCATGATGTAAATAAATAAAATAAAAATCAGAAAAATAAAAATAAAACAAAAAGAAAAAGAATATAAATCAATTTCTACCATGTACATATACCATGTAAATATGTATACAAACCTACTTATTTAAATAATGTAAATAAATAATAAAAATAAAATAAAAATACCTTTTTATTCCAAATTTTATGTTATAAATAAATAAAATATAAAATTGGAATAATTATATAAAAATATATAATTAAAAATAAAAATAAAAAATACATATATGTATATACTTATATATAATAATAATATAATATAAATACCTTATTTATTTTTCAAAAAAAATGGATAAATATCACTAAATATTAATTTGAAATTAAATAAACATTTTTCATGTTTTAATTTTTTTGAAATAAAATCATTATCTAATTTATTTTGAATTTCTAAAATAAATTCCAATCGAGGCCTGTGATTGGTCCACGGGGATTGTTGACCCCCGGTCAACTCTCCCCGCGGACCTCTTTCACGTGGATCTGGCGTTCGACCCGATATCTCTGATTTTTCCCTGCTCGATCCGACCTCCGTTTATCCAAACCCTAGGTGCTAATTAACCCCTGATGATCCGAGATCTTTGCCCGATCATTTGCCTAGGGGTCCGTGCTTCACCAAGCCGGACCCGATCCCATCTTCTCGGACCTGCACCACTGTAAAGCATCACCTCCGCCGCACATTACCCGCCATCTTTGGCTACCCCCCTTCGTCCCATGACCTCCATCAGCTCCCTTAGAGTGACAGTTATCCGAGCATGGTGTCGAAGAGAGGAGAGGGAGTCCCCAGCCACTGATCCGGCGACCTTCGTCGCCGTGCACCGCCGCGAGGTGCGCTGAGCCTCGGAACCTGACGCTTCCTTGAGGCCAAGACCCCCAGAGCTTCCAGAGCTCTCCCACACTCGACTGCAGCCACTAGGTAACTCCGATACCATCTAGTTTAGTCTAATTTCGATTTTTGCCCAAATCACCCCTCCGTCTTCGCCGATCGATTCCATTCGCTCATCTGACTCAACCACCACACTCACGAGAATCCTCTCCACCTTCTGCACCCACGCACTCAACTTGGTTCATCCCGGAACTAAGAGTCGACCTCCCTCATCGTCGCATCGCCGGAGGTCTTCGCTCCGCCCCATTCCGATCACCCACTTCACCCTTAATCGGGTCGAGGCAATTTGCCCTCGACCCAGGAATCTTTTGGTGCCTATTTGCAGGTCAATGCGACCCATCTGAGGGTCTGCTAGTTCGAGCACAGGAGCTTCACTCCTCCGCCGTCGCCGGGCCGCTCTGGTGGTCCCCGGCTTCATCGGAGGATTGCATCAGCTGCGGAAGGATCCAAGCTTCACGTTCCATATCCCAGCAGCCGAAGAGGAGGTCTCCACCGCGCGCACGGAGCCGACGAAACTCGCCGGCGAGCAGATCATGGAGGACCCTCCTCCGTCATCTGATCAACCTCGACACTCCAGATTCGATCACCGCCATCTATTTGAGGAGCTCCAGCCACCGTCAGATCCTCCTGGGGCTTGATCGGGACCGTCCATCCAGACGAAGGGGTGCCCTCGCTTCTCAGCCGTCGATCATCCACGTGGCGCGCCCTCGTCCATCCGATAATAATAGGGGTAAATTATACTTAGGCCCCTGCTCTTTTGTTTTTGCTATTTAGTCCTGTAAATATTTAGCATAGTTGTTTTATTTTGGGTATTTTGCATAGTGGACCTCTCTGTTTACTTTATTTGCATTATAGTCCCTGTGTGTATACCACACGCATCGACACGTGAGGTTTTGGAATATTTGCACTATTGATCATGTGTTTCCTGTGCGTTATGGTTTGACATTTTATAAATATGATTTACATAAGTGCCCCTCCGTGTCTGATACACGTGCATCACGCGTGCTTTGTGGATTTTTTGCAAACCAGGCCCTGCATTTTATTTGTGTGTTATTATTTAGCCCTGGAAATATGTTTTGTTTGCATTTAGGTCCCTATGCAATGTGAGCCTATGTTTTTATTAAATAAAATAGCAAATTAAATCCAAATTAGGTGAAATTTAAACATGTGGCTCCTGCCACTGTGTAAAAATTTCCCTCAAAATTTGGGACATTTTTTAGGCTTTTTGATATTTTTAAAAATACAAAAATAGTGGTTTTTGTGACTGTCTGACTTAGAAAATAAAATAAAAATATTAAAACCTTTTTAAAAATTCTAAAAAAATAGAGTTAGTTAGTTTTAGTGTCTTTTAATTTCTATGCAATTTTTGTGCTTTTTGGATTTATAAAAACCCTAAAAATTAAAAAACACTAAAAATCTTATAAAAATTCTAAGAAAATCTATAAAACCAAAAAAAATATGAACTCTTTTTCTAAATCTTAGTTTTTTGTTTATACTTTGCATAAAAATTGCCTCTGGACTTTTATAGTCTATTATATATTTTTAATGGACCTTTCAAGTCTAGATGTACAGTGACTCTTGTTTTTCTCCTTTCTAGATTTTTAGAAAATCGTATAAAAATAAGAAAAATCTGAAAAATTCACCAAAAACACTAAAAAACCTAAAAACATAAAAATATTTTTATTAGAATTTTTTGTGCATTTTTGAGTGTTTTTAATAATTGCTTAAGTTGCTTGTTTTGCCTTTTTCTTCTTTTTCCTCATTATTAAAAATCCAAAAAATATAAAAATAATTAAAATCAACAAAAAAAATATTTTATTCATTTTTATTGACTTTGACTACTTCGTAGGTCGTAAGGCCAATTCGTGCTCCCTGAGACCGACCCTAGGTGCTATACCAGGTAAATAATTTAGCAAGGACCGCTTTCCTTGTTTTCATTGATTTTATCTCTTTGATTTGGTGGTTCTTTAATTTTTCTTGTTGAGTCTGATTCTCCGAGTTCCGGGTCACAACGACTTGAGTGTGATTTTTACCTCACCCGGATTGAGGAAGGGATTTTTTGGCTCATCAGAGTGGCGCCGTTGCCGGAGAGCACGGCTCAGTAGTTGTTTTTTTTGTTTTCTTTTTGTTTGGTTTTGTTCTTCGCGATTTTCTGCGGCTTTTCCTTTGTCTGCGGCTTTTCACGGCTTTCTGTTTTTCATTTGTTTTCATTTTCTTTTATTTTATTTTATTTTATTTTTGTTTGTCTTGTGTTTATTTCTATTTTCCTGCATAAATCTTGCTTTATTTTATTTTTCCTATTTATTTTTATCTTGGTTTGACACTTTAGTTCTTGTTTCTTGCGAGGGCCCGTGGACCGAGGTAGCTTCTTCAGAATCCGACGCAACCGCGGGAGTCGGAGGTGGCTTCTTTCTCTACAAAGCCGCGGGAGAGCGGAGGAGGAGGAGTCGAAGTTCGGGAGCCGCGGCATACCTGCGGAGTTTAGATAGTTTTAGATTAGATTAATTTTCAGCAAATTTTATATTCTTGTAATAATACAGGGACAGACAGAGACTTGAACCTTGGTAGACTATCAGGGTCTGTTTCACTGAGCACCGGTGTGCTCGGGGGACCTCACCGAGTTTTTCGCAGCTTTTCGCGGTTTTGACCGTTTATTTACTACCTTATTGATTTATGCGGTTTTCATCCCTAGCTTAGGATTTTTACAGATTGCGACGTAATAATTAGGGTCCACACACCTAATAATTTACATGTACCTATTAGATCGTAATTGGACCAAAATAAAAATTAATAAAAAAAGACTACTTGGTCACTTGAGGGGTCACGAGCTGCTAGAGGTCGTATACAACGCTGGCAGGACCCGTTGTGGCGGGCACTGATCGGCATCCGAGACCAGACAACGACTCCTCTTGTTGACCATTTAGCCATTTGTTCTTTCGAGTAGAACTGCTTTGCTTAGGGCCGGTTTTCCGTTTGCATCATATAGGTAGTTTACATTCAGTCTTTTATTTATGCGTTGATTACTCTGCATGTAAACTGCCGGAGTCAGGTACGCATCTCTTACTCTGCATGCATCACTGATTCCCGCGCATCGGCTTTTTCGTCTTCTCCCCCCATTTTTGGACTTAAAATAACAGGAGAACCGAAAAATTCGTTAGGCGTTGTTTGCTTTGAAAAATATCTAAAAAAACAAAAACCATAAAATTGTGACTGCTAAACAAACTTGACCCTAAAAGACACTTTACCTTAAAAATCTGTCTTGGGGAGAGCAACCCCATCATTGTCTGGTTTGTATGCACGAGAGAGTGACCCGCACCCTAGGCTAGAGCCACACCTGAACCCTCTTCAGACTACTGCTTCTGGGCTAGTCGTTCTCTAGTGAGGATTGCTCCGATCTCCGGTAAAGCGGGCCGCGATATCCTTAACAGAGCGAGCCGATCGGGTAGCCGGTAAATGGTCCGCAGCTTGTACTGGCTGGGAAAGATCTAGTTCGTGATCGGGACAGTCTCCTAGGGAGTCGGATTCCCAACAGGTCACGTAACCGCTATGCTATCCTAACATGGTCACCTAATAAAAATTGACAAAATAATTGACCGAACTCTTACGCAAACTCAGGGTTTTGTTTGCTCATCTTGTTTGTCGTCCAGATCCCATCCGCCCGACTCGCCAGATCAAGATGATGGGCAGGAGGTCCCTTAGCAGCCTTTGGCTGCACCGCTTTTCAGCATTCCAGCCCGTTCATTTAGGTTGCTTTGCGAGAGCCGAGACCCACTCTCCGAACCCGAGTTCGATTCCACCATGTTCTCCCTTGACCACCCTTCTTTCATACCTGAGATGCCAGTGCCAGATGAGAGACGGCAGTCAGATTTATCGGCACCTGAGTTTGGGTCTTTTCCTTTTGCAGAGACCATGGTCGGCAGCAGCGATGACCGCAACGGAGGTCCCCGACCAGAGCAAACTTATGTCCTGGACCAGGGTGCGATCAACACCACCCTGATCGCCTCCCTCGAGACGATGCAGCAGCAGCTTAGGGATCAGGGCACATTTATGATTGAGATGAGGAGAGAGATGGAGCAGATGAGAGCCGACCGCCACCAGCGTGGGCTCGGAGACGGACCACGAAGACCCGATAAGCCGGCAGCAGCAGCAGCTGCAGCAGCCGCAGCCACAGCTGCAGCCGTCGCAGCGGCAGCACCACCAGATCGGCCGAGACCGATGCGGGAGTTGCACAATCCTGGATCGACATTGACGCACCGGTGGGTAGTATTACCAGCGATCGTGGGGGACTTCAAGTTCGCCCCAAACACACTTCAGCTCCTACTCCGTTTCCATGGGCTCTCCACTGAGGAGCCCCATCTACATCTCCAAGAGTTTCTGATGATCTGTAGCACCGTCAACGATAGACAGGTGGACGAGGACAATATTCGGATGATTGTCTTCCCCTTTTCACTGGCAGATAGAGCAGCCACCTGACTGAAGCATCTGGGGAAGTTTGTGTACACTTGGGAGCAGCTCCGCACTGAGTACTTGAATAAGTACTATCCACTCGGGCGGATGAATGCAGCGAGGGCCTTGATTAGTAACTTCTTGATGACCGAAAAATGACCGAGACTCAGGTGAATAAAATATAACTAGGGTCATTGCGACCCGGGTCTCGGAAATCAATCAATCAACAAGAAAAGTTGGAACAGACCACCAAATAGAAATAAAATCAGAAAAAAATAACTAGTGGCCCTGGCTATGAGATTAGCCTGGTGTAGCACCTAGGGTCGGACTCAGGGAGCGCGGATTGGTCTTGCGGCGTACGAAGTAGTCAAAAATAAAGAAAAATAAAAACATATTATTTTTGGTGGATTTTTAATATTTTTATATTTTTTTTGGAATTTTTAATTATAAAGAAAATAATAAAACAAGGATAACAAGCAACTTTCAACAAATATTTAATTACTCTAAATTGCTCTAAAACTTCAAACAAAAATTTTTTTAGAATTTTTATATTTTTTACTGTTTCTGGTGAATTTTTGATAATTTTCTGATTTTTATAGAATTTTCTAAAAATGAAGTAAAGCAAAAACAAATGAAAACTGTCCAATCATGCTTCACAGACCATTTAAAAATATCAAATGGTCTGATCAAGGCCTGGAGGTATTTTCCCTGGAAAGTAGAAATAAAAAGGGGAAATCAGAAAAAAGATTTATTAATTTTTGGTTTTTCTGTAATTTATTAGAATTTTTATAAAATTTCTAAGGTTTTTCAATTTTTATAATTTTTATGAATCCAAAAATGACCAAAATTGGCCAGAAAATCAAGCACACCAAAATAAACAAAATCTAATTTTTTGTAATTTTTAAAGAGGTTTTTATATTTTTTGTGAATTTTAAATCTGGACAAGCAGAAAATTAGAGGTTTTTTAATTTTTAAAAATAATAAAAGGGCTCAAAAATTTTCCCAAAAAATATTTAAAATTCTACACAGTGGAAGGAGCCACGTGTCAAATTTTCACTCAATTTGGATGAACTTTGATATTTTATTTAAAACAATCAAGAGCCCACAGTGCACAGGGACCTAATTATCATAAAAGTATCTTCTGGGGGCCTAAAAGTAACAAAAACAAAAACTTGGGGGTCCTCGTGCAAAAACACCAGACTCCCACGTGCGCTGCACGTGTTCTGGGCACTGAGGACCTAGATGCAATGAAACTTAAGTCCCTGGACCTATTAGCAACATGTGCTAAAAGTCTAGGGGCTAAGTTGTAAAATGCCCACTAAATTCGGCACATGTCATTAAAATTTTATTCACAGGGGTATATGTGCAAATAACAAGAAAGATCTTTCATTCATCAACAAACATAAACTATAGCCCACTAAATGCAACGATTTACAGGGGTAAAAATGCAATTAAAATAAATTAACAGGTCCTCTATGCAATTTTACCAAAAAAAATGAACTACGGAAACTATTTACAGGATTAAATGATAATGCGGCGCCACGTGGATGATCATGCGGTAGAGGTGCGCTGCAGCTGAACAAAGGAGCCTCGGCTCTTGATCGGACGGTGGAGGGCTCGCCACGTAGGATATCTGACGGTCGAGAGTCGATGGCTACCCTTCGCTGGATGGAGGACGGAGAAGAGGACACGTGGTGTATCAAACGGCTGCTACTGGCCTCTTCTTCGCCTGAATCAAACGGTCCGTATAAGATCTAGCAGGTGAAGGCTGAACGGACGGCTCTGGAGGGTCCTCCAAGAATAGGTGGCCGGCGAACTTCGCATGCCCGATACGCGCGCAGTGGTCCTCCTCTGCTGCTCCTGAGATACGGAATGGCTCCGCCAAGATGTCCCGCAGCTACTGCTGGTCTCCAATGAGGCCGGCGAGCTCCGAGGAGCTCCAGCGGCGCGATGGCGAAGGAGCTGCTGCCTCTGGATGCTTAGGCCCTCAGATGGGCCTGTCGAGACCTGCAAAGTATCGCAACACGCTCCTGGGTCGAGGGCAAAATGCCTCAACCCGGTTAGGGGCGAAATGAGTGAATGATGCGTCAGGGCGGAGGAACTACGGTGATGCGACGGCGAAGGAGTTCGACTCCCAGTTCCATGGCAAACTGGGTTGGATGAAGGGGCGAAGAACATGCAGGGCAGAAGGGTGGAGGTGATGGTCGGGTCAATCGACGAAATGGGTGAACGAGATGGCCGGAATCGATGGTCGAAGGCGAACGGGGGATTTGGGCGTAAATTGAAATTCGAGAATAGAAGAAATTAGGCTTACTGGATGATCGAAGCCGACTGTGGAAGAGCTTCTGAAGCTCTCGGTCCTTGCCTTGAGGGTCGTCGATGCCCGAGGCTCGAGCGCTACTCCTGGGCGGCACGGCGGCGAAGAGCTGCCGGATCAGTGGTTGGACACTCCCTCCTCACAGCAACACCACCCTCAGCTAGCTGTCACTCAGGCGAAGGCAGTGGAGGTCCTGGGATGGAAAGGAGGAGCCAAAGATAGGGTGAAATGTGAGGCGGAGCAGGAGCTAAATACTCCTAGGGGTCCGGCTAGATGGGTGTCGGGCGAGGAAATCAGAGCACGGACCCCGAGAACCCACCCCGGGCGTGGATCTAGGATGATCGAGGAACAAATGGAGCCCGGGGTTTCGAGATTTGGCGGTCGGATCGAGTGGCTAAAAATCGGAGAAGTCGGGTCGGGCGACAAGATCCGTAGGCTGGTGGTCCAAGGGGGGGAGTTGACCGGGGGTCAACATCCCCCGTGGACCAATTAGGAGCGGCCATGTAATAAAGATTTGGAAATGAAATATAAAATAGTAAATGGCCGAATTAGGAAAAAGTTAAAATATGAAAAATGTTTATTTATTTATAAACTAATTTTTTGTGATTTTTATTTATTTTTTTGGAATAAAAATTAGGTATTTTCAATATAGTATATTATATATAGGTATATACACTAAACATTTTTAATTTTTGATTTTTAATTATTTTTTTTACATTATTTTTCCAATTTTATATTTTATTTATTTATAGGATAAAATTTGGAATAAAAGTATATTTTTATTTTATTTTTATTAATCATTTACATAGTGTAAATAAATACTTTTATTTATATACATATATGGTATATGTACAATGTTGGGATTGGTTTTATTTTTATTTCTTTTTATTTTATTTTTATTTTTGTAATTTTATTTTATTTATTCACATTATGAAGTATAGAATATGTACACATTTTTATTGGATTTTAATTTATTTATTTATACGGATAAATAAATGGATAAAGGGTTTTATGTACATGGTGTATCTACAAGGGTGAAGAGATTTTTATTTCCTTTTTAATTTTCTCATTTTTATTTTAATTCTATATTTACAAATATATACATATAAACACAAACCCATTTTTATTTTTATTTAGAAGAAAATATATTTTATTTTATATACAGGTATATATGTACACACATTAGCTTCCTTATCTCTCTCTACTTGGGTTTTTATGCGGTCAGGCCCATGCTGAGCCCTCCCTTGGGATTAGGTCGCTCAATATTTATTCTAAATATCTCCCTCTTTTTCTTTTGTTTCTTTATTCTTTTATTTATGCACAAAAACATGCTAATTATTTATTTTTACACAATGCATGCTTTTTGATAATTATTATTATTTACATATATCTACATGTGTTTGGCAAAGGTTTTGTAGCTAAAATAAAAGAATAAAGAGTGATGAATGGGTATTCATTACCACCCTATACTTAACTTTGCTAGTCCCTTAGCAAACACTTATTTGAAAAAGAAGTGAAAAAGAAAAGAAAAAGAGGAGAATATGCATGGATTAATGCTGATAATTAAACTTGCCTTTATTAAATTGAAGTATGGAGCTCGATCAGTTCTTTGGATTATTAATATGTCGGAACCTTATTTAGACTTAGGTTTAAAACTCAACAGCCTCTAAGTTCCACTAATCTATAATCAAAACTCCTCAACAATCCAGATCAGGACAAGTCTACATACACAAACCCTGAAGACTATGAGTCTTTCCTTGTACTGTGTAAGTGAGGTAAGCTCTCCACCTCAGAAGTGGCAACTTGACAACCCTCCCCAACAAGGTAACTCTATGACCTCAGTCTGGCCACTCTTTCCTCGAGGCACGGGGTATTCCCTTCTATGTTCAAGTTCAACCGGCTCAAGAAGAGGGGGAAGAAGAGAATGGACCATGGCCAGTGTAGCCATACATCCTTGGGAGCTCAACTAGTGTAGCTAAGTCTCCCTGCTGCAAGCTACATAAGATGGAATCTATGAGTCTCAAGCTTTGCTTATTGCACTATATACACACTCCGGTGGGATTATCATTTTCTATCAGACCCACCACTTTTTTGGAGTCATTTTCTTTTTGCATTTTTTTCAGTGCATCTATACAACATATACATGTGCAGCATATATACATAAGGAGTTTTTCCTCTTGAGCCAGTAGACTATCCCTCTTTTGAAGCATTATTGCAACCCACAACTCCTATCGTTAGACCTCATGGCAACTAGACCAAGTTGAGACACACTTCCTTCACTAAAAGAAGAAGAGAGGTTCTGCCTAGAAGTACTACCCTCATATGCTACCCCAAGTCAAGGAAGATTGCCTCCTCACCACCTCATCCGTAGAGAGCTCGGTGCTAAGTGCGGGTCTAAGTAAAGCCATTGTCTATAAAGCCATTGTCTATATGAGTCATGTGTGTATTGTTAAGTGCTCTACTTAGGCTCATTGAGATGACATGTGACCATAGCCTAGTGGACTCAAAGAATTAAGTCACCATGGACCTGAAAAGCCTTAACCTTAAGCCCTATAAGGTTCCTCTTAGAATTAGGTGGATTAAGATCTTAATCAAGCTCCATTTCCCAATTTAATTCCTGGCTAGTTTAAATGTCAACTATAATCCAAGAAAAACTATACACAAGTATATACAAAAATGCTATTTACACAATATTTACATAAATGCAAAATTTTTGAAAAATGTTTTGAAATCATGGATGAATGCATGAATGCAAGTTTTGCAAAATATTTACACACATTTACACAAGATTTTTGCAAACTTTTGATTTTCAAAACATTTTAGAAAAATTTTGTACTATATACATTGATATGAACATATTTACACAATGTTTACACAAAAAGTTTTTGAAAACATTTTTACAAAAATAATTTGTACAATATCTATGTATGTGCAATAAAGGAATGCTTATTTACAAGGAAACTTTTTTAATTTTTAAGGTTTTAGGTTTTTAGCCATTTTTATTTATTTACACACTCACACAAAGTACGAGTTGTGGCTAAAGTATATATGAAATATATACACCCCCCCTATACTTAGCTCGAACGATGTCCTCAGAGTCAAGAGCGATGAAGAAGACGTAACTCGTGCTTAGTATAGGGAAGTGAAAAGGAAGGCTATATACAAAGACGAATGAAAGAATAGAAAATCAAGAGGACCTCGGCTTTTCCCCCTATACTTGGGATCAAATAATCCTAAGTATAGCAGGATGTACACGAAGGGAAAACCGTGTGAAGAATGTACAGGGTCTACCCCCCCCTATACTTAGGGTAAAATATCCCTAAGTATAGGCAGCAAAAACAGGGGTAAATAATGAATCAAAAGAAATACATGAGAGTCCTACATCCCCCCTATACTTAGGGTAAAGTACACCCTAAGTATAGCATAATCAAAAGATGAGAAAAGGGATGTGGAACTAAAGAATGTAATGATATGGACAACTAGATCTATACAAGTCGAGAGAACAGTGATAATAAGGTGTGAGATGCAAAAGATGTGAGTCAAGAGACCACATCTCATGCAAAGTGAATAGGGGCAACATCGACGACCCGTGGCTCATGATCTAGAAATGGCTTGAGCCGCTGGCCGTTCACTCGAAAGGTACTCTCAGAAGACAACTCAGATATATCAATACTCCCATTGTCGTGTACCTTTCTCACCAAATACGGTCCCTTCCATTTGCTCTGTAGCTTCCCTGGAAATAGACGAAGCCTAGCATCAAACAGCCATACTCTCTGTCTAGGCTCAAAATGCTTGTGGCTGATATGAGAATCATGCCACTCCTTCACTCTCTCCTTGTACTGTAGGCTGTTTGAGAAGACGGTATCACGAAGCTCCTCCAAGGCTTCTAACTCTTCCCTCCTCTGGTCTCCTACACTATCTGGATCCAAAAGTATATCTGTGACTGCCCAAAGTGACCAGTGTCTCAACTCAACAAGTAAATGGCACGTCTTGCCATAAATGAGGTGAAAGGGAGATGTGCCCAAAGGTGTCTTGAAAGACGTCCTATATGCCCACAAGACCGAGTCCAAAAGCTGTGACCAATCCTTTCGGCCAGGGCGGACGACTTTCTGCAACATCGTCTTGATCTCCCTGTTCGACACTTCGCTAGACCATTCGTATGAGGGTGGTATGGAGTGGCAACTCGATGGTCTATGCCGAACTCTCTAGCAAGGGCCTTCACCTGGTCGTTGACGAAATGAGACCCCCCGTCAGATACCAACACTCGAGGTACCCCGAACCGTGAAATGTTATGCTTCCTCAAAAATCTGCAAACAGTCCAAGCATTTGCGGTTCGGGCGGGGATGGCCTCAACCCAACGACTCACATAATCAACAGCCAACAGAATGTACTCGAATCCCTGACTCTTAGGGAATGGACCCATGAAATCGATGCCCCATGCGTCAAAAACCTCACAGAAGTGAATGGGCTGCATCAGCATCATATCACGCTATCCACAAGTGCCCATCCTCTGACAGTCATTACACCTCTTCACGAACTCATCAGAGTCCTTGATGAGGGTAGGCCACCATAGGCTGGATTGAAGCACTTTCTGTGTCGTTCTCCTCTCAGAGTGATGTCCTCCTGCCTCAAGCTTGTGGCAGTAAGTGAGGACGCTATGGTGCTCCTCCTGAGGAATGCACCTACGCCAGACGCTATCCCTTCCTTCATGGTAAAGGATGGGATCCTCCCAGTGGTAGGACTTGGACTTCACTAGGAAGGTCTCAAGTCTCTGCCTGGGCCAATCTTGTGGGACTTTCTTAGCAACAAGAAAGTTCACAATATCGGCATACCACAGGAGAGAGGCGATAGCAAGGATCGCCTCATCTGGAAAGGTCTCACATATAGGATCAGTCTGCTCAGAATCCTCAAGATGCTCTAGTCGGGAGAGATGATCCGCCACCACATTCTTGACTCCAGGCTTATCCTTGATCTCTATGTCGAACTCCTGGAGTAGAAGGATCCATCTGGTCAATCTGTCTTTGGCATCCTTCTTTTCCATGAGGTACCTGATGGCGGTATGATCAGTATACAAGGTCACTTTAGATCCAATAATGTATGATCTGAACTTATCTAGGTCAAAGACTACGGCTAGCATCTCCTTCTCAGTGACTGTGTAGTTCCGCTGTGCGGAATCCAATGTGCGGCTAGCGTAGTGAATAACAAATGGAACTCCATCCCTCCTCTATCCCAGCACGGCCCCTATGGCAAAATCGGAGGCGTCCATTTTGATCTCGAATGGGGGAGACCAATCAGGCGGCTGGAGAACAGGAGCCTCAACAACACATCTCTTGAGAGTCTCAAACAACGAAAGACACTTGTCATCGACAAGGAACTCGGTGTCTTTCATCAGCAGGTCATTCAACGGTCAGGCAATCCTATTGAAATCATGAATGAATCGCCGGTAGAAACTGACGTGCCCTAGAAAAGACCATAACTGCCGCAAGTTGGACGGCGGTGCGAGTTTTCTAATGACATCTACCTTGGCCGGATCAACCTCCATGTCCCTGTTGGAGATGATATGGCCAAGCACCGTCCCTTGAGTCACCATGAAGTGACTCTTCTCCCAATATAGCACAAGGTGAACCTCTATACATCACTGAAGGACTCGGTCTAGGCAGTCAAGACAGGAGTCGAATCCGTCGCCGTAGACCGAGAAATCATCCATGAAGACCTCCAAGCACTCCCCTACGATGTCCGAAAAGATTGACAACATGCATCTCTGAAAAGTCGCAGGGGCATTGCATAGCCCAAATGGCATGCTCTAAGGCGTATGTGTCGAAGGGACAGGTAAAGGTAGTCTTGTCCTAGTCCTCGGGAGCGATGGCCACCTGGTTGTAGCCTGAGTACCCATCCAGAAAACAATAGTGGCTCTTCCCTGCCAGTCTCTCAATGATAGATCTATAAAGGGCAGGGGGAAATGATCCTTCTTGGTGGCCTGGTTGAGTCATCTGTAATCCACGCAGACCCGCCAAGAAGTGGGTACCCGGGTAGCAATCTCCTCTCCAGACTCGTTGACTACTGTAGTGATGCTCGTCTTCTTGGGCACCACATGCAAAGGGCTGACCCACTTGGAGTCGGAGATGGGGTAGATAAAATCGGCGCTCCACCATTTTGAAATCTCCTTCATGACAACCTCTCTCAGATTCGGGTTCAACCGCCGTTGGAACTCACGCGACGACTTCGCCTCATCCTCGAGATAGATATGGTGGGAGCACAGGGCCGAACTTATCCCCTAGAGATCTTCTACGCTCCATTCTATCGCCTTGCGGTTCTTTTCAAGAACCCCCATCAGACGGGATTCCTGCTCTCCAGTCAAATCGGCGGAGATAATGACTGGGTACATCTCATGCTCACCTGCAAGGAACCTATACTTCAGCGATGCAAGAAGTGGCTTCAGCTCTGGACAACTGGGTGCTGGTGGATTTGGCCTCTGAAAACTCTGCGTGAAGGCTGCCAAATCTGCATGGGAGAACTGAAACGCTCGCTCACACTCTGAATCTGGAGAAGGCTGCTCTGCTGGACTGTCTCTGCTCTGCTCGGTATCTACCTCCTCCCTAGCTGCAGGCTTAGTGGAAGTCAGATCTAGTATATTATCATCAAACAATGCCCAGTCAAAATCTGACTTCGAGGGATCTGTATAATCCAAGGTGGCCTCAGTACCACCGTCATCACAAGACAAATCTGCCTCGTGATCAAGAACCGGCTCTGCCGACTGAATGGTATCCTGGACCAGGAATGCACTCTCCAAGCTCTCCTCTGTTGGCGTCTCTGCATCAGCGAACTCTGAAGGTGAGAGGATGGCCTGTGCATCTGGATCTGCACATACTGCCTCATCATATGTAATCACGAAGTCGTAGTCCTGGTTGATGTCTGGCCCTGCATCTGTCATCTGCTCTGTATCGGAAGTAGTCTCTGAGCATGTTGTGTCTCTGGCTCGGCTGTCCTCGACCATCTCTATTTGTACACTTTCACCCTCGACGCGAAAGTATACCTTTCCGCTATCATGGTCAGTCACTGCCTTGGCTATGGCCAAGAACGGGCGACCGAGAATGATGGGGGTATCGGTCACTGACTCAGGGATCTCCATGTCCAACACTACAAAGTCCATGGGGAATTGCAGGCCCTGAATCGTGATGACAACGTCCCTCAGCAACCCCTTCGGCCTCTTGACAGATCGATCAACAAACTGAAGGACTGTCCTGCTCTGTCGAAGAGTGCCCAACTCGAAGCGGTCGAGAAGGGCTGCCAGAAGTAGGTTGATCGATGAACCGCTGTCTAATAGAGTACGGTCGAACCTATGCTCTCTGATATGGCATCTGACATACGGGGCTCCTGAGTCTGGCCTCTTGGCCGGCAGACGGTTCTGGATCGTGAAACAAGTAGCTCTGGTCAGCACATGGATCTCGGACCGGTGGTTCCTCCTCTTCCTCCTAATTGTGGTCATGTCTCTGAGTGAATGCTGGAGTAGAGCGATGTGCTGCAAAGCCTCTTGAAGAGTCAGCTGAATGTGAAAACGGTCTATCATCTGTTGGCTGAACTCTTCCTGCTGCCTCTTTTTGGGGTTTTCTATTTTCTTCCCCTTCCCCATCTGAAGAGCTCTAGGGAAGGGGATCACATGGTCCTTCTCAGATGAAGGACTAGGAGAGGGTCTAGACTGCTCGACGGTAGGATCCACACATACATCAAGCACCACAGGTGGACCAGAAGAAAACAAACCCTTTCCTTTATTGCCAGAAATGTCGCGAGATACATCAACAGAAGGAAAAACTACAGGACTCTCATAAGTGAAAATGGTGGCATCAGCACCACCCTCGGCTAGAAGACTCGCGGCCTCAGTACCACGCTCTGGCTCAGCAACATGGGTGGCCTCAGTACCACCTCCTCCAACTGGTAAAACGATAGCCTCAGTACCGCCGGTGGGATCAGCATCCGTGGTGGCATCAGTACCACCGTCATCATCTCTAGCGGCCTCAGTACCGCTCTCCTCCTCGTCGGGCGCTCTGGAAGTAGCCTCTGGGTGTCGCTCAGACGAGGCGCTGCCTGTTGGCATCCTACCGCTCCGAAGTGTGACAAAATCAGTATCAAACAAATATGCAGACATATCTCCAAATGTATCACTAGGAGTGGCATACTCAGTACAAACTACCTGCTCAGACTTCCTCTTGAGGTTGTTCGGATTGGGCTCTATCTGGGCAGGGATGGCGGCCTTCCCTCTCATGATGTCCCGCATCTCCTTGCGGAACTCATCCATCTCCCATCGGAATGTAGCCTGCTGATCAGTAAGGAGGCGGGCTATGTCATCCAAAGCGGGGTTCTCATAGGATGGCCCATGAGAACCTGACGGGTAGCCTCCCTGGTAGTGAGGCTGCTGCTGTTGGTGGTGTGGGTGAGAGGGGAATGACTGTGGTTGATGCTGCGGCTGATGAGGCTGATCACGCCTCCAAGACTGTCCTTGCTGATAGGGATGAGGACCATACTGCTGTGACTGTTGCTGCTGTTGGGTGTACACTGGGGTTGCTGCTGCTGGTGATCCCTCTGATGGTTGTACTGGCCGCCTGACCTGACGGCTGCTGCTGGGAGCTGGAACCTCCGGCCGACCAATGGAATCCGGGATGGTCTCATCGGATACCGGGCTGGGGTCAGTCGTACCAAATCCCGTTGACATCCATCAACGGCTCTGACTCGTAAGGGGCTGGCGAGAGTACTGCCAGAGGCTGATCTGGCTGGTATACCACCATCTGTGTGTCCGGAGATGGCGGTGACTGGTAAGTGGGTTGCGGCTGCTGGTACGGCCCCGCCTGTACAAGGTGAACCTGTCTAGGCTGCTGGTAGCTACAGCGTTGGGACGAGCTGTTGCTGCTACTCGGATCGCCTCGTACCTGAAGACGGGGCTGGGAAGACGTCTGTGCCTCCTAGAGACACATGAGCTGTGTCTTCAGGTCACTCAGAGTCTATGCCATCTGATCCATCTGCGTGATGCCCTGGCACTGCTTCTTCTCAATGATCTCCATCCGGTCCAGCTTCTCGCTGATGATCCCCATGTCGGCGGCTGTGGACTCGGCCTGTGCTGCTGTTGCTGACGAACTGGAAGGACCGGCGTCAACTCGTGCTATTCTATGGTATTGCACGGTCTGTGGCTGGGGTCGTCCCTGTGTGTAGAGTCGGGTCTGGGACATCACCATATAGTTCTCGGCCATCTCCTCGTAGATGGCCCTGACTTGATCATGATCCTTGGCGAAATAAGACCCGCCACAAGAAGCATTCACCAGGCCATGTAGCTCTGGTGTCAGCCCGCTGAAGAAGCTCTGAACTAGGTTTGGCTTCGAGATGTCATGGTGCGGGCATCTGTCAGTCAGCTCACGGAACCTCTCCCATGCCTCATGGAACTGCTCGTTGGGGAGCATGGAGAAGTTGCTGATCAGGGCTCTAGCTGCGTTCGTCCGCCCGAGTGGGTACTACTTGTGCAAGTACTTGGTGCGAAGTTGCTCCTAGGTGTAGACAAACTTCCCCAAGTGCTTCAGCTAGGTGGCTGCTCTATCTGCTAAGGAGAAGGGGAAGGCAATCATGCGGATGGTATCCCGGTCCACCTGTCTGTCGTGGACTGTGCTGCAGATCATCAAGAACTCCTGAAGGTGGAGATGGGGCTCCTCTGTGGCGAGCCCATGGAACCGGGGGAGAAGCTGCAAAGTGTTTGGGGGGAACTTAAAGTCCCCCACGATGGTTGGAAGAACGACCCAATGATGCATCAGAATCGATCCGGGGTTGTGTAACTCCCGCTTCGGTCTTGGTGGATCTGTTGCGGCAGCTGCGGCGGCTGCAGCATCGTCGGGTATCCTCGGCCCGTCTCCGGGCTCGCGCGAGACACGAGCGGCTCTCAACTGCTCCATCTCATGCCTCATCTCTATCATGAAAGCTCCCTGATCCCTCAACTACTGTTGAACTATCTCGAGGGAGGCGATCAGGGTGGAGTTGATCGCACCCTGGTCCATAATCAATGTCTGCTCATGCTGGGGACCTCTGGTGCGGTCATCACTGTTGCCGGCCATGGTCTCTGCAAAAGCAAAAGACCCAAACTCAGGTGCCGAGAAATCATCTTACGGTCTCTCCTCTAGCACTAGTATCTTGGAACTGAAAGAAGGGGGGTCGAGGGGGAACATGGTGGAGTCGAACTCGGGTTCGGAGAGCGGGTCTCAGCTCTCGCGAACCAACCTAGATGAGCGGGCAGAAGGGCTGGGAAGCGGTGCAGCCAGAGGCTGCCTAAGAGACCTTCTGCCCATCATCTTGATCTGGCGAGTTGGGCGGATGAGATCTGGTAACAACAATGATCACAAGCAAACCCCTGATTCACCAACGCAACGCGAGCTGAAGACCGTAAAGGCTCGATCAATTATCTTGTCAGTTTTTATTAGGTGATAAGTCAGGATAGCCGAGCAATTAACGTGACCTATTGGGTAATCCGATATTTTCTCAACCGACTATCCCGTACAGAAAGAGCCGGTAATCAGTCGAGAAAAATATCGGATATGGCTCTATCCTAGTGTGCGGGTCACTCTCTCGCGCAAGCAAACCAGACAAGGAGGGGGTTGCTCTCCCCAAGACAAATTTTTCGGTGAGTGTCTTTTAGGGTCAATAGAGTTAACCAGTCCAAATTTTATGGTTTTTCATTTTAGATATTTTTCAGAAAAAGGAAAATCGCCTAACAAATTTTTCGGTTCTCCTGGTTATTAAGTCCAAAAATCAGGGTGGAGAAGTCGAAAAAGCCGATGCGTGAGAAAATCAATGATGCATGCAGAGTAAGAGATGCGTACCTGACTCCAAAAGTCTACATGCAAAATGATCGGCGTAGAATTTAAAGACTGAAATAAACTACCTAAATGGTGCAAGCGGAAAACCGAGCCTTAAGCAGTAGTTCTACTCGAAAGAACGACTAGTCGACCACCAGCCTCCAATCCAAAAGTTCGGTCTCGGTCCACCCCTCCTCCTCTCGATAAATTGAGTTCAGGAGCAACGCTTGGCAGGGTGGGTTGTGGCACGTAGGCTCGAAGGTAGTGGATCGACTATTTTATTAATCTTTTTATTGTTGGTCCAATTACCGCTCTATAGGTACAGGCAGATATATTAGGGTATTTGGATCCTATTTATTACATCACAGTCAAGCAGAAAATCCTAAGGCTAGGGGCTCGAAAATCCGCGAGAAACCGAATAGGCAGAAAAGAAATCAAAACCGTGAAGAAAGCCTCGTAAAAACCGAGGGGTCCCCCGAGCACACCGGTGCTCGGCGAAACAGACCCCTAAAGTCTAAGAAGAGTCCAAGTGTCCTGTTGTCCTGTCTTATTACAATAACTCAAATGTTGCAGAAAATAAACCTAACTACTCTAAACTACTCCCACACTTCGCTTCTTCCTCGCGCTCTCCTGCGGCTCCGTGCAGAAGGGAGCCGCCTCCGATGGCCGGTTGCACCGGCTCCTCGAAAGTTGCCGCCACGGTCCTCGGGCCCTCGCAATAAGACAACAAAGTGTCAAACCAAATAAAAATAAAGCAAATAAAGCAAATAAAATAAAACAGACTATATATGCAAAAATGAAAATAAAAATAAACAAGCAAATTCAATCAAAAACAAAAGAAAATAAAATAAAGGAAAAATAAAAATAAAGAAAAATAAAAGAAAAACAAAAAGCCGCGAAAAGCCACGGACAAACAAAAAGAAGTGGAAATGTGTGAAAATAAAAACAAAATAAGAAAGAAAAAGGAACCAACTACTAAGTCGTGCTCCCCGGCAACGACGACATTCTGATGACCGAAAAATGACTGAGACTCGGGTGAATAAAATATAACTAGGGTCGTTGCGACCCGGATCTCGGAAATCAATCAGTCAACAAGAAAAATTATGGAACAGACCACCAAATAGAAATAAAATCAGAAA
The DNA here is from genome assembly GCA_037367405.1 of Ottelia alismoides. Classification (NCBI taxonomy): domain Eukaryota; kingdom Viridiplantae; phylum Streptophyta; class Magnoliopsida; order Alismatales; family Hydrocharitaceae; genus Ottelia; species Ottelia alismoides. The sequence continues at coordinate 365,607 of JAZKJV010009566.1, forward strand.
AAAAAAACTAGTGGCCCTGGCTATGAGATTAGCCTGGTGTAGCACCCAGGGTCCGACTCAGGGAGCGCGGGTTGGCCTTGCGGCCTACGAAGTAGTCAAAAATAAAGAAAAATAAAAACAAATTATTTTTGGTGGATTTTTTATATTTTATATTTTTTTTTGGAATTTTTAATTATAAAGAAAATAATAAAACAAGGAAAACAAGCAACTTTCAACAATTATTTAATTCCTCTAAATTTCTCTAAAAATTCAAACAAAAATATTTTTAGAATTTTTATATTTTTTACTCTTTTTGGTGAATTTTTGATAATTATCTGATTTTTATAGAATTTTTTAAAAATGAAGTAAAGCAAAAACAAATGAAAACTTTCCAATCAGGCTTCATAGACCATTTAAAAATATCAAATGGTCTGATCAAGGCCTGGAGGTATTTTTCCTAGAAAGTAGAAATAGAAAGGAAAAATGAGGAAAAAGATTTATTAATTTTTGGTTTTTCTATAATTTATTTGAATTTTTATGATATTTTCAAGGTTTTTCAATTTTTCTAATTTTCATGAATTCAAAAATGACCAAAATTGGCCAGAAAATCAAGCATACCAAAATAAACGAAATCTAATTTTTTGTAATTTTTAAAGAGGTTTTTATATTTTTTGTGAATTTTAAATCTGGACAAGCAGAAAATTAGAGGTTTTTTAATTTTTAAAAATAATAAAAGGGCTCAAAATTTTTCCCAAAAAATCATGAAAATTCAACACAGTGGCAGGATCCACGTGTCAAATTTTCACTCAATTTAGATGAACTTTGATATTTTATTTAAAACAATCAAGAGCCCACAGTGCACAGGGACCTGATTGTCATAAAAGTATCTTCCGGGGGCCCAAAAATAACAAAAATAGAAGCTTGGGGGTCCTCGTGCAAAAACACCAAACTCCCACGTGCGTGGCACGTGTTCTGGGCACTGAGGACCTAGATGCAATGAAACTTAAGTCCATGGACCTATTAGCAACATGTGCTAAAAGTCCAGGGGCTAAGTTGTAAAAAGCCCACTAAATTCGGCACATGTCAAAAAAATTTCATTCACAGGGGTATATGTGCAAATAACAAGAAAGATCTTTCATTCATTAACAAAAATAAACTATAGCCCACATAATGCAAAATCCCAAAGATTCACGTGACGAAGCACATGTCCACGATTTACAGGGGTAAAAATGCAATGAAAATAAACTAACAGGTCCTCTATGCAATTTTACCAAAATAAAATGAACTACGGAAACTATTTACAGGACTAAATGATAAACACTAAAAAAGAGAGGGCCTAAGGGTAAATTATTCTTTATTAATCGAGGGGCTGGATGCGCGCCACGTGGATGATCATGCGGTAGATGTGCGCTGCAACTGAACAAAGGAGCCTCAGCTCTTGATCGGACAGTGGAGGGCTCGCCATGTTGGATATCTGATGGTCGAGAGTCGATGGCTACCCTTCGTTGGATGGAGGGCGGAGAAGAGGACACGTGGTGTATCCAATGGCTGCTACTGGCCTCTTCTTCGCCTGAATCGAACGGTCCGTATAAGATCTGGCAAGTGAAGGCTAAACGGACGGCTCTGGAGGGTCCTCCAAGAACAGGTGGCCGACAAACTTCGCCGGCCCGATCCACGCGCATTGGTCCTCCTCTGCTGCTCCTAAGATACGGAATGGCTCCGCTAAGATGTCCCGTAGCTACTGCTGGTCTCCGATGATGCCGGCGAGCTCCGAGGAGCTCCGGCGGCGCGATGGCGAAGGAGCTGCTGCCTCTGGATGCTTAGGCCCTCAGATGGGCATGTTGAGACCTGCAAAGTATCGCAACACTCTCCTGGGTCGAGGGCAAAATGCCTCGACCCGGTTAGGGGCGAAATGAGTGAACGATGCGTCGGGGTGGAGGAACTCCGACGATGCGACGGCGAAGGAGTTCAACTCCCAATTCCGTGGTGAACTTGGTTTGATGAAGGGGCGAAGAACGTGCAGGGCAGAAGGGCGGAGGTGATGGTCGAGTCAATCGACGAAATGGGTGAACGAGATGGCCGGAATCGATGGTCGAAGGCGAACAGGGGATTTGGGCGTAAATTGAAATTCGAGAAAGGAAATTAGGCTTACTGGATGATCAAAGCCGACTGTGGAAGAGCTTCTGAAGCTCTTGGTCCTTGCCTTGAGGGTCGTCGATGCCCGAGGCTCGAGCGCTACTCCTGGGCGGCGCACGGCGGCGAAGAGCTGCCGGATCAGTGGTTGGACACTCCCTCCTCACTGCAACACCACCCTCAGCTCGCTGTCACTCAGGCGAAGGCAGTGGAGGTCCTGGGATGGAAAGGCGGAGCCAAAGATAGGGTGAAATGCGCGGCGGAGCAGGAGCTAAATACTCCTAGGGGTCCGGCTAGATGGGTGCCGGGCGAGGAAATCGGAGCACGGACCCCGAGAACCCACCCCGGGCGTGGATCTAGGATGATCAAGGAACAAATGGAGCCCGGGGTTTCGAGATTTGGCGGTCAAATCAAGTGGCTAAAAATCGGAGAAGTCGGGTTGGGCGACAACATCCGCGGGTTGGTGGTCCAAGGGGGGAGTTGACCGCGGGTCAACATCCCCCGTGGACCAATCAGGAGCGGCCATGTAATAAAGATTTGGAAATGAAATATAAAATAGTAAATGGACGAATTAGGAAAAAGTTAAAATATGAAAAATGTTTATTTATTTATAAGCTATTTTTTGTAATTTTTATTTATTTTTTTGGAATAAAAATTAGGTATTTACAATATAGTATATTTTATATAGGTATATACACTATACATTTTAAATTTTTGATTTTTAATTATTTATATTTGTACATTTTTATTCCAATTTTATATTTTATTTATTTATAGGATAAAATTTGGAATAAAAAAATATTTTTATTTTATTTTTATTAATTCTTTACATAGGGTAAATAAATACTTTTATTTATATACATATATGATATATGACAATGTTGGGATTGGTTTTATTTTTATTTCTTTTTATTTTATTTTTATTTATGTAATTTTTATTTTATTTATTCACATTATGAAGTTTAGAATATGTACACATTTTTATTGGATTTTAATTTATTTATTTATAGGGATAAATAAATGGATAAAGGGTTTTATGTACATGGTGTATCTACAAGGGTGAAGGGATTTTTATTTCCTTTTTAATTTTCTCATTTTTATTTTAATTCTATATTTACAAATATATACATATAAACACAAACCCATTTTTATTTTTATTTAGAGGAAAATATATTTTATTTTATTTACAGGTATATATGTACACACATGAGCTTCCTTATCTCTCTCTACTTGGGTTTTTATGCGGTCAGGCCCATGCTGAGCCCTCCCTTGGGATTAGGTCGCTCAATATTTATTCTAAATATCTCCCTCTTTTTCTTTTGTTTCTTTATTCTTTTATTTATGCACAAAACATGCTAATTATTCATTTTTACATAATGCATGCTTTTTGATAATAATTATTATTATTTACATATATCTACATGTGTTTGGCAAAGGTTTTGTAGCTAAAATAAAAGAATAAAGAGTGATGAATGGGTATTCATCACTTCTCCATGCTCCCCAACGAGCAGTTCCATGAGGCATGGGAGAGGTTCAGAGAGCTGACTGACAGATGCCCGTACCATGATATCACGAAGCCGAACCTAGTTCAGAGCTTCTTTTGCGGGTTGACACCAGAGCTGCAGGGCATGGTGAATGCTTCTTGTGGAAATTCCTACTTCTCCAAGGATGAGGATCAGGTTTGGGACATCTACGAGGAGATGGCCGAGAACTATACAGTGATGTCCCAGACCCGACTCTACACTCAGGGACGCCCCCAGCCCTAGTCCGTGCAGTTTCAGAGGATAGCACGGGTCGATGCCAGTCTTTGTACTTCATCTGTGGCAGCCGCACAGTCTGAGTCTATAGCCGCAGACATGGGGATTATCAGCGAGAAGCTGGACTGGATCGAGTTGATCGAGAAGAAGCAGTGCGAGGGTATCACGCAGATGGATCAGATGGCACAGACGCTGAGTGACCTGAAGACACAGATCATGTGTCTCCAGGAGGCATAGACAGCTTCTCAGCCCCATCTTCAGTCACGAGGAGATCCGAGCAGCAGTGGTAGCTCGTCCCAGTGCTCCAGTCAGCCTAGACAGGTTCATCTTGTACAGGCGGAGCCATACCAGCAGCCACAGCCGTACTACCAGTCACAACCATCCCCAGACACTCAGATGGTGGTCTACCAGCCGAATCAGCCCCTGGCAGTACTCCCTCCACCCACCTACGAGCAGGAGCCGTTGATGGACGTCAACGGGATTTGGTACGACCGACCCAAGCCCGGTATTCAACGAGACCATCCTGGATTCCGTTGGTCTGCCGGAGGTGCCAGTTCCCAGCAGCAGCCTCCAGTTCAGGGTGGCCAATACGGCCATCAGCGAGAGCACTAGCAGCCCCAGCCCCCAGTACACCAGCAGCAGCAGCAGTCATCCCAGCCACGGCACCAGCAGTATGGTCCTCATTCCTATCAGCAGGGACAGTCTTGAAGGCGAGAGTAGCCTCAGTCGTATCATCAGCAGTACCCCTCTCACCCGTACCAGCCGCAGCAGCCTCACTACTAGAGAGGCCACCCATCAGGTTCTCATGGGCCAACCTATGAGAACCATGCCTTGGAAGACCTAGCCCGCCTCATGACAGAGCAACAGGCTACCTTCAGACGGGAGATGGATGAGTTCTGCCAGGAGATGCGGGAGATCGTGAGAGGGAAGGCCGCCATCCCTGCCCAGATTGAGCCGAACCCGAACAACCTATAGAAGAAGTTTGAGCAGGTAGATTTCACAGAGTACGCCACTCCTAGTGATTCATTTGGTGATATCTCTGCATATCTATTTGATACTGATTTTGTTACACTTAGGAGAGGTAGGATGCCAGCAAGCGGCGCCTCGTCTGAGCGAGGATCCCATGCCACTTCCAGGGCGCCAGGCGAGGAGGAGCGCGGTACTGATGCCGCGAGAGATGATGACGGTGGTGCTAATGCCACCACAGTTGCCGAGCCAGAGCACGGTACTGATGCCGCGAGTCGACATGCCTAGGGTGGTACTGAGGCCACCATTTCTACTTCTGCTAGTCCTGTTGTCTTTCAGTCAGTACATGTACCTTAGGACACTTCTGGAAATAAAGGAAAGGGTTTATTTTATTACGATCCACCTGTGGTGATTGATGATGTATGTGTGGATTCTTCCGTACTTGAGCAGCCGAGACCCTCTCCTAGTCCTTCATATGAGAAGGACCCTATGATCCCCTTTCCACGAGCACTTCACATGGGAAAGGGGAAGAAAATAGAAAATCAAAAAAATAACCATCAGATGGAGTTCAGCCAGCAGATGATAGATAGATTTCATATTCAGCTGACTCTTCAGGAGGCCTTGGAGCACATCCCTCTACTCTAGAGATCACTCAGAGACAGGACCAGTTAGGAGGAAGAGGAGGAACCATCAGTATGAGATCCATGTGCTTACTCGTGCCACTTGTTTTGCGATTCAGATACGTCTGCCAGCCAAGAGGCCAGATTCAGGAGCCCCGTATGTCAGATGCCACATCCATGAGTAGAGGTTCGACCGCACTCTATTAGACAACAGTTCTTCAATCAACCTACTTCCAGCAACCCTTCTCGACCGCTTTGAGTTGGGCACTCTACGATAGAGCAGGACAGTCCTTCAGTTTGCTGATCGATCTGTCAAGAGGCCGAAGGGGTTGCTGAAGGACATTGTCGTCACGATTCAGGGCCTGAAATTCCCCGTGGACTTTGTTGTGTTGGACATGGAGATCCCTGAGTCTGTGACCGATACCCCCATCATTTTAGGATGCCCGTTCTTAGCCACAACCAAGGCAGTGACCGACCATGATAGCGGGAAGGTATACTTTCGCGCCAAGGGCGAGAGTGTACAAATAGAGACGGTCGAGGACATCAGAGACAGAGATTCAGCTTGCTCAGAGCTGACTTCTGATTCAGAGCAGATGACAGAGGCAGGGCGAGACATCCACCAGGACTGCGATTTCGTGATTACAGATGATGAGGCAATTTCGGCAGACCCATTCACACAGGCCATCCTCTCACCTTCAGAGTCCGCTGATGCAGAGACACCAGCAGAGGAGAGCTTGGAGAGCGCATTCCTGGTCCAGGATACTTTTCAGGCAGCAGAGCCGGTTCCCGACCGCAAGACAAAGTTTTTTTGTGAGTCTGATACAGATCCCTCGGAGTCAGATGTTGATTGGGCAGAGTTTGATGATTTTATACCATGTCTGACTTCCATTGAGCCTGCAGCAAGAGAGGAGGTTGATGCCATGCAGAGCATAGACAGTCCAGCAGAGCAGCCTTCTCTAGATATTGATTGTAAGCGAGAGTTTCAGTTCTCCCATGCAGATCTGGCAGCATTCACTCAGACCATTCAGAGGCCAGATCCGCCAGCACCTACTTGTCCATAGCTGAAGCCACTTCCTGCGTCGCTGAAGTATAGGTTCCTTGCAGGAGAGCATGAGATGTACCCAGTCATTATCTCCACCGATTTGACTGGAGAGCAGGAATCCCGTCTGATGGGGGTTCTTGAAAAGAACCGCAAGGCGATAGGATGGAGTGTAGCCGATCTCCAGGGGATAAGTCCGGCCCTGTGCTCCCGCCATATCTATCTCGAGGAGGAGGCAAAGCGGTCGCGTGAGTTCCAGCGGCGGCTGAACCCGAATCTTCGAGAGGTTGTCATGAAGGATATCTCGAAATGGTGGAGCACCGATTTTATCTACCCCATCTCCGACTCCAAGTGGGTCAGTATGTTGCATGTGGTGCCCAAGAATACGGGCATCACTACAATTGTCAGCAAGTCTGGAGAGGAGATCGCTACCCGGGTACCTACTTCTTGGAGGGCCTGCGTGGATTACAGACGACTTAACCAGGCCACCAAGAAGGATCATTTCCCCCTGCCCTTTATTGATCAGATCATTGAGATACTGGCAGGGAAGAGCCATTACTTCTTCTTGGATGGGTACTCCGGCTACAATCAGGTGGTCATCGCGCCCGAGGACCAGGACAAGACCACCTTCACCTGTCCCTTCGAGACATATGCTTTCAGACGCATGCCATTTGGGTTATGCAAAGCCCCTGCGATTTTTCAGAGATGCATGCTTTATATCTTTTCAGACATGGTGGGGGAGTGCTTGGAGGTCTTCATGGATGATTTCTCGATATACGGTGACAGATTCGACTCCTGTCTTGACTGCCTAGACCGAGTCCTTCAGCGATGCATTGAGGTTCACCTTGTGTTGTCTTGGGAGAAGAGTCACTTCATGCTGACTCAAGGGATGGTGCTTGGCCATATCATCTCCAACAGGGGCATGGAGGTTGATCCGGCCAAGATGGATGTCATTAGGAAACTCGCTCCACCGTCCAACCTGTGGTAGTTACGGTCTTTTCTGGGGCACGTCGGTTTCTACCAACGCTTCATTCATGATTTCAGTAGGATTGCCCGACCGTTGACTGATCTGCTGATGAAATACACCGACTTCCTTGTCGATGACAAGTGTCTATCGTCGTTTAAGATCTCAAGAGATGTGTTGTAGAGGCTCATGTTCTCCAGCCGCCCGATTGGTCTCTCCCATTCGAGATCATGACGGATGCCTCCGATTTTGCCGTAGGGGCCGTGCTGGGACAGAGGAGGGATGGAGTCCCATTTTCCATTCACTACTCTAGCCGTAAATTGGATGCCGCCCAGCGGAACTATACTGTCATTGAGAAGGAGATGCTAGCCGTAGTTTTTGCCCTAGATAAGTTCAGATCTTACATCATTGGATCTAGAGTGACCATCTACACTGATCATACAGCCATCAGGTACCTCATGGCAAAGAAGGATGCCAAAGCTAGATTGACCAGATAGATCCTTCTACTCCAAGAGTTCGACATAGAGATTAAGGATAAGCCTGGAGTCAAGAATGTGGTGGCGGATCATCTCTCCCGGTTAGAGCATCTTGAGGAATCTGAGCAGACTGAGCCTATATGTGAGACCTTCTCAAATGAGGCGATCCTTGCTATCGCCTCTCTCTCGTGGTATGCCGATATTGTGAACTTTCTTGTTGCTAAGATAGTTCCACAATATTAGCCCAGGCAGAAACTTGAGACCTTCCTCGCGAAGGCCAAGTTTTACCATTGGGAGGATCCCGTCCTTTATCATGAGGGAGGGGATAGTATCTACGTCGGTGCATTCCTCAGGAGGAGCATCACATCGTCCTCACTTACTGCCACAAGCTTGAGGCAGGGGGACATCACTCTGGGAGGAGAACGGCACAGAAAGTGCTCCAATCCGGCCTATGGTGGCATACCCTCTTCAAGGACTCTGACGAGTTCATGAAGAGGTGTACTGACTGTCAGAGGATGGGCACTTGTGGACAGCGTGATATGATGCCGATGCATCCCATTCACTTCTGTGAGGTTTTTGACGCATGGTGCATCGATTTCATGGGTCCATTTCCTAAGAGTCAGGGATTCAAGTACATTTTGTTGGTTGTTGATTATGTTAGTCGTTGGGTTGAGGCCATCCCCAGCCGAACCGCAGATGCTAGGACTGTTTGCCGATTTTTGAGGAAGCATATCATTTCACGGTACGGGGTCCCTCGAGTGTTGATATCTGACAGGGGGTCTCATTTCGTCAACGACAAAGTAAAGGCCCTTGCTAACGAGTTCATCATAGACCATCGAGTTGCCACTCCACCACCCTCAGATGAATGGTCTTGCTGAAGTGTCGAACAGGGAGATCAAGACTATATTGCAGAAAGTCGTCCGCCCTGACCGAAAGGATTGGTCATAGCTTTTGGACTCGGTCTTGTGGGCATATAGGACGTCTTTCAAGACTCCTTTGGGTACGTCTTCCTTTTGCCTCGTTTATGGCAAGCCGTGCCATTTACCTGTTGAGCTAAGCCATAGGTCACTTTGGGCTGTCACTGATATACTTTTGGATCCAGAGAGTGTAGGAGATCAGAGGAGGGCAGAGTTAGCAGCCTTGGAGGAGCTTCCTGATACCGCCTTTTCAAACAGCCTACATTATAAGGAGAGAGTGAAAAAGTGGCATGATTCTCATATCAGCCACAAGCATTTTGAGCCCAGACAGAGAGTATGGTTGTTTGATGCTAGGCTTCGTCTATTTCCTGGGAAGCTACAGAGCAAATGGAAGGGATCGTATTTGGTGACAAAGGTACATGACAACGGGAGTATCGACATATCTGAGTTGTCTTCTGAGAGTACCTTTCGAGTGAACGGCCAGCGGCTCAAGCCATATCTAGATCATGAGTTACGGGTCGTTGATGTTGCCCCGATTCACTTTGTGTGAGATGTGGTCTCTTGACTCACATCTATTGCATCTCATGCCTGATTATCATTGTTCTTCCGACTTCTATAGATCCAGATGTCCATATCACTTTATTCTTTAGTCCCACATCCCTTTTCTCATCTTATGATTATGCTATACTTAGGGTGTACTTTACCATAAGTATAGGGGGGATGTAGGACTCTCGGGTATTCTTTTGATTCATTTCTACCTCTGTTTTGCTGCCTATACTTAGGGATATTTTACCCTAAGTATAGGGTGGTAGATCCTGTACATTCTCACTCGGCTTTCCCTTTGTGTACAGCCTGCTATATTTAGGATTAGTTGATCCTAAGTATAGGGGGAAATGCTGAGATCCTCTTGGATTTCTATTCTTTCATTCATCTTTGTATATAGCCTTTCTTTTTACTTCCCTATACTAAGCACGAGTTATGTCTTCTTTATCGCTCTTGACTCTGAGGACATCGTTCGAGCTAAGTATAGGGGGTGTGTATATATTTCATATATACTTTAGCCATAACTCGTACTTTGTGTGAGTGTGTTAATAAATAAAAATGGCTAAAAACCCAAAAATCCATAAAAATTAAAAATTTTTCCTTGTAAATAAAATTCTTTTATTGCGCATACATAGCTAGTGTACAAATTATTTTTGTAAAAATGTTTGTAAAAACTTTTTGTGTAAATAGTATGTAAATATTTTCTTATCAAAATTATGTATATAGTACAAAAATTTTCCAAAATGTTTTGAAAATCAAAAGTTTGCAAAAACCTTGTGTAAATATGTGTACATATTTTGCAAAACTTGCATTCATGCATACATCCATGGTTTCAAAACATTTTTCAAAAATTCTGCACATGTGTAAATATTTGTAAAATTGCATCTTTGTAAATACTTGTATAGTTTTTTTCTGGATTATAGTTGACATTTAAACTAGCCTGGAATGAAATTGGAAAATGGAGCTTGGTTAAGATCTTAATCCACCTAAGTATAAGAGGAACCTTATAGGGCTTAGGGTTGAGACTTTTCAGGTCCATGGTGACTTAATTCTTTGAGTCCACTAGGCTATGATCATATGTCATGTCGATGAGCCTAAGTAGAGCACTTAACAACACACACATGACTCATATAGACAATGGCTTGACTGGACCTGCACTTTACACCGAGCTCTCTACGGATGAGGTGGTGAGGAGGCAGTCTTCCTTGACTTGGGGTAGCATATGAGGGTAGTACTTCTAGGTGGAACCTCTCTTCTTCTTATAGTGAAGGAAGTGCGTCTCAACTTGGTCTGGTTGCCATGAGGTCTAACGACAGGAGTTGTGGGTTGCATGCTTCAAAAGAGGGATAGTCTACTGGCTCAAGAGGAAAAAATCCTTATGTATATATGCTGCACTTTGTAAATATGTTGTACAGATGCACATCAAAAAAATGCAAAAAGAAAATAACTCCAAAAAAGTGGTGGGTCTGAGAGAAAATGATAATCCCATCGGAGTATATATAGTGCAATAAGCAAAGCTTGAGACTCATGTTCCATCTTATGTAGCTTGCAGCAGGGAGACTTAACTACACTGGATAAGCTCCCAAGGATACATGGCTACACTGGCCATGGTCCATTCTCTTCTTCCCCCTCTTCTTGAGCCGGTTGAACTTGAACTTAGAAGGGAATACCCCGCTCCTCGAGGAAAGAGTAGACAGACTAGGGTCATAGAGTTACCTTGTTGGGGAGGGTCGTCATTTTGCTACTTCTGAGGTGGAGAGTTATACCTCACTTACATTGTACAATAAAAGATTCATAGTCTTCAGGGTTTGTGTATGTAGACTTGTTCTGATCTGGATTATTGAGGAGTCTTGACTATAGATTAGTGGATCTTAGAGGCTGTTAAGTTTTAAAACTAAGTCCAAATAAGGTTCCGACACATTAATAATCCAAAGATTTGATCGAGCTCCATACTTCAAATTAATGAAGGAAAGTTTAGTAATCAACATTGATCCATGCATTTCACTTCTTTTTCTTTTTCCTTTTCTTTTTCACTTCTTTTTCAAATAAGTGTTTGCTAAGGGACTAGCAAAGTTAAGTATGGGGGGTGATGAATACCCATTCATCACTCTTTATTCTTTTATTTTAGCTACAAAACCCTTGCAAAACATCATGTATATATGTCTAAATATCATAAAGTGTCAAAATGCATGCATTGTGTAAATAGCAATAATTAGCATGTTTTTGTGCATAAATAAAAGAATAAAGAAACAAAAGAAAATGAGGGAAATATTTAGAATAAATATTGAGCAACCTAATCCCAAGGGAGGGCTCAGCATGGGCCTGACCGCAAAAGAATCCAAGTAGTGGGAGATAGGGTCAATCATGTGTACATATACCGATGTATATAAATAAAATTATTTTCCTCTAAATAAAAATAAAAATGTGTTTTTGTTATTTTTTACATATTCATAAAAAAAACTAAAATAAAAATGGCAAAAACAAAATAAAAATAAAAATAAATAAAATCTCTCTCATCAGTGTATATAGACCATGTACATAGAATAACATAGCTATTTATTTTCTCCTTGTATATAAATAATTAAAATCCAATAAAAATATTTCTATATTCCATATTTCATGGTGTAAATAAATAAAATAAAAATCAGAAAAATAAAAATAAAACAAAAAGAAAAGGAATATAAATCAATTTCTACCATGTACATATACCATGTAAATATGTATACAAACCTATTTATTTAACTAATGTCAATAAATATTAAAATAAAAATAAAAATCCTTTTTATTCCAAATTTTATGTTATAAATAAATAAAATATAAAATTGGAATAATTTAATAAAAATAAATAATTAAAAATAAAAAATACATATATGTATATACCTATATATAATAATAATATAATATAAATACCTTATTTGTTTTTCAAAAAAAATAAATAAATATCACTAAAAATTAATTTGAAAATAAATAAACATTTTCATGTTTTAACTTTTTCGAAATAAAATCATTATCTATTTTATTTTGAATTTCTAAAAATAATTCCAATGGAGGCATGTGATTGGTCCACGGGGGATTGTTGACCCCCGATCAACTCTCCCCCACGGACCTCTTTCACGCGGATCTGGCGTTCGGCCCGATATCTCTGATTTTTCCCGGCTCGATCCGACCTCCGTTTATTCAAACCACAGGTGCTAATTAACCCCTGATGATCCGAGATCTTCGCCCGATCATTTGCCTAGGGATCCGTGCTTCACCAAGCCGGACCCGATCCCATCTTCTCGGACCTGCACCACTATAAACCATCACCTCCGCCGTACATAACCTGCCATCTTTGGCTACACCCCTTCGTCCCAGGACCTCCATCAGCTCCCTTAGAGTGACAGCTATCCGAGCGTGGTGTCGAAGAGAGGAGAGGGAGTCCCCAGCCACTGACCCGGCAACCTTCGTCGTCGTGCACCGCCGCGAGGTGCGCTGAGCCTCGGAACCTGATGCTTCCTTGAGGCCAAGACCCCCAGAGCTTCCTGAGCTCACCCACAGTCGACTGCAGCCACTAGGTAACTCCGATACCATATAGTTTAGTCTAATTTCGATTTTCGCCCAAATCACCCCTCCGCCATCGTCGATCGATTTCCATCACTACACTCATCCATTCGCTCATCCGACTCGACCACCACACTCACGAGACTCCTCTCCACATTCTGCATCCACGCACTCAACGTGGTTTGCCCTGGAACCAAGAGTCGACCTCCCTCGCCGTCGCATCGTCGGAAGTCTTCGCTCCGCCCCATTCCGATCACCCACTTCACCCCTAACCGGGTCGAGGCAATTTGCCCTTGACCCAGGAAGCTTTTGGTGCCTATTTGCAGGTCAATGCGACCCATCTGAGGGTCTGTTAGTTCGAGCACAGGAGCTTCGCTCCTCCGCCGTCGTCGGGCCGCTCCGGTGGTCCTCGGCTTCATCGGAGGATTGCATCAGCTACGGAAGGATCCAAGCTTCACGTTCCATATCCCAGCAGCCGAAGAGGAGGTCTCCACCGCGCGCACGGAGCCGGCAAAACTCGCTGGCGAGCAGTTCTTGGAGGACCCTCCTCCGTTGTCCGATCGGCCTCGACGCTCCAGATTCGATCACCGCCATCTATTTGAGGAGCTCCAGCCACCGTCAGATCCTCCTGGGGCTTGATCAGGACCGTCCATCCAGACGAAGGGGTGCCCTCGCTTCTCAACCGTCGATCATCCACGTGGCGTGCCCTCATCCATCCGATAATAATAGGGGTAAATTATACTTAGGCCCCTGCTCTTTTCTTTTTTCTATTTAGTCCTGTAAATATTTAGCATAGTTTTTTTTGGGTATTTTGCATAGTGGACCTCTCTGTTTACTTTATTTGCATTATAGTCCCTGTGTGTGTATACCACGTGCATCGACACGTGAGGTTTTGGAATATTTGCACTATTGATCATGTGTTTCCTGTGCGTTATGGTTTGAAATTTTATAAATAGGATTTACATAAATGCCCCTCCGTGTCTGATACATGTGCATCGCGCGTGCTTCATGGATTTTTTTGCAAACCAGGCCCTGCATTTTATTTGCGTGTTATTATTTAGCCCTGGAAATATGTTTTGTTTGCATTTAGGTGCCTATGCACTGTGAGCCTATATTTTTATTAAATAAAATAGCAAATTAAATCCAAATTAGGTGAAAAATGGACACGTGGCGTCTGCCACTGTGTAAAAATTTCCCAAAAAATTGGACATTTTTTAGGCTTTTTGATATTTTAAAAATTCAAAAATAGTGATTTTTGTGACTTTCTGAATTAGAAAATAAAAGAAAAATATTAAAACCTTTTTAAAAGTCTAAAAAAATTAGAGTTAGTTAGTTTTAGTGTCTTTTAATTTTTGTGCAATTTTTGTGCTTTTTGGATTTATAAAAACCGTAAAAATTAAAAAACACTAAAAATATTATAAAAATTCTAAAAAATTCTGTAAAACTCAAAAAAATATAAACTATTTTTCTGAATCTTAGTTTTTCTTTATACTTTGCATAAAATTTGCCTCCAGACTTTTATAGGTCCATTTTATATTTTTAATGGACCTTTCAAGTCTGGTTGTACAATGACTCTTGTTTTTCTCCTTTCTGGATTTTTAGAAAATCGTACAAAAATTAAAAAAATCTGAAAAATTCACCAAAAACACTAAAAAACCTAAAAACATAAAAATATTTTTATTAGAATTTTCTGTGCATTTTTGAGTGTTTTTAATAATTGCTTAAGTTGCTTGTTTTGCCTTTTTCTTCTTTTTCTTCATTATTAAAAATCCAAAAAAAATAATTAAAATCCACAAAAAAATATTTTATTCTTTTTTATTGACTTTAACTACTTCGTAGGCTGCAAGGCCAATTCGTGCTCCCTGAGACCAACCCTGGGTGCTATATCAGGTTAATAATTTAAAGAGGACCTCTTTCCTTGTTTTCATTGATTTTATCTCTTTGATTTGGCGGTTCTTTTATTTTTCTTGTTGAGTCTGATTCTCCGAGATCCGGGTGACAACAACCCGAGTGTGATTTTTACCTCACCCGGATTGAGGAAGGGATTTTTCGGCTCATCAGCCATGAGGTACTTATCTCGGGCGTAGCTGCTCTGAGGTACTGCTTTTACTCACTTTTCTTGCAGTTTTTGTTCCACTTTAGCTCTAGGAACCTAGTTACATCATCTTTTTTCCTGAGATACATCACCATTCACCTCTGCCACCACCTCACTGGAGCAAGCTCCGGCGAGTCCCCCTTGTGCCCTTCTCCGCCTCTATCCACACCCAGGAGGGGCGAGGCACTTTGCCCTCGCCCTTCTTAACGATACTTGCATGAGCCCGAAGATTGAAGCTCGCCTGGAGGGCGATTTTGCCCGTGCAGGAAGCACCCGGCGGCCTCGTCTCGTCTCCGACATCGTGAGGAAGCCCTGGTGCAACCCTCGCCATTTTGACGCCCCCATACGCCAGCACATCACCGTAGGACCTTAGGGGACCCTCTCCGAGCTCCCCAGGTGGCCACAATCGGTCAGGAGGGTGGTTTGAAGCTCGGATTTTCCGAGTTCTTGGGATGTTCTTCCTGACCAGTTCTCGGTCGTTCGATCATCGAGAAGCCCCAGACAAAGCAACGTCCGTTGGATCAATCTCGCCCTGGCCGTTCGATCTACCTTTCCCGTTCTAATCCAAACCGTCGGTGGCGAAGGGGCATCGCGCGATCTGGGCGTGTCACGTGGTTAAGTGGGATCCAATCTGTCGTCCGTCAGCGCCCAAGTCTGGGTATTTTGCCTAGCCACCCAGATACTTTTTTGTATTTCGTAGCAGCACCTAATCTTTCACTTGCAACTTTAAAATTTCTGTAATAATTAGAAAGAGACCCCTGCACTTTTGGATAATGCATCGAGGCCCCACGCCACGTCACCTCACGTGCCTGTGCGCGTGAGGTGAAGGGCGTTCCGCAGAGGGAACCCCGTGAGTTTATTTATTGCATTTTAGAGTCGAAACATTTTTAGATGCAGTTATCTATTGAAGCATTTTTGTGGTCAAGCCCCTGGCGTTTTTTTATAATTGTGATATCGTCCCTGCCAGGTGTGTGTGCTCACGCACGTGACCCTAGCGTTTTTGCAGATATATCCCTAGCACTATAGCTTTTTGAAATTGGTCCAGAAGCAGTGCTAATTTGTTACAAGTTTGTGGAGAAATTATACTTTGGCCCTCGGATTTCTACTTAATTACACAAAAGCCCTTGATAATAGGGTAGTTTCTTTATGTTTCTAGTATTTATTGCATGCATCTATAAATACCTAAAAAATCCACAAAAATTAAGCTCCTGGTTGCTTGCTCATTCACGCCATATTTTTATTTCCCTTTTTTATTGCATTTTAATATTTATAAAAAATCAAAAACACGCATTTTATGCACTGTTTACATTATAAAATCCATAAAAGTTATAAAAATGTCTCAGAAAATTCCCAAAAAATACATTTTGCTAATTTTAGTATGTTTTAATTTTAGACCAAAAATCACTAAAAAATACAAAAGAAAAACCATAAAAATATAAAAACTCTAAAAACCTACATAAAAATTTATAAAATTCATAAAAATCTAAAAATTGTGTTTTCTTTTCTTGAATTTTATTTGTTTTGTTATCTTTAATCTCAAATTAATTTGGAGAATTTTTGTTATTGTTTCCTATTTTATTTCTCCATCTTAGTTTCAGCTCTTCATTTTGTTCACTATTTTCTAGTATTTTTTACTTTAAAAATACCAAAAAAATTAGGAAAATCTAGAAAATCACAAAAACATTGGAAAAATATAAAAATCACAGAAACATTTCATTTCCTGATTTTTGAGTATTTTTACTTAATTTTATAAATACCTTATCCTCCTCTTTTCTTATACTGTGTATATTCTATTATTGAAAAAAATATAAAAAATTATAAAATATAAAAAGAAAATATAAAATTAAAAAATTAAAAATCAAAATATAAAAATAGAAAATTAAAAATTAAATAAAAAATTATAAAATTAAAAACCCACAAAATATATATATAGCATAGATAGACAAATATTC
This sequence comes from Ottelia alismoides, assembly GCA_037367405.1. Taxonomy (NCBI): domain Eukaryota; kingdom Viridiplantae; phylum Streptophyta; class Magnoliopsida; order Alismatales; family Hydrocharitaceae; genus Ottelia; species Ottelia alismoides. Next base: position 382,588 of record JAZKJV010009566.1, read on the forward strand.
ACATTCACACATTTTGAGCATTCTGCCCCGTTCTACCTGTCTGCTCCCTGTGTTCGACCTCTACACATATTTGCACATATACACATCTTGTTGTAGAGTTATAATAAATTTTAACTCCGCACCATTTTTCATTGCTTGATTTCTGTTGTGGGTTAATTGTTGATTGATTGAGTTTTCGTGAGCGGTCGCCTCAGTGACATTGTGATCCCGCCTTGTGTGGACTACTTTAGACCCTCGCCAAATCTCGATAATCAGGGAGCACCTAGGGGCAGGGGAGGAGGCATTAAAGGAGTAGGAGGCTGGGGAGGATGAAGAGAATGGGAGGAAGAGGAAGAGAATAGGGAAGGAGGAAGAAGATGGTGTAAAATGACCTTTTCAGATGTCATTTTTAACTTAATTCCCGTTTTGTCCCAAAGTTAATGTCCGTTTACATTGGGAATGAATGGCAACTAACCCGAGGGACACAAGTGATAGAAAGGCAAGAAGTTTGGGGGCGCAACTGGTATTCCTAGAAAGGTAGGGGCATAACTGAAATTGCACTATCTCAAAGGGGCACAACTGATAAAATCCCAAAATTTTAGCTGCACAAGTTTTGCTTTTCATTGCTTTATATATTGTGGGTTAATTATTGAATTATTTGAGTTTCGTGAGCGGTGATTACATCGACTACAGTCTCGCCTTGTGAGACTGTACAACCTTAGCAAAACTCTGCTTTTCACCTATCTTATATAGACTGAGTTTTGAAGAGATGATGTGAAATAAACCTTGTGCTCTCGTCAGAGCAGAACCATTTTATGGTGACCAATGGTATTGTGCTAGGCCATGTCATATCTAAATGTGGCATGGAGGTATACCTTGTGAAGGTGGACGTCATTTCCAAATTCGAGCCACCTACAAATCTGAAGCAAGTCAGATCATTCCTAGGTCACGTCGATTTTTACTGACGATCCATCAAAGACTTCAGTAAAATTGACGGACCACTGACTGGGATTCTAGGCAAGGATGTAGAATTTATTATTCATGATAGATTCCTTCAGGCATTCAATCAGCTGAAGGAACTGATCACCCAGGCCCATGTCCTTCAACTGCCAGACTGGTCTCTCCCATTTGAGATCATGACTTATGCATCAGACTATGCCATTAGAGTGGTTCTAGGATAGAGAAGAGACAATCTACCATTTAAAATTCACTATGCTAGCAGGACTCTAGATGAAGCTCAGAAAACTACACTGTCACTAAAAAAGGAGCTGCTAGCAGTCGTCTTTGCTCTGGAAAAATTCAAATCCCACCTGCTTGGATCCAAAGTATAGTTTATACAGACCATTCTGTCCTCAAATACGTGCAAGACAAGAAAGATGCCAAACCGAGACTCATCGGATGGATCCTTCTACTCTAGGAGTTCGATCTTGAAATCCGTGGAAAACCTGGAGGCAAAAATATGGTGGCAGATTATTTGTCAAGATTACCAGATCCAGATACTCCTCAACATAGCTTATTGCCGATTACGAAAACTTTCCCAGATGAATCCATTAAGTCAGTCACCTCGCTCCCCTAATTTGCTAATATTTTGAATTATCTTGTATCTAAGAAAACTCCACAAGTTTGGCTGAAGCTAAATATCAATAAATTCATGTTGGATATTCACTTCTATCTGTGGGAGGATTCTTATCTCTTTTGCGAGGGGGCAGATTGCATCTGGAGGAGGTGCATTCCTCAACAGGAAGTCCAAAGTATCCTCAAACATTGTCACGCAAGAGAATCAGGAGGACACCACTCTACGAGAGGAACGACAACAAAAGATCTACAATATGACTTTTGGTGGCCACCTCTATTCAAAGACACATTAGACTTTGTTTAACATTGCACTGGCTGTCAGAGACTGGTGGTACTATTGGAATGAGATACACAATGCCCCTGAAGTACATTCAGATTTTAGATACGTTTGATGCATGGGGCATTGACTACATGGCCATGTTTCCCAACAGTCAAGGTTTTGACTATATTCTACTTGTTGACGGTTACGTGAGCCATTGGATGGATGCATCCCAACCCGAGCTGCCGACAATCGCACTACTTGCCGGTTCTTAAGGGAAAATATTTTCGCAAGGTTTGGGATTCCCAAAATTTTTATATCATATGGGGATAGACATTTCATTAATCGAGAGGTGAAGAAGCTAACACAGGAATTTTATATTAAGCATCGTGTCGCTTCTCCGTACCACCCACGATCCAATGGCCTGATCAAATGTTCATATAGAGAGATAGAAACAATTCTGTAGAAGCTTGTACGTCCCGATAGGAAGAAGCTGGTCACAATTACTTAATTGTGTTCTTTGGGCCTATCGGACCGCCTACCAGTCACATTTAAGAATGTCTCCCTACCTTCTAGTATATGGTAAGACATACCATTTGCCGTAGAACTCATTCACAAATATTTGTGCGTAATCAATGTCTATAATTTGGATTCCAAGAAGGCCAGAAAAATAGAAAGTTGGATATGAAAAGACTCCTAGAATTACATTAGTACGCATACAACAACAACCTAATGTATAAGGAGAAGGTCAAGAAGTGGCACAAAAAGCACATCCACCACAAGACTTTCAAACCAGGTCAGAAGGTTTGGTTGTTTGATGCAAAACTTAAATTGTTCCTAGGGAAGTTGAAGACCAAATGGACCGGGCTTTTCATAGTGAGGCATGTACGTGACAATGGAAGCATCATGATATTCCAATTGTCAGCTGACGTACATCCATTTTAATCAACGGGCAGTTACTGAAACCCTATCTCGAGCATGATATGTTTTTGTACGTAGTTGATTCAGTGTAGGTGGTCTATGATGAACAAATTCATGCCACAACATCAGCGCAATCATACAAGGCCATCGAAAACATTTTTTGATTAATTAATGTTTTTCTTCTTTTCTTATTTTCATTTTCATTTTTCCAATTCTTTCTTCTATGTTGCCCTCACCCTATTCATCTTTGATATACTTAGGATATGCTTCATCCTAAGTATGGGGGGTGAGTGCCATCGGGTTATTCATTCTTCGATCTCTTGCATGTCTCCTCAACTCTTGGTAATATGTCTATACTTAGGGATATTTTACCCTAGGTATAGGTGTCGACAGACTGAGTCGATGAGTCATTCATTCGCTGCCACCCTCAACCCTTCTTGCATGTAGAATACAGTCTGCTATACTTAGGATTAATTGATCTTACAGGGGGAACGATCCACTTCTTATTCTTCATTGTTTTGTTGTAGCATATACTTTTTTATACTTAGTATGAGTTATGTCTTCCTTTTCTCTTTGATTTATGTGGACATAGCTCATGTTAAGTATGGATGGTCAATATATACTATGTATATATTTTATACATAACTCGTACTCTCGTATTTTCAATAAGTATGGCTAAACCTGTCTAAATAAGTATAAAGAAAATACTTGTACAAAAATTATTACAATTCTCTATATATAATGATTAATAAATCAGGTAAAAATATCTTGCAAAATGTTTGAAAAATAGTTGTAAAATCTTTTTGAAAAATCTTTTGAAAACTGGTTGGAAAATCTTTTATAAAACATTTTCAACCTTTGAAAAAAAATATTTTGTTGTAAAAATTTCTTTTCTTTGTTTGAGATAAAGGTTTTGAAAATCTATATGCAAATGGTTTGAAAAATGATTGTAAAAATAGTTCAAAAATCTATATATATTGTTTGAAAAAACTTTCCAAAATGATTTTCAATTTTTGTAAATGCTTGCAAAAATTACCTATCAAATTAAGTTTGTAAAATAAAGTTTTCAAAAGGTTTGCAAAAATCTTTTCAAATTATTTTGAGAACTATGTACATAATCCGAGCAAGTAAACATCTTTTGCAAACCTAACACATAACATGTGATGACATGGAAATCGAGATGTGACTAAGGTGGAATATAAATATGCAATGTCGTTGTCCCTAGTCAATTGATTCGGTCAACGATAAAAAAATATAAAACCACTTTAAAGATAATCAATCAATGAAAAGTAATGTAAGTGATCTTCGCTATTTAATTTACCTGGTATAACGACCAGGATTGAACAGAAGGAGCAATGATTGAAAAAAAAACTAAGTCGTATAATTTCAAAAATAAAATTTTAGTGGTTTTTTAAAATTTTCAATTTTTTTTCAAATAAGGAACAATATGCACAACGGAAGAAATACACACAACACACTCTTTTTTATTTTTTAAAATGACCAAAATTACTGACAAAATTGCAAAGAAAATATTTTTTGGGTTTTTTAATTTTTAAAATGTTTTTGGTAATTTTTCCAAGTTTTTCTGATGTTTTTGTGATTATCTAAAAATCAAACAGTGGCACAAAAAAGTGAACAGTGCACAGCCTGGAGTAATTTATAACTTAAAAAAATTTAAGTTCCAGAACTCCTGGAAATTATTTTTATGCTAAACTATAGACAAATATCAACACATAGGAATTGAAGTCATTATTTTTATATTTTTCTAGAATTTTCTACAATTTTTCTTAGGTTTTTAGTATTTTACCATTTTTAGGATTTTATAAATAATTAATGCATGAAATTTGGAAAGAAATAAAAGATAATAAAATACATCTAATCTAATTTTTTGCAATTTTTAGAGCAATATTCAAATTTTTATGATTTTTCAATTTCTTGATAGAGAAAATGATACTTTTTTTTTATTTTTTAAAATATCAAATAAGAACAAAATGCAACGAATATTATATACAATAAAGAGGAACACAGCATGGATATTCACAAATTTTTGCAAAATTTCTAGAGCCACAGAAATATTTATTTCAATCAAATAAGTATTCAATTTTAGAGTCTGGAAATGAAGGACTGAATTGCAATTATTCAAAAGTTTTACAACCAATTATAACAAAAGTTAAAGGCAGGATAATGTTTGTAAGTTACCAAAAGATGGCATGCTCAGCACATGATAGTTGGACGGTGGGGACTATTTTGCAAATTCAAAAACTTCTAAGGACTTGAATGTAATTTTCCCAATTAATGCTAGATCTGGAGCTGGCAGGGACTTTTGTGCAATTTTGAAACTGAGGGATAGGATGCAATAATTCCAAATTTTTTAATACCCCTAGGGTTTCTAGTCCTGCTCTCCTTTGTTTCCTTCTAACAAAAGGGGGTAAAGGGGTCATAGCCGTCGAGGGGTACCACCGCTTGTGTGGACGGCGGAGGCGGCAAGCATCATGCACAATGGAGGTGATGCGTGCGGGAGAGCCGCACCGCCAGGCGGGTGACGAGGCCGCGAGCACAGCGGAGGCACCGCTATAGAGGGCAGTTGGGCTGGCCGAGGAATCTACTTTGCAATAATGGAGGGCACTGATCGTGGAAGAGTGCGCATGCGCGTTAGACGACGGGCCTCCACGCAGTGGTGGCGAGGTGGGCAGGTCGGCGGAGAAGGGGAGATGGCAGTGCAAGCACGGGCGAGTCCGTTAGGCGATGGTGGGCGTCGGGACTTTGTGGGGCTTCTAGTGGGAGAGCTCGCTGGTGGGGGATGGAGGAGTCGGTGGACGCCAGGTGCGGTCATGCGGAGGTTCGCGTGGCATTCGATGGGCAGTCGGACAGCGGGCTGCGAGCGGCGGGCGGCGGGCATCGCTCGTGTATGGAGGTGGCGGGCTTGCTACAATTTTTTATTTTATATATATATATATATATATATTGTAAACAGAAATAAATAAAAAAATTATTTATTTATTTTATTTAAATAGAAACTATAAATAATTTAATTTTTTGTTATTTTTTATTTTATACTGTAGAACAATTGTTAGAAAGAGAAACTATTATTATTTTGTTTTATTCCTGCAATACAAATGTTAGAGATAAAACATTTGCAATATTTTTTATTTTTAAATTTTTTGTATAAACAAATGAGGATACAAGCACGGCGGCTCGATCCAAGAAAAACCAAAAACAGAAAAGTGTGAACGAATGCGGATCTTGCGAAATGGAAGGTAGATCCTGGGATCTGGTCACCGTTCGTGATCGGAAATGAGAGATTGCGTGAGGTAGACTAAAAACATGTTAGGATAGGAAAATGAGATGGAAATCTGTGCCGGATAGGACGTTAAATGTGAGATCGGATAAAAAATGGTGATAAAAACTATAGATCTAAAATCTACAACGAAGTTAAAAATAAAAATTGTGCTATGTTTTTTCTAGAGAAACGAGATAAAAGTTGGATCTAAACTGAGGGTGGCTGGCGCCGAAATGGCCTCGACGACAACCGATCTGCTGTCACTGAACGGCTCAGGGAATGGGCTCCTCTATCGACCGACAAAATTTTCGGGATTGAGGCTCCTTCTCTACCAAAGATTGAACAAAGAATAATGAAGGAAAGGAGACTCATTAAAAAGAAGATGAAATCCAAAAAAGGAAGATATTTACAAAAGAGGAAGGTGTCTAGTGGTGGAATTAATAATATAAATTAAATAAATTAAATAAATAAAAAATAAATAAATAAAACGAATTTCATAATTACAAAAATAATAATAATTAATAATTGTAAAAAATTAAAGAGCCACCTTAATGGTGGCTAATTAAGGTAATTATTGAATTATACACATATGGTATATTTTTAAAAAATTAATTAATTAAATTAATTATTTGTCACTTTATTTATTTAATTAATAAAGGTTAATAATTTAATTTTTTTTGAGATAGTTATTTAAGGAAAAAGTTTATATACGTATGATATAAACATATAGTACATTATACATATGTACAAATAAAGAAATGGTTTAAAAAAGATTTTTTTAAAATTGAAATTTTTTATTTACTTTACATTACACGCGAACAATATTTGCAATCAATAAAAATATAATATGTACAAAAAATAAAATAACATAAATGAATACAATAAATACATGGTCAAATTGCAAAAACCACCCTAGAAAACTGACTTTTCAACCATAATTCCAAAAATTATGAATCAATGACCATTTTAAAGATAATTTAATTTAGAATACAATGGAAGTGAGTTTGGTTCAATTTGAGTTCATATGGAGCTAGAATTTGTCTTTAAATTATCGCTTTACATCTTTTTCCAAGTGTGGTTGCTTTTATTCTGTACATGTTTTTATTTTGTAATTATTTTTATTATTTATAAAACATTTTTATTTACAATTTTTGTTTAGAAAAAGATTTAATTTGAGGTCAATTTATATACAAATAAAATCATCTAGGTTTTGTACAAATATAAAAAGAATAAATTCAAAAATAAAAAGGAAGAATATTTGCAAAATTTTTTTTTGGATTAAAGACCCTATCACCCCCTACTTTATTCCTGGTCGATTAGGTCAAGTCTTGACCTTCTGCCGAGGTTCATGTCAGTCTACATTTATCTCATAATACATCCTTTATTATTATATTTTATTTTATTTTTCTTTTCTTATTTATTCTTTTATCTCAATATAAATAGTGTTAAAAATGTATATTTAACAAATGCTGTAAAATGGTAATGTTATGACGTTAGTGGGTATTTACAGGTATTTAACTAAGGAAATTAAGATAAAATAAAAGAATTAAGGTTATCAATCGTGGATTCATCATTTCCCTATACTTTACCTTTGCTAGTCCCTTAGGAAACACTTATTTGAATAATAAGTGAAAACAAAAATAAAGAAAAGAAAAAGGAAAGAACTTAGACTAATGTTGATTTCCAAACTTATCTTCATAAAATTGGAGTATAGAACTCGGTCAGGCCTTTGGATTATTAGTTCGGTTGAACCTTATTGGGAAACAGGGTTAAGACTAAACAACCCACAAGTTCCACTACTCTATAGTCAGATCGCCTCAATCAGTCAGGTCAGAACAAGTCTACATACACAAACTCTAGTGACTATGAATCTGAACTTGTACGGTGTATGTGTATTTTGGCTCCCCGCTTCAGAAATGACAAAGAAACAACCTCCCTCAACAAGGTAACTCTAATTCACCGATCTAGCAGTTCTTTCCTCGAGGAGTGGGGATATTCCCTTCTAAGTTCATGTACAACTGGCTCAAGAAGAGGAGATGGAGAAAAGAATGGACAATAACTAGTGTAGTTACCTATCCTTGGATGCATGACCATTGTAGCCAAGTCATCCGCTGCAAGCATAAAAAAATTTGACTTTGAAGCTATTATTCTATTCTTCTTTTTTCACTTGTATATAAACTCCGACAGGTATTTTACCTTTCAATCAGGCATGTCCACTTTTGGAAATTCTGCATTTTTCACTCTTTTGTTTGAAAATATATACAAGGTGCAGCATGTATAAAAGGAGTTTTTCCTCTTGAACTAGTAGACTATCCCTCTTTTGAAGCATTATTGCAATCCCATAGCATCCTGTCTTCAAACCTCAATGTTACTAGATCAGGTTGAGATGCACTTCCCTCCCTAGAGGAGGACGAGAGGTTCCTCCTAGATGTACTACCCTCGTATGCTACTCCAAGCCAAGGTCAACTGCCTCCTTACCACCTCATCCGTGTTGAGCCATGTGTAAAAGTGTGTGTGCAAGTCAAGCCATTGTCTGCGAGAGTTATGCGTGTGTTGTTAAGTGCTCTATTTAGACAAATCAAGAAGGTATGTGAACATAACCTAGTGGACTTGAAGAATAAAGTCTCAAGACTTGAAAAATCCTAAACTCAGATCCTATAAGGTTCATCTGACATTAAGTGGATTAAGGTCTTAACTGAGCTCCATTCTTCAATTTTATTCCAAACTAGTTTAAATGTCAACATTACTCTGGAAATGCTCATGCAAATGTGAGAAAATATGTACAATGCAAAGAGAAAAGAATAGAGAAACAAATCTTTTTTTGAAGCAATTTTCTAATTTTGAACTTTTTATGGAAAAATTATGCAAATGTAAAAAGATTTTTTTATGCAGATTTTTGTAGACTTTTGGTTTTTATATATTTTTTTAGGGAATTTTTTATAAGGGTTAGGGTTAGTAGATAAGATACACAAATTTACAAGGGAGTGAGTCAATTATTTACAAGAAGTAGGTGAAAGGATTTATAACTTGAGTGTTAGTAATTTATACAAGTACATATATACAGTTAGTAAAGATTTTTATGGATGATGCATATATTCCTCAAACTTATTTGAAAATAATTTTACAAATATTTTTGAAAACTATAGTTCAAAATAATTTTTCCAAACAATTTTACAAACATTTGAGAACTATTTTGCAAACATTTTTCAAACAATATATTATTTTTCAAAATAATTATTCAACCATTTTCAAAACATTTGCAAATAGTTTTACAAAATAAGTTTATTTCACACAAAGAAAAATTTTTACAAACCAAAATACTTTTACAAAGGTTGAAAACATTTTTAAAAATATTTTTCAAATAGTTCTCAATAGATTTTCAAATAGATTTTCAAACTACTTTCAAAATATTTCAACTTGACTTATTAATCAATATATACAAAAGAAATTTGAGGAGATATTTGCATCTTTATTAGTTTTTTTCTTAATTTTACATGTATCTATAGAGTATTTTAGCCATATAAAAAAATACGAAAGTACGAGTTATGGCTAAACTATATATACAATACGTACGACACCCCCCTATTACTTAGCTCAAACTATGTCCTCATAGTGATCAGAGAGCGGCAAAGGAAGACATAACTCGTGCTAAGTATATAAAGTGAAAAAAATGGTTACGCTACAATGACGAATAAAAGAATAAGATCAATAGGAGTCGGTGATCCCCCTATACTTAGGATCAAGAAATCCTAAGTATAGAAGACTGTACACAAGGGGACTACCGAGTGATAGGACGTACACATATTACCCCCCCCCCATACTTAGGGTAAAATATCCCTAAGTATAGGCTGCAAAATAGAGGTAATAGAATCAAATGGATAACCACAAGTCTGACACCCCCCTATATTTAGGGTAAAGTACACCCTAAGTATAGCATAATCATATGATGGAGATGGGGTGTTTAGATAGAAAGAATGAATGATATGGACAGAATGACCTATACAGTTTTGAGTAGGAAGTGATAAAGTTGAGGTGCCTCTCAACAAGCGCTAGAGTTTATGCCCCCTAGCTGGGCGTAAAGGCTAGGATAACGTAGTATTGAGGTTCAGGACGGCATCTATGAGGCGAATATCATACTGTCGTAGTCTCAGTAGGGAAACAACGACGAGGTCAACAGTGTAAACTATGACATCCATGTAAACAATCAGGTGGGTGTTTGCTACTGGGTAAATATATCGAAGAATGAATCGAGCTCTAGTAGCACAAAAGATGCATCGGTTCAAGATCAAAATGGAGTGGAAGGGCAGAACCAAAGAAGTTGAATGTAGAGAAAGAAGGATCAGTCATGGAATCCTCCACGTTAGTAACCATGTCGAATAGATAGGGAAGATCAAGATCGGGAGACTTACTAAGAAAAGTGTTATCCGATGCATGCATGTAAGAGAAATCAGAATCAACATCGAATAACTAGAAGATCAGCTTGGTCTCATGATCTGACAGATCGTAATCACGTTCAGAGAGCGAAATCGAGTACAAGGGACATAATGCATCCTCCTGCAGATAACCTTCGAGGAGTGATGCAAAATCATCGATAAAGAGAGAGGAATCAGAATCTAACTACGAATACATGCCACTATCAAGCACCCACTCCTCGCACAAAAAGGTCTCCTTTGATGAAGATGGCCTCCGAATAATCTGGAAAGAGGAAATGGTATTGGTTAACAACGCTGAAGCTGTAGAAGTGTCTGAAACTGATCCTCGAGCTGCGACAATGCTTGCTAACATCTTGTCCTCATTGAATGTAGCAATCTCATCAAACTGGAAGACACAAGGCTCAAATACGGGACTATCTAGGTCTGTCAAATCAAAATGATGTCCCTCATCAAGCTCTGTATGCTGAGATGGATCCAAATGTGTATCCAAATTAGAGAAGATCTTTTGAAGAATGGACACTGAATCAACTGGATATGGACACTGAAATGATTGAAAGGATGGCTGAAATGTGGGCTCCACCTCTATTTCTTGGAATACTAGCAGATCTAGAATCCAAGAATCTTTGAAGTGAAAGCGAGGGACTGGTTCAAACTCTGGTTGTAAACCAGCAGGAACTCGACCAATGTCCGGCTCTAGGAACTCACACTGGTGGTCAACACATCCATCATCTAAAAGGTAGTAGAATCTACATCCTCTAACTGGTGTGTGCTATCTGAATCGACATGAAGTGCCACACACTCAACTGGTTTCATATCTTCCTCATGTGTTGTCCAGAATAAATCATCTCGTAAAGGCTTTGAAGTTGATGAATTGGCTGAAATATCTCCCAAGATGGTAAAAAGTATGTCCATGTCAGGACTGTGGTGTGAATTACCACACGAGGTAACTACCAGTGCAATCTGCTCTGCGGTCATCCCCCTCATGGCAATCTGTACAAGGTCAGTTGCCGAGATTCCCTGATCTGGAAATTTCCTTAATAGTTCAACAAACTTAAGCCATGAATCTCTCAATGGCTCCTGGGGGTCTACTGAAAAATCTGTGATGAAAGACCGCATCACATCTACTCTACGCCGGGGATAAAATTGTTAGCAATGTGAGTCTGAGGCGAACCATTCCTACAATAAATGTTATTGTAATAAATGATTTATCAATAAAAGTTATTGATTTTTTTGTTTCACTCCCTTTCTGATATTTAATGAATGAATGCACTATAAGGTCCCTCTGTACAATAAGGGTTATGTACCATGGTCAACTTGATAATCATGCAGCTGTTGATAGAGATTGATGCTTGGATGAATATCTAAGGAGTTAGATAGAGGACTCATCAAGCATCATGAATGATTAACAAGTAGTGATATCCAATCTGAGTGGGAGATGGCAATCCCATCTCATTAGACTGATATCTGATCGACCTCTTGATGCAGGTCCTCTGCATAGGAATATTGATTCGGAGGTATCAGATTAGTTGAGTCAATGAGTTGACTTAACGAGATCGAGATAACCAAAGACCTATGATGAATTACTGTCACATCACAGGAAAACATCCTCTGACCAGAGACAGATATATTACTATATGTCTGAGCATGTACATTTGGCAGACCAATATGTTGATGACCTAATCAAGGTCTATACACCGGCGAGCTGGTGTGCATGTAAGGGCATATGAGTAATATGATCTCTCAAAGGGATCATACAGGTTCACTTGTGAACCGGGAGACATGAGCTCACTCATGAGGTATTGGGATTGACCAAATTCCATGCATGGTCATCATGCTTTAGAAGCATGATATGAATTTGAAGGTAAGATATATGCTTTGTGAAAGCATATGATCTGTACCATATCCCAAAGACCAAGATTGAGAAACTTAATGATCAGACTATGAAGATGACAGTGTAAAAGTGATCTTTATCTTCATGATGATCATGAGTCTTCCAGTATGCAGGATGTACAGGTATTAGGAATGCCTGAAGGGTGATTTGATCATAAACGATTGTATGACCATGACGCTTCCATTCCGAGGGAGTGATGAAACAGGTCTGGATTTTAGTGACTCCTCTCATTAGAGAAGTAACCTAATCTTAGTCCATGTACTGGACATTGATCTGAATGAGAATCAGATGCAATGAGAAGATTAGGTTTACGGTCTTGATTTAATCAAGCATCTATGAGAGGTCCATGGGATCTGGATTTGAGATGTGATCTCAATATCCAAGTCACTATACGTGGAACAATACAATCGCCCTGTCCTTATCTCCAAGTATCTGAGGAGAAATAGCATTGTTCTTAAAAGGTTTAAGAACAATTCCATGAGATCTAAGCAAAGAGAAATTGATAACTAAATGTGATTTAATTATCATGATGTATGAGAAATTATCCAATATAATTAAATGTGATTTAATTATTATGGATAAGAATAATGTGGATAGAAATATCCAATTATTCATAATATATTATAAATGTGATTTATAATGTATTAGATAGAGTTAAATATAATTTATATTAGTAGATTAATTATTAATGTGTATTGGATGCACATTGTTTGATTAATTGAAAATGTAAATTACATTTTGTTTTGGATTGTGAATTTGATTCACAATAATTCAATGTCAAGATTGCAATATTTCCAAAAATTAATTGAGAATTATTTTGGTGAATTAAAATACCAACAAATTGTTGTTGGAAATTGGATGGAGAGAAAATCAAGGAGATTGCCCTCCCCTTTTGGAAAGGAGGGGGGCACCAATTCCTTGAGGGAATTGGTGGCCGTCCCCCCCTTCCAAAGAGGAAGGTGTATCTCCCTTATTTTCTCTCTCTCTATTTGTGTGGTTTAATTTGGTATTATATTTATTTGATTTATCAAATATAATTAATCAAAATTAAATCACAAGTTGTTGGCTTTTACCAACAACAATCTTGACCATTGGATTGTCATAAATCAATCTCATCCATTGATTTTATATGACACATGGATTGAGATCCATGGATCCCAAAACCCTATAAATAGAGAGGCATTCTTAGCTCTCTCTTTACACATGCTATTGTAGCAAAACTCTCTCTCTCTCTTTCTCTTATACTCGACAGCCCTCTCTCCCTCTTCCTCTTGGTGGCCGTCCACCTTGGTGGAAAGAATCGTCGTCGCCTGCGTCCTCGTGCTACTGCTTCGACGCTCTGCGGTTCTTCGTCTACTTCGAGTGCTTCGCCTACGAAGGAGACGTTCGATCTCGTGTGACGAGATCAGGAGCAACCGTGCTTGGATCAACTTCTTGGATTGCGAGGACACCGCGGTTCATCCCCGCGCTCGCAAGCGATCTCTCCGACGATCGGACTTGAGACAGGAGGTCTCTTCTCTTAGAGACTTGATCAACCACGCTTCAAGAGGTATTGCATTATACTTGTTGTGGTTATAGATGAAACGATCCGAGAATGGTTATTGGATCATGTGGTTTCATCGAATAAAAATTTTTAAATTCCGCTGCATCGAACAACTAGTATGACTAGTCGTTCTTCGTCGTATCCGATACGATGCTCACGCTTCCGTGATGTGCTTGAGGATCTCTCCATATCCTTCAAGTGGTATCAGAGCCTTAGGTCGACGGTTTCGAATAGTGATTCGTTAACCAAGGACGACTTGGGTTCTCTAAGGTCGCGAAAGTTTTCATCGCATTTGATTTCGCAGATCTGTTTAGTAAATAAATTCGGCACTGTTTAAATTGTTTAAACACGAATTTCATACTTGTATTATGTTCCCCATTAAATAAGGAAACCATAGGATCTGAGCTTGCGTAAATCGGATTTCGTATGCTCGAGATATGGTCGTTTTAATGAACATGTATGCACTGTTGCGGGAACTGTGAATCTGAACGTGATTAAAATGTTAATTAATGTTTAGACTTGCTTCGAAATACGTGAAACATCACTTAGGTTCTGTCCTAAATCAAATTAGCAAACTTTAGAAATTGACTTTGCTTAATTTGGATTTAATATGATTGAGATATGCATTTTTTAGTAAGTAGGGGTCACTGCTGAAATTGCTTTCCTAATCAAGAACCATGTGATTGTCAATTAATGAAATTAATTGTTAATTTCGAGAAATAATTATGAAAAATATTTGTGAATTATTAGAGAATGATTATTTCCTTAATTGACTTGGCCCCAACCAATTAGTTGATTAGATTTGATCTAAACCATAATTGGAATTACAATCATCAAACTTCTTGCTTGAATAGGACTTGGGAATTTGCCTAGCAAATTTCCTTAAAATCAAAATTTTTTTGATTACTATATGGTATAATTTCGGTTGAAAAACCGATGATCATCTCAAGTACAAAATAATCAATTTGGCATTATCCTTTCCCGAGGCGGATATGGTGTCTAGTCGGGGATCGCTGGGTCAGCGGGTTGCAACGTATGTGGTCCGCCCCACTCCCGTCGGTACTGGCCATGACAGCGGGTAGCCGGGATAATGTCCGAGGGATTATGATGCATTTTTCTAACTATTAAAATACGAATTAATACGTACTTTGAGAATAATATCATATATATATTCAAGCATAAAATTAAGTTTGATTGATTAAATTGGATTGATAATTAATTTAATATGATTAAGTTAATTATATCCAATTGAAAATACTCTAATATGATTAGAGTTAATAATTCCCTTGGAAGAATTAATTATATGAATGAGATTCATAGTAATTAATTAAATTTGAATAAGAGATGGAGGATCACATAAGTGACATCCATGGTCTCCCGTCAAGGCGAAGGGTTTCGTCGCCAAATATTACATGTGGGAGACGCCCGTCCGAAGTGACAGCTCCCACATATGATCCGTTTGGATCGGGCTCGTCGCTTCTCGAAAGAGTAAGGACTTATGCGTAGTGACCCCAATATCGGGTCCTCATATTATTGGGGTGATATTGGATTGCGCATAGCGAGTTGTATTCCTGTTGACGGTTGGTTCAATTAATGACGAGTCAACATCACCTTAGGGGTGGTGGGATTGGGTATTAAAGACCGAATTGGGAAATGCAAGTTGGACTTGCAAGGCGGAATGTGTTCCCGCTTCTCTTTATCAGAGTCATAGGTTCTCATATTATTAGGATATGACAATGATAAAGAGGAGATCCCAGTTCTTTCTTGAGATATATTGGTAAGTATATCTCCTACTTTGAAAGTGAATAAGGGAATAAACTTTCATAGTTGACATAGCAAGACTAATTTGATTTAAAAATGCCTTAATCAAATGAAATTAAATTGAATATATGATTATATGTTCTAATATAGTGCATTCTCAATTTCAGAAAATGAAGTCCATGAACCCACTGAGCAGGCTTCTGGAGGTCAACCAGTTGACCGGACCGAATTACTCGGATTGGATCCGTAATTTGGAGCTTGTGCTTTCGGCAGAGCGCATCAGCTATGTGCTCTCTGAAAACAAACTTGAAAACCCTAAATCTAAGGAAGACAAAGCATACAATGACAAGTATGATGAAGATCGTGTCTTGGCTAGATGCTACATCTTGGGTTCTCTCTCCAATGTTCTTCAGAAACAACATGTGGAGATGAGTACTTGTCAGGAAATAATGTAGAATTTAAAGGATATGTTTGGTGATATTAACTGCACCCAGCGGTACAATGTTATGAAAGAACTGGTTCGCTGCAAGATGCAGGAAGGGACTTCGGTCCGTGAGCACGTACTCAAAATGTTTGGGTACTTGTCGGAGCTTGAGACTCTGGGGGCGACGATGGATGCAGACATGCAATCCGATTTCATTCTGCAGTCATTGCCCAAATCTTTCAATAACTTTGTGGTGTCATTCCACATGAATAAGCTGGAACTGACAAATGCTGGGCTTCTTGCTGCATTAAAGTCTGCAGAAGACGTAATGAAGAAAGATGATCCCACTGGCACTGCAATGGTTGCACAGGTCAAAGGAAAGCGCGGTCGGAAGCAAGGTTCTCGGAAGGGCCCAACCCAGAAGAGAAAGAAGAAGGGACAAAGTGTTGCCTCATCTTCCAATGCATCCACTTTAATGGCGTCAAAGAAAACCGACGTCTGTCACCACTGCAAGAAGCCGGGGCACTGGAGGCGTAATTGCCCGGATTACCTGAAGTCGATCGACAAAGGTAAAGCCCCAGCAGGTATGAAATCTACATTTATCATTGAAACCAGCTTTCTCGTCGGATGAGAAGGAAGTTGGGTTGTTGATTCTGGTGCTTCTGTTCATGTATGCAATTTGTTGCATTTATTTCAGGAAACTAGAAAGCTTGAAGAAGGGGAGATAGTCATCCAGATGGGATCTGATGCAAGTGTTGCAGCAGTCGTCGTCGGGACCTGCCGACTATCATTATCTAGTGGAAGAGTCCTAGTACTTAAAGAGTGTCTTTATGTACCTGAAGTCAGAAAGAATTTGATATCTGTATCTAAGCTAGTTAGAAATTGATATTCATTCCTATTTTGTAATAAATTAGTCATAAATCATTATGATAAATATATTGCAGAGGGTATTTTGACTTCTGGAGGACTCTATGAATTGTGCATTAATGAACATATCATGAATGTTACAACCACTAATAAAAACCCTAAAAGATCCAGGAGTAATATAAATCATTCAAACATGATTTGGCATCAAAGGCTTGGTCATTTATCTGTTGATAGGATCAATAGATTGATAAAGGATGGACCTTTGGATTTTCTACAGGATCAGTCTTTACCTACCAGTGAACATTGTATTCGAGGTAAAATGACTAGGATGCCTTTTCATAACAAGGTTACAAGATGTGAAGGTATTATTGACTTAATACATACTGATGTATGCGGTCCCTTCAGTACCGCGACTCGAAATGGATATCGATATTATTTGACGTTTATTGATGACCATTC
Source organism: Ottelia alismoides (assembly GCA_037367405.1). NCBI lineage: Eukaryota > Viridiplantae > Streptophyta > Magnoliopsida > Alismatales > Hydrocharitaceae > Ottelia > Ottelia alismoides. The sequence goes on from JAZKJV010009566.1 coordinate 399,980, forward strand.
GCGATACGGGTTTATTTTCCTATTACGTCATAAGTCTGAAACCTTTGAAAAGTTCAAAGAGTTCAGGGTTTTGGTTGAGAACCAAACCAATAGAAGATTAAACGAATTCGATCTGATCGAGGTGGCGAGTACCTATCAGATGAATTTAAGGAATACCTTAAAGAGAATGGAATTATTTCCAATCTCACTCCTCCTGGAACTCCCCAACTTAATGGTGTTGCTGAAAGACGCAACAGAACCATCATGGATATGGTTCGTTCAATGATGAGAAAAGCACATTTACCACTTAGTTTCTGGGGATATGCAGTAGAGACTGCAATATATATCCTAAATAAGATTCCTAGCAAATCTGTACCTAAGACTCCTCATGAGCTATGGTATGGAACCAAACCTAGTGTTAATCACTTGAGGGTTTGGGGTTGCTTGGTCCATGCAAAGAATGTGGATGCAAGTAAGCTAGAATCTCGCTCTCGTGAGTGCTACTTCATTGGGTATGTTAAAGATGGTATTGGATACCAACTTTATGACCCTGAGACCCAAAAGGCTTTTGTCTCTAGAGATGTGAAATTTCTGGAGGATGATTTCCTTAAATGTCAAGACAAAAGTGAAGTAGAGGAACTCATTGAGTCCCCTGAGGACTCTGAGCTTCCTGAACCAGAAACTGAAGAGATAAATAAAGATGAAACATCTATACCTCTTCAAAGGAGTTCGAGGGTGGTTGCACCACCTGAAAGGTATGGATTCCATGTGTCCGCTGAAACTGACAGTGATCCTACTTCATTTGATGAAGCACTCGCGGATCATGACATGGATAGATGGATGCTAGCAATGAAGTCAGAAATTGACTCCATGCATAATAATGGTGTATGGACCCTAGAGGATCCACCTAAAGGGGTAAAACCCATTGGGTGCAAATGGATATTCAAGAGAAAGAGCGGACCTGATGGGAAAATAGAGACTTTCAAGGCACGGCTCGTAGCCAAGGGCTACACACAGAGAGAATGCAACGACTACGATGAGACATTCTCTCCTATGGCTATGCTTAAATCCATCAGGGCATTGCTAGCTATAGCTGCATATCTTGACTACGACATCTGGCAGATGGACGTCAAGACGGCTTTCTTCAATGGATACCTCAAGGAGGATATCTACATGGAGCAGCCCCAGGGCTTCATAACTGAGGATGGCAAAGTATGCAAGCTGAAGAAATCCATCTATGGGCTCAAGCAAGCTTCTCGTAGCTGGAACATCAGATTTGACGAAACCATAAAGAGTTATGATTTTGTGCAGAATCCTGATGAACCTTGTGTATACAAGAAGCTTAGTGGGAGCGCCATTGTGTTCATCGTGCTTTATGTAGATGACATCCTTATCATTGGGAATGATACAGGTATGATGACCAGTGTGATGATTTGGCTGTCCCATACCTTTGAGATGAAAGATCTTGGAGAAGCCTCTTACATCTTGGGTCTGAAGCTGTTCAGAAATCGAGAGAAGAGGATATTGGGATTGTCACAACAAGGATACATTAAGAAGATTCTTGAACGATTCCGTATGGATAGTTCCAAGAAAGGATTCCTACCCTTAAGACATGGTATCCACCTGTCTAAAGGAATGGCTCCTCAAACTGTTGAGGAAAAGAAGGCCATGGCTGGATGCCCTTATGCATCGGCTGTAGGAAGCTTAATGTATGCCATGATGTGTACTAGGCCAGATATCTGCCATGCAGTGGGAGTGGTAAGTCGTTATCAATCCTGCCATGGAGAACAACACTGGAATGCAGTAAAGAACATATTCAAATATCTAAGACGGACACAAGATTATATCTTGGTCTATGGAGATGGTGATCTCCAAGTCTCGAAAGTCGACATCAGGGTTTGTGTTCCTGTTGAATGGTGGTGTTGTGAGCTGGAGAAGCAAGAAGCAGGACACTACAACAGATTCAACAACAGAAGCCGAATACATTGCCGCATCGGATGCTGCAAAGGAGGCGGTGTGGTTGCGCAAGTTCGTCCAGGAGCTTGGCGTAGTTTCCTCTGATACTCCCATCCCGCTACTCTGTGATAACACGGGAGCCATTGCCCAGGCGAAGGAACCCAGATGGCATCAGAAGAGCAAGCACGTAGAAAGGAAATACCACATCATTCGGAAGATTCAAAAGCGTGGTGACATCATCATCACCAAGGTGGCCTCCGCCGACAACGTTGCTGATCCTCTTACCAAAACTCTGACACAGAAGGTTTTTGACCAGCATGTAATGAGTATGGGTTTAAGGCTTGTTCTTGAATGGTTCTGAGGGCTAGTGGGAGATTGTTAGCAATGTGAGCCCGAGGCGAACCATTCCTACAATAAATGTTATTGTAATAAATGATTTATCAATAAAAGTTATTGATTTTTTTATTTCACTCCCTTTCTGATATTGAATGAATGAATGCACTATAAGGTCCCTCTGTACAATAAGGGTTATGTACCATGGCCAACTTGATAATCATACAGCTGTTGATAGAGGCTGATGCTTAGATGAATATCTGAGGAGTTAGATAGAGGACTCATCAAGCATCATGAATGATTAACAAGTAGTGATCTCCAGTCTGAGTGGGAGATGGCAATCCCATCTCATTAGACTGATATCTGATCGACCTCTTGATGCAGGTCCTCTGCATAGGAATATTGATTCGGAGGTATCAGATTAGTTGAGTCAATGAGTTGAATTAATGAGATCGAGATAACCAAAGACCTATGATGAATTACTGTCACATCACAGGCAAACATCCTCTGACCAGAGACAGATATATTACTATATGTCTGAGCATGTACATTTGGCAGACCAATAGGTTGATGACCTAATCAAGGTCTATACACCGGCGAGCTGGTGTGCATGTAAGGGCATATGAGTAATATGATCTCTCAAAGGGATCATACAGGTTCACTTGTGAACCGGGAGACATGAGCTCACTCATGAGGTATTGGGATTGACCAAATTCCATGCATGGTCATCATGCTTTAGAAGCATGATATGAATTTGAAGGTAGATATATGCTTTGTGAAAGCATATGATCTGTACCATATCCCAAGGACCAAGATTGAGAAACTTAATGATCAGACTATGAAGATGACAGTGTAAAAGTGATCTTTATCTTCATGATGATCATGAGTCTTCAAGTATGCAGGATGTACAGGTATTAGGAATACCTGAAGGGTGATTTGATCATAAACGATTGTATGACCATGACGCTTCCATTCCGAGGGAGTGATGAAACAGGTCTGGATTTTAGTGACTCCTCTCATTAGAGAAGTAACCTAATCTTAATCCATGTACTTGACATTGATCTGAATGAGATTCAGATGCAATGAGAAGATTAAGTTTACGGTCTTGATTTAATCAAGCATCTATGAGAGGTCCATGGGATCTGGATTTGAGATGTGATCTCAATATCCAAGTCACTATACGTGGAACAATACAATCGCCCTGTCCTTATCTCCAAGTATCTGAGGAGAAATAGCATTGTTCTTAAAAGGTTTAAGAACAATTCCATGAGATCTAAGCAAAGAGAAATTGATAATTAAATGTGATTTAATTATCATGATGTATGAGAAATTATCCAATATAATTAAATGTGATTTAATTATTATGGATAAGAATAATGTGGATAGCAATATCCAATTATTCATAATATATTATAAATGTGATTTATAATGTATTAGAGAGAGTTAAATATAATTTATATTAGTAGATTAATTATTAATGTGTATTGGATGCACATTGTTTGATTAATTGAAAATGTAAATTACATTTTGTTTTGGGTTGTGAATTTGATTCACAATAATTCAATGTCAAGATTGCAATATTCCCAAAAATTAATTGAGAATTATTTTGGTGAATTAAAATACCAACAAATTGTTGTTGGAAATTGGATGGAGAGAAATCAAGGAGATTGCCCTCCCCTTTTGGAAAGGAGGGGGCGGCACCAATTCCTTGAGGGAATTGGTGGCCGTCCCCCCCCCCCTTCCAAAGAGGAAGGTGTATCTCCCTTATTTTCTCTCTCTCTCTATTTTGTGGTTTAATTTGGTATTATATTTATTTGATTTATCAAATATATTTAATCAAAATCAAATCACAAGTTGTTGGCTTTTACCAACAACAATCTTGACCATTGGATTGTCATAAATCAATCTCATCCATTGATTTTATATGACACATGGATTGAGATCCATGGATCCCAAAACCCTATAAATAGATAGGCATTCTTGGCTCTCTCTTTACACATGCTATTGTAGCAAAACTCTCTCTCTCTTTCTCTCATACTCGACAGCCCTCTCTCCCTCTTCCTCTTGGTGGCTGTCCACCTTGGAGGAAAGAATCGTCGTCGCCCGCGTCCTCGTGCTACCGCTTCGACGCTTTGCGGTTCTTCGTCTACTTCGAGTGCTTCGCCTACGAAGGAGACGTTCGATCTCGTGTGACGAGATCAGGAGAAACCGTGCTTGGATCAACTTCTTGGATTGCGAGGACCCCGTGGTTCATCCCCGCGCTCGCAAGCGATCTCTCCGACGATCGGACTTGACAGGAGGTCTCTTCACTTAGAGACTCGATCAACCACGCTTCAAGAGGTATTGCATTATACTTGTTGTGGTTATAGATGAAACGATCCGAGAATGGTTCTTGGATCATGTGGTTTCATCGAATAAAAATTTTTAAATTCCGCTGCATCGAACAACTAGTACGACTAGTTGTTCTTCGTCGTATATGATACGACGCTCACGCTTCCGTGATGCGCTTGAGGATCTCTCCATATCCTTCAAAAATCTCTGTAGAAACTGTGAACGTAAATATCCTCATGTAGCGAGCTTCCTTCCCAATCGTATGTGTCAACTCATGGCTCTACCCTGAAGTGTAAATGGGAAGGTCATCAGCATCATCTCCTCAGAAGTGATATCTAGGTATGCTCGGTTCACACAAAAATCATCAAACTCAGAAAAATGGAGATAAGGCTCCTCGTGCACTTCCCTTGAAACTTCGTCAGTAGATGAATGAACTCTAAATCAAGAATAAAGGGACTCAATGTAGAAGATGATTGTGCTTCCTGATCAGGCTGCTCATCCATCATCCTAGCATAGAAGTCTTCTAAAACACGAAACTGCTCAATGTGGTCTCTCATGGGATGCACTTCCATCCTGCAAAGAAATCGCCCGGGTCTCGCATCTGCTCAATCTGATCTCCGTAGGTGTCAAGCACAACATGCCCAGTATAAAGAGGGAATGGGGAGGGGGTAGAAAGATAAAAAGACGAGAGGTCGATCAGGGTCCCGACCTCCCAAGAGAGTGGGCGAGAATGATGGGAATGAAAAGAAGAAGCCACAAGATCCGGCTGAAATGAAGGACGACCCTTCATCATGAAAATAGGAAAGGGGGAGTATAATGAAGGGAGGGATGGAGGGAAAAGAAAACAGATAGAAAAAGAAGAGAAGGTGACTGCTAATGATCTAGATATGATGATCGTAACCAACTCACACTAATCACATTCAAACACAAAGCAAACCCCAGATTCACCTACGCAACACAGTGATGACCGTGAAGTCTTGATCATTTATCTTGTCAAATTTTAGTAGGTGATCTTCAATATATCAGAGCATTTAAGCGAGCTGTTAGGAACCCGAAGCTCTCAGGAGACAGTCCCAAATCTCACAACTAGTTTTTCCCAACCAGTATGGGTGTGGACCGTTTATCGGCTACCCGATCTGCCCAATCTGCTAAGCAAGTCCCAGGTCGATTATCGGCTACCCGGTGAAATCCTCACTAGAGAACAACCAATCACAAGACCAGTAGTCTGAAGAGAGATTAAATATGGATCTATCCTAGTGTGCAGGTCGCTCTATCACTGCAGATAAATCAAACAAGGAGGGGTTTCTCTCCCCCAAATCAATGAAGTGAGTCAAACGTTTGATTTTATGGTCAAGTTCAATTAGCAGTCCCAATTTTTTATTTTTGATTTTCTCTTTCTTTTGTATATTTTTCAATGAAATGACTAACGAGAATTTCGATTTCCTTTATCCCTATATCCACAAAACAGAGGGGAAAAACGGAAAAGACAATGCACGAGAAAATATGGATGCAAATGCTAGAAATAGAGGTGCATACCTGACTCCAGCGCTCTACATGCAATATGATCCGTGCAGAAAAATTAAACTACTCTATATGAATTTAATGCGAGAACCGTCACAGAAACTTCTATTATCGTGAAGCACATATTTATTTGACTAAGTCCAAGCGAGTTCTAAAGGAACAGGTATGCTATTAGGGGCTTTGGACCTAGTGCTACCTAGCTCAATCAAAAAGAAACCTAAACTAGGGACTCAAGTACAAAAAAATCCGTGTGAAACAAATAAAAATAAAAGCGAGAAAATAAAACACGATGAGGTCCCCCAAGTGCACCGGCACTTGGCGAAACAAACCCCAAAAAGTTCAAGTGTCCAAGTGTACAGAATAATGCTAAATTATTGCAAATATTCACAAAAATATTTAAATAAAATAACAATATTCTGCTCCTCTGCTCCTCTTCCTATGCAGGTCCCTCCAAAGAGTCCGAGTCGTATCCACAGCGGTTCCTCGCAGAAAAAGTGAACCAAGAGATGCTCAGAAGGCAGATATAATAAATAGAGATTAAAAAATGAAACTGAAAAATGACTACAAACCGTGCTCTCCGACAACGGCGCCATTCTGATAACAAAGAAATCAAGATGTGACTAAGGTATATCATTGTCCCTAGTCAATCGATTTGGTAAATGAGAAAAAAGTACAAAACCACTTTAAAGAAAATCAATCAATGAAAACTAATGTAAACGATCTTCGCTATTTAATTTACCTAGTATAGCGACCAGGGTTGAACACAAGGAGCACGATTAAAATTTTTTAGTCAAATTTCAAAAATGAAATTTTAGTTGTTTTTAAATTTTTTTTCAAATAAGGAACGATATGAATAAGGGAAGAAATACACACACCACACTCTTTTTGTATTTTTCAAAATGTTCAAAAATACTCAAAAAATTGCAAAGAAAACATTTTTTGGGTTTTATAATTTTTAAAATGTTTTTAGTAATTTTTCTTAGTTTTCAGATGTTTTTGTGATTTTATAAGAATCAAATAGCAACAGAAAAAATGAATAGTACATAGCTTGGAGTATCATAAAAATAGGCACTCCTGGAATTTATTTTTATGCTAAACTATAGACAAATATCTACACATAGGAACTGAAATCACTATTTTTAGATTTTTCTAGAATTTTCTACAATTTTCTAAGGTTTTTAGTATTTTTGCCATTTTTAAGGGTTTTATAAATAATTAAGCGTGAAATTTGGACAGAAAATAAAAGACTATAAAATACATCTAATCTATTTTTTTGGAATTTTTAGAGCAATATTCAAATTTTATGTATTTTCAATTTCCAGGCAGAGAAAATTTTTTTGAATTTTTTAAAATATCTAATAAGAACAAAATATGATAAAATTTATATATAATGAAGAGGAACATAATAGGAATATTCATACATTTTTGCAAAAATTTTAGAGCCACAAAAACATTTATTTCAATCAAGTAAGTATGCACTTTTAGAGTTTGGAAATGAAGGACTGAATTGCAATCATTCGAATGTTTTACAACCAATTATAACAAAAGTTATAGGCGGGATAATGTTTGCAAATTACCCAAAGATGGCGTGCTCAACACGTGATAGTTGGACGGTAGGGACTATTTTGCAAATTCAGAAACTTTTGAGGTTTTGAATGTAATTTTCCCAAATACTGTTGGATTTAGAGCTGGCAGGGACTTTTGTGCAATTTTAAAAATGTTTGGGGGCTAGGATGCAATATTTCCAAATTTTTGATATCCCCTAGGGTTTCTGGTCCTATTCTCCTTCGTTTCCTTCGAACAGAATGGGGTAAAGGGGGCCACAGCCATCAGGGGGAACATCGTCGCTTGTGTGGACGGTGGAGGCGGCGGGCGTTGCGCACAACGGAGGTGATGCGTGCGGGAGAGCTACGCTGCTAGGCGGGCGATGAGGCTGCGACCGCAGCAGAGGCACCAGTGTGGAGAGGGGTCGGGCTGGATGTGGAATCCGCTTTACAATGGCGGAAGGCAGCGATCGCAGAAGAGTGCATAGGCACACTGAACGGCGGGCCTCCAGTCGGTGGTGGCAAGGTGGGAAGGTCGGCGGAGAAGGGCTGGTGGCAGTGCACGCGCGGCAAGTCCGATGGGCGATGGCGGGCTCCGGGACTTCGCAGGGCTTCCAGGCGGAGAGCTCCCGGTAGGGGACGATGGAGTCGGCAAACGTCGGGAGCAGCTAGGCAGAGGGATACGCGACGTTTGGTGGGCGGTCGGGAAGCAGGCTGCGAGCGGTGGGCAGCGGGCGACGGGCGTCGTCCGTGGATGGAGGTGGCGAGCCAGCTGTAATTTTTTGGTTTTTTCGTTATATATATATATTGTAAAGGGAAATAAATAAAATTATTTTTTTAATTTTTTAAAATAGAAACCGTAAATAATAATAATTTTTGTTATTTTTTAATTTTATCCTACAAAATAACTATTAGAAAGAGAAACTATTATTATTATTTTATTCCTGCAACACAAATGTTAGAGATAAAACATTTGCAATATTTTTTTAGTTTTAAATTTTTTTGTATAAACAAATGAGGATACCAGCACGACGGCTCGATCCAAGAAAAACCAAAAATGAAAAAGTGAGAATGAATGCAGTTCCAGCAAAATGGATGTTAGAGCAGGGATCCAGTTACTATACGTCACCGGAAATTGGAGAGTGCGTAAGGTAGATTAAGAAAATGAAGGGATAGGAAAATGAGATGGAAATCAGTGCCAGATTGGACGTCAAATGTGAGATCGGATAAAAAATGGTGACGAAAACTATATATCTAAAATCTACAATGAAGATGAAAATAAAAAGTGTGCTACGTTTATTTTAGAGAAACGAGATAAAAGTTGGATCTAACATGAGGGGGCAAGAGTCGTAATCGTCTCAATGACAATAGATCCAGGCGGTTCGAGGGTCGAGCTCCTTTATCAACAGATAAATTGGGATTGAGTCTCCTTCTCCACTAAAGATTGATCAAAGAATAATGAAGGAAAGGAGACCCATTAAAAAGAAGATGAAACCCAAAAAAAGGAAAATATTTACAAAAGAGGAAGGTGTTTAGCGGTGGAATAAATAAATAAAATCAAATAACTAAAATAAATTTCCCAATTACAATAATAATAATAATAATAATTGTCACAAATTAAAGAGCCACCTTAATGGTGGCTAATTCAGGTAATTATTGAATTATACACATATGGTATATTTTTATATACAATTAATTATTTAAATGAATTATTTTCTTCACTTATTTATTTAATAAAAAAAGGTTAATTATTTAATTTTTTTGAGATAGTTATTTAAAGAACAAGTTTATATACATATGATACATACATATATTGTACATTATACACATGTACAAATAAGGAAATGATTTAAAAAGGATATTTTATTTAAAATTTTTATATACTTTAAATTACTTGTGAACAATATTTGCAATTATTAAAAACATAATATGTATAAAAAATAAAATAAAAAAATGAATACAATAAATACATGGTCAAATTGCAAAAATCACCTAAGAAACCGCCTTTTCAACTGTATCTCCAAAAATTATGAACCCACAACTATTTTAAAGATAATTTAATTTAGAATACAATGGAAGTGAGTTTGGTCCAATTTGAGTTCAAATGAAGCCGAAATTGGTCTTTCAATTATCGCTTTACGACTTTTTCCAAGTGTGGTTGCTTTTATTATGTACATGATTTTATTTTGTAATTATTTTTATTATTTACAGAATATTTTTATTTATAATTTTTGTTTAAAAAATATTTATTTTGAGGTCAATTTATATACAAATAAAATCGTGTAAGTTTTGTACAAATATACAAAAAAATAAATTCAAAAATAAAAAGGAAGAATATTTACAAATTATTTTTTTAGATTTTTGGATTAAAGACCCTATCTCCCCCTACTTTATTCCTAGACGATCAGGTCAAATCTTGAGCTTCTCTCGGGGTTCGGGTCAGTCTGCATTTATTTCATAAATACATCCTTTATTATTTTTTATTTTCTTTTCTTTTTCTTTTCTTCTTTATTTTTTTATTTGAATATAAATAGTGTTAAAAATGCATATTTGACAAATACATGTAAAATAGTATTTTTATGAAATTAGTGGGTATTTATAAGTATTTGACTAAGGAAATGAAGCTAAAATAAAAGAATAAGGGTGATGAATCGTGGATTTATCAACATGTAAATAATAATTAAATGCATGTATATACATCCTATAAATTCCTAAATCCTAATTCTTGTAAATTACTAAGATGCACTCCCGTGTAAATATCTATACATATTTCTTTCCCCAAAAACTTTGTTTGAAAAATCCCAAAAATATTTGCAAAATCTTTTTTAAAACTGCATAAAAATTTGTAAAACTTTTTCGAAAATCCATAAAAAGTTCAAAATTAGACAATTGTTATTTTTTTGCATGGTACATATTCTTCGCATTTTACCGAATAACAAAGACAATTGAACAAGTCCATATAAAGTATGCAGATTAAAGCATGGAATTGATCTTAATACACTTAATTTCAGAGGAACACATTGAGGACTGGAAGTATAGATATTTCAGTTTACGTTGACTTAATTCTTTATATTCCAAAAGACTATGTTCATGAGTCAATTCAATGAACCCAAGTATAACCCTTCACATCATCTGTAACACTCTAAAGATAATGACTTGATTGGAAACCTCACACCTAGCACTTAGCTCAACCCAGATGGACTGTTGAAAAATCTTGGAGTCTAAGTAGGGGAAATGCAAGGCTACTTTGTCAAGGGTGGCTCAGGAACCATTATTGGGGATTGCTGACACCGGTACTCTAACCCACTTATTTTGGTAGCAATGATATCTAAAGATTGGAGATGGATTGAGACAATCTTCAGATGAGGGTGCAACCTTCTCTACGACCCCAAAAAATGGGTGGAACAAAAGATGCTATATCCACTGGAGAACAAACAAGAATGCGGAAGTTGTACAAAGTCATAGATATATCCAAAGAAGTCTACACCCAAAAATTTCATAAAAATGATCTTCAAAAAAAGCATGCTTCATGGTGAAGAATCGGTTACCCTGACCGATTTCACAAGGGAATGAAGACTACATAGGTCCATTCCCACTTCTCTTCCAAATCTTCTAACTTCTTCCCCCATTCAGTTGTAAAGACTGGGAGCACCTAACCTCAAAAGGGATTACCTGTCTTCGCGAGGACGAGTTACCAATAGAGCAGATGCCTTGGTATTTCGATGTTTTTGTGTGGGGAGAGTTGAACAATTTCATAAGCACGGTTCTATCACTTCAAGGTAGCAAAAGTATGTGACTGAGAGGATGGTTCTGACCCGGTTGTGAATTGGACTAGATAATAAGAGTATGGGACCCAAGGGTTGTTATATCATACTTCCTGACTTCTATGTGGTTCCAAACACACCATTAAACCAAAGGCCTTCTCTGAGCTCCAAACTTTGACTTTATTAAGACAAGTTTAAAAGTTGAAAATTATTCTAAATTACTTATTTATTTTCTTTATTTTCTTTCTGCACTTATAAGCATAAGTATTTGATATGGACTAGCAAAGGCAAGTATAGGTGGTGATGAATCTCCATTTCATCACCTTTATTCTTTCATTTTAGCCTTAAATCCCTAGCTAAATGCATGTATATATCATTAATTTGTCAAAATAAACATTCTTTAATTTGTACAGAATAGTGTATAAATATTGTATATTAATTGTATTTAATTCCAAAATAAAAGAATAAAGGAAGAAAAGAAAAAGAAACGAGACAAGATAGGTGTTGAGTGACCTTAGCCCACAAGACTCAGTCATCATGATGACTTAGTCGACAAGAAATAAAGTTGGGGGAGATAGGGCGGCCAATTGTACATATTATGTAGTCTAGAAACCCTAAAAATATATACCAATAATTACCTTTTGAACTATTTTATTTTTTATTAATTACACATAAAATCAATAAACTTTATATATGAAAGTTGAAATAAAAATATATAGAAAAATACAAAATTTATTTCACCTAAAAATAATAAAACTTTATATACTTGGAATAAAAACCAAAATCCAAACATCACAGACCCATACATTTTCCATATAAACTCAAATTTGGAGCTAAGATCCAAGCTTCACATAATTTGGAGCTAAGATCCAGAAGTTAAATTTTGAATCCTATTGTATAGTTTACCTGAATAAAATATTCATTTTATTTATTCTTTAATATTTTTAAAATTTTAAAATTTTATAATTATAATATATGTATATATTTATAATAAAATAGAAACATAAAGAAGAAACCAAAACAAAAATATTCTATATAAATACATGGTAATATTATACTTATACCTATATAATAAGTATACATATTTATTCAAGTGTACATACTATATCAGAAAAATACAAAAACATATATTTAAGTTTATTTAAATATGTTCTGATTATATAAGTTGTGTGTATAAATAATAAATTAAAAATACAAAATAAAAAAAATAAATAAAATATTGATGAATATACCTATATGTATACTTGTAAAAAGTAACATACAATAAATTAAGTCATAAAATTAAATAAAATAATGAATAAATTAGAAACAACTTTTCTAATTGAAGAAAAATTAATTAATTCAATTGATAATTTTTATTCATTTTACATTGAATGTTCGCTTGGATTAATCTGGTTGGTCCACGTAGACCAAACAGATCACAGTCTATTGACCTATGGTCAACTGTACTTCAACAACCTCTGACATGTATCAGAGTCACGAACTGTCCTCCTTTACTGAATTCCCATGCCTCCACCCTTCTCCTTCTGACCTCGAGCCTTCTACTATCATGTAGCCTAATCATCCTTCACCCACGTCCATCCTTGGATATCCACCTACCACCACCTGCGATCATGCAATCCTCCCTTGAAAATCACAGAAACTTCATCTATAAATAGACCCCAAATAGCCTTTTGACTTTGTGATTGCTCTTTATCCAAGCCCATCCCCTCAGATCACCACTAAGAACCTCTCATTCATGGCAGGAACGTGAAGCTTCGATCTGCGATGAGGAGGATCGGTGGAAGTGGAGCTTTCAACACCTTCGCATATCGTCATCGAGGTTCTTCTTCCTGAGCTCCCAGCTCAGTTGAGCCCCTTTCCCCACTGTTCAGAAGTAATCATGTAGCATAGATTTCATTTTGCATAATGAATTTTAGGTTTAGTTAAGCGGATAGTCTTAATTTGTAAATCCCCCAAATTCTTGGAGCTCTATCTCCAGGCCTACTTCATTGTGATCCTTATAGTAATCGACCCATCTTTCGCCCCCATCTCCATCTCTTTCCATTTCTCCACGAAATGCCAAGCTTATCCCTTTGATTCTTGAACGAAATTGAGCCATCAGATCTCAACCTCTTCCCCTCGCTGGAGCTTCACCATTTCATCACCCAACTTGCACATAGCTTCATCTATCGGCTGAGAAGCATTGCTTGAGACCGTAGAACCTTTCGGTGCAAGTCTCATAGCTTGGGAACCCCTCTGGTGCACTTACAAAGACCTGTAGTATATCCATCACCATTTGGAGGGGACCAACTGATGAATCCACATTTCATCATCTTTATTCTATCATTTTGGCCTCAAATACCCTAGCAAATGCCTGAAAATAGCATTAAATAGAGCAATTTACATTCATGCATATGTGTGTAAAACATGTATAAAATACTGTTTTTAATGCCAAAATTATAGAATAAAGAAAAAAAGAAAAAGAATAAAATATTGTAAATATTTTATGACCCGAAACCGCGAGACCTAGGCATCTTGATGAATAGGTCGATAAGGAATAAAGTAGGGGGAGATAAGGGCCAAATACCTATATTTATTAATTCATTCTTTATTCATTTTGGGACCTATTTTTGGTTCCACTTTTTGTGCATCAAATAAAGAAATTTTGTACATGAAAGTTGTAGATATTTTTATATAGAAAAATACAAAATTGATTTCACTGAAAACAAATGTACAGATAAAAAGTTATGGTCTGAAAAAAAATCCAGAATCCTAACTTCCCAGACCTGTATCTCACAAATGAAAACTCCAAATGCAGTAAACTCACTTTAATTGTATATAGGATAAAATAATCTAGGGTTTTTATCAGTTGTACCCCTCCGAGATATCGCAATATCAGTTATGCCCCTATCTTTTTGGTAATATCAGTTGTGCCCTCGACTTCTTGCCAATATTTCACTTGTGCCCCTCAGAGGGGCATAACTGATAAAAATCTTTTATCAGTTATGCCCCTCTGAGGGGCACAAGTGAAATATTGGCAAGAAGTCGGGGGCACAACTGATATTACCAAAAAGATAGGGGCATAACTGATATTGCGATATCTCGGAGGGGCACAACTGATAAAATCCCAATAATCTATTTAATGGTGGTGGTTTCGCATTTGGCGGAGCTACGGTTGGAAAGTTGAGTTTTGGACCCACATTGTATACCTGTACAGCTTAGAATATTCAATTTATTCTTTAATCATTATTTTTGTATTTTTATAATTTTGAGAATATTATTTATAATAATTATGTACATTAAAATAGGAATAAAAACCCAAATAAAACTCAAAATAAAAATAAATGTATATAAAATACACAAGTATTATACCTATATACATACCTATACAATACCTACTTATATTTTATTAAATATACAAAACATATTAATAAAATAAAATATATTTGTGTATATAAAATTATTCTATAATTTTAAAAAATAATAAATAAAAATAATAAATCAAAATACACAAAATAAAAATAAAGAAATAAAATACATAGGTATATGTACCTATATAGGGCTAAAAGACAACTTGTAAAATATACCTAATAAAAATAAATAAAAATTACCATAAAATAATTTATAAAATTATAAGCATTTTTTATTTTGTAACCATAATTAAATAAAATAATTTACTATTTCATTTTGATTTTAGAAATGTTTTTCTCAGGTTTCTTCCTGGTTGGTCCACGTGGACCAACCAGGAGGGCTGGAGAGTTGACCTCGGTCAACTCTCTGCCCAACACCTGGACCTTGTCAGAAGTGGTGTTGACCCCAGCTTCATCCATTTTTCGAGGATGCCTCGATCACCCTTTGGTGATAGCATCTTCATGACATCTCTTCCTCGATCAATGGTGAATCACGCCCAAGTGATTCCTTTGGCTGAGGACCACTGATCGAGGCGTTGGACCCTCGTCTTACATGCCGCTCGTCAACCCTTCAAAAGACACCCCTCGACTTCGATTCGAATTTTGATCCTTCTTCCGCCAAAATCACCCGCAAACCCCTAGCCCTTCATGTTCCTGGTGACAGCAGGCGTCGAATCGAGCCGGGCTTCACACGATTTGGTGTTGAATCGAAGTAGATCCAGCCCTCGCCGGAGCTCCGCCGCGACCTCCATCCCGACGTCTCTGGTGAGCTTCATCCCCTTCTCTTTCCATTTTCTTGTAGCCTTAGCTTAGTTTAGATTCGCCTAGTAGCAGTTCTGATTGTCCTCGCGTCAATCGCTGTGAATCATCGATCGAAGCCCATGGCGGAGCTGAACTCCGCTCACCGTTTCTGATCGTCCCACGCCTCATCCCGACCACCTGTCACCTCCATCCTCTTCCCCTTCGCTCTGTCATCACGTTCCACCCCTCCATTCACCTTGATCTCGCCCAGATCGAGCCCTCAGAGTTCCTCTCTCCGCCGCTCGCCGGAGCTCGTCGCCCGAGCCACTTTCCGCCTCCATCAACCCATCAGAGGACACCTGTAGCTTCGCCTGGTTTTTGTGCTTCTCCCTTGCAGGTCAGAGCCCAAACGGAGGCTCCGTCGAGCCTCGAAATCCCCAGGAGCAACCCCCCAGGTCGCCTCCGCCGTCCGAGCACCCCACGTCGTCTCAGCCTCGCCGGAGACCACCTTCAGATGCGGAGAGGCCCCAGGATCGTTTTGCCCTTGATCCTAGGGCCGGAGAGGCTGTGTGTCGGCCGCAATTGCCAGCCAAAGCTCGCCGGGAGAGGTGTTCTTCGTGACCCTCTCCCCACTGTTGGATCAGTAGCCCCCTCCAGGCGCACGTCCGCCGTCCAATCGCCAAGTGTCCCCAGCCGTCCGATCATCCATCCAAGATCTAATCCTAGCCGTCTAGGGCGAAGGGGTACGGGCCGTCCGATGCACGCCACGTGTCAAGTGAAGCTTCCTCGGCCGCACGATCAGCACTGTGAGTATTTTGCATCTTAAACCCACGTGTTTTTGTATTTAACTTTTAGTCATAGAACTTTCATTTCCAGCTTAAAAGTTTTTGTAATAATTGCACTTAGGCCCCCGTACTTATTTTATTTGCACTTTAGTCCTTGTCGCATCACCTCACGTGACTGGGTGATGAATCTACATTTCATCATCTTTATTCTATCATTTTGGCCTTAAAAACCCTAGTAAATGCGTGTAAATAGCATTAATTTATGCATTTTAGCATTCATGTATTTGTGTGTAAATATTGTATAAAATGCGGTTTTTAGTGCAAAAATTATAGAATAAAGAAAAGAAAAGAAAAGGAATAAAATATTGTAAATATTTTATGACCCGAAACCCTGAGACCTAGGCATTTCGATGACTCGATCGACAAGGAATAAAGTAGGGGGAGATAAGGGCCAAAATACAATACAAATTCCTTTTATTTTATTCATTTTTATTCATTTTGGGACCTATTTTTGGTTCCACTTTTTATACCTCAAATAAAGAAACTTTATACATGAAAGTTGTAGATAATTAAATAAAGAAAAATAAAAAATTGATTTCATAGAAAAATAATGTACAGATAAAAAGTTATGGTCTGAATAAAATTCCAGAATGCCAACTTCCCAGACCCGTATCTCACAAATGAAAACTCAAAATGCAACATACTCACCTTTAATTGTATATAGAAGAAAATAATCTATTTAATGGCGGTGGTTTCGCATTTGGCGAAGCTACGGTTTGAAAGTTGAGTTTTGGAACCTCATTGTATACTTGTACAGATTAAAATATTCAATTTATTCTTTATTCATTACTTATTCATTTTTATATTTTTATAATGTTTTAAATATTACTTATAATAATTATGTGTATTAAAATTAGAATAAAAACATAAATAAAACTTAAATAAAAATACTTGTAGATATCATATACATAGGTATTTCACCTATAAATATACCTATACATTTTATACTTATATTTTATTAAATATACAAAATACATCAGAAAGATAAAATAAAAATATATTTATGTGTAAAAAAGTATTCTATAATTTTATAAAATAATAAATAAAACTAATAAAATTAAATATACAAAATAAAAATAAAAGTAATAAAGTATATAGATAATATACCTATATAGGGGCATAAAGGTAACTAGCAAAAATATACTTCATAAAAATAATTAAAAATCATAATAAAATAATTTATAAAATTATAAACACTTTTTATTTAATAACCTAAATCTAATAAAATAGTTTACTATTTTAAAACGATTTTTTAAGCATTTTTTGCAGGCTTTTTCCTGGTTGGTCTACGTGGACCAACCAGGGGGGTTGGAAAGTTGACCCGCGGTCAACTCTCTGACCCCATCCTGCTCAATGTCAGAATGAGTTTTTGTCTTTTTTCTCGATTTTTTCGAGGCGCTTCCTTGCATTATCTCGTGATGGTCCCTTGACAACTTTTCTTCCTCGACATTTGATCTTACACGCCCAGTCTTAACCTCGTGGAATGGATCAGCGATTCGCTAGATATGCCTCGTTCTTCATGCCTCCATGACCATGTTTCAAAAACCGCCCAGCCACCCCCATTTGATTTTGAACCCTTTCTGACCAAGCAAACACCTTCCCCTCGCATGCTCTGGACTGGAGACGGTAACAGGGTCTCCTCCAACTGCTTAGGAGGGTCGCGCGCGGCCAAGGAGTGGCTCCACGCCCCCCATCTCCGGCCAACGGCCGTGAGGTTCTTCCTCTTGGTTTCCCAACCAATCGAGGTGGTTTCGCTTGTTTTTCTTTGTTTTTTTATGCTGTAGGTTAGATCTAGTGTTAGGAGTAATTCCGTCTCCTTATTCTTCTGTTTCGTGGTTCATTCGCCGCCATATACCCCCTCGCCGGAGCTTGCTCCGGCGAGTGCCAGTCTCGCCATACACCGCCATCCACCAACCCGCGTTGCGCTGGGGCTTGCACTTCTTTTGCTGCTGTGTTTTTTTGTCGATTGCAGGTCCCAGGAGAGGCAAGCGCGCCTCATTTTTGCTCAAGAACAGTCCTCCCAGGGGTGCCGGAGCGTCTTCACGCGGCTGTGGGCCACCCCGTGGTCTTCGGCCCCATTTGAGGCACCTGGGCAGTGCGGGGGAGCTTCAGGAGTAGAACGAGGCCTTCGGTCGAGGATTTGTGGCCGGAAGCGGATCCAGCACCTCCACAGAACTCAGCGTTGCTGAGTTCCTCATTTGTTCTTCCAGTCGCGTCCCTGGCCGTCGGATCAAGCACACTCCCCAGGTGGTACAGCAGCCGTCCGATCTTCATCTGCATCAGTCGTCAGATCCTCCGTGAAGATCTGATCTACACCGTCAAGATGAAGGGGTATCGCGAGCCCACGTCGTGCCACGTGGCGTAAGTGGGAGCCGCCCCGCCGTTCGATCAGCCCCTTCTTTGGGAATTTTGCATATCTGATCCCGACGCTTTTTGCATTTTTAATTAGGCCATACACTTTCCACTGCCGTTGCTTTATTTTTGTAATAATTGCTGACATACCATCAGACTTTTTAGATTTGCCAAATAGCCCTTGCCAGGCGCGCGTGCATGTCACGTGCGCCCTGGCGTTTTTGCAGGTTTAGCCTCACAAGTTTGGGTATTAATTAATTCGTCTAGCAAAAAGTTTATTTAGTTGTAATTTTTTTTGGAATATTGCAAAGAGGCCCTCGGATTTTCTGAATATTTCAAAAATGCCCCTGCGAACATGATTTTTCCTTTTGCTTCTTGTATTTTATGCATGCATCTATAAAACCCCAAAAAATCTCCAAAAATCAAATTAAGCTCCTGTTGTAGTGTAGTTTAACATCATATTTTTATTTTTCATATTATTGCATTTTTCATATTTATTAAAAATCAAAAACATGCTTTTTCTTCACTGTTTACATTAGAAAATCACTAAAAAATATAAAAACTCTCCAGAATAATCCCAAAAAAATATATATTGTCTATTTTAGTTTGTTCTAACTCCAGAACAAAAATCATTAAAAAATACAAAACCAAACTCCTAAAAATTGCAAAACCCTAAAAACCTTTATAAAAATCCTAAAAATTCCTCAAAAATCCTATAAATACAAACTTTGTGCCTAAATTTTCCTTCTTTCATCATCTTTAAGTAAAAATTGAATTGAAGAATTTTTGCCACTGATTTCCATTTTATTTCTCCATTTTAGTTCCAGCCTTGCATTTTATTCACTGTTTTGCTTTATTTTGCTAACTAAAAATACCAAAAACATTCTAAAAATTACCCAAAAATCACAAAAATGGTAAAAAAGTATAAAAAGACCAAAAAGACTTTATTTGCTTATTTTTGAGCATTTTTATCTATTTTTATAAATACCTCTTTCACCATTTTATTACATTGTCTTTATTTTCCAATATTGAAAAAGAAAATAAAAAAATATAAAATATAAAAAAGAAAAAAAATATAAAATCAGTAAATTAAAAATCAAAATACAAAATTATAAAATTAAAAAAATTAAATAAAAAATATAAAATTAAAAACCCACTAAAAAAATTGCATAGTAGACTCTTGATCACATTCACACATTTTGGTGCCTTGGTACCCCGTTCTACCTGTCTGCTCCCTGTGTTCGACCTCTACAATACTTGCACCTATACACATCTTGTTGTAGAGTTATAATAAATTTTAACTCCGCACATTTACTTTCATTGCTTGATATATTTGTCGTGGGTTAATTGTTGTTTGAATCGGGATTTTTGAGCGGTCACCGCATCGACTGCGGTTTCGCCTTGTGAAACCGTACGACCCTCCATTTTCCCGGTTCAACAAATGGCGCCGTTGCCGGGGAGCAACAGCGCTTAGTTTGGGTCTTATTTGTGTTTGTGATTGATTGTCTATTTCGCGGCTTTTATTTTTCGCTATTTTATTTTCTTTATTTTTGATATATCTCTTGAGCTGTCTAACCTTCTCTTTTGTTGACTTGGTGCGAGGAACCGCGGATCGAGGGAGGCGCTCCACCCTAGGCGCCTACGCACCCACGTGAAGCCGGCATCTGCCAGCCGAGCACCGAGGAGACGAAGAGGAAATTTTGAAGAACCGAGCTCTACTTTAGTTGTAGAATTTATTTCCTGCATTTATTGTTGTAATTTGTAGTGAGAGAGAGACTATTAATTGTAATAATACAGGTACACCCGGACTTGGACTCTTGAGCCTAATTTCCGAGTGTTTGTACACTTGGGGGCTCGTCGCAGCTTTCTCGCGTTTTCATCGCATTTTTTATTTTGTTTTCCGGTTTTATTTTTCATTTCTTTTGTGTGATTGAGCCCTTAGCTTTTAGGATTGCTTGCGATAGACTAAGGTCAAACACTTAATATTTTGCATGCACCTATAGTCTCGTTTGGACTTAGTCAAATTTAAACAATTGATCATCACCTTCAATCCGTTGCGCCGCGAGCTCTCCCCGCAAAGCGCTTTCTCCTAAACTCAAGTGTGTTGAGCAGAGGAGGGGTGAGCCTAGACCAGACTCTAGGGTTGAGGATTGGTGGTCAGCTTGTGGTTCTTCCCGCTAATAGCAATTTCTGAAACTTAGGGCGATTTCATCGGCTTTTGCATTTGCATATAGATAGGTTTCAATTCTGCTGAGCATCCTTGCATGTAGAGTGCTGGAGGTAAGGTGAGCATTTCTCTTTAGCATGCATCATTGATTTGATGCTTGCATTGCTTTTCCGACTCTACCTCTGATTTTGCCAACCTAGAATCTTAAAGGAATTGAATCCTCGTTAGGCGCGTGCATTTCTCACTAAAAATCCAAAAAAAAGTGATAATCAATAAAATTGGGACTACTAATATTACTTGATCCTAAAACCGACCAAAAAAAGAGAAATTCTTTTGGGGCGAGTAATCCCCTCATTGTCTTCGCTTTTACTTGCTCGCGCACACGCTAAGGATTAGTGCCCAAATCCCATCTCAGCCCCCTAAGTTTGTGTGCGAAATTTTGACTTCTCACCTAACTCTAAAACAGACAAGATAAAAAGACCGCTCTTTGCAGTCTCTACCGATTTGAGTAGGTGAATTGAGGGTTTGATTTATTTTCATTTTTGTTTGTGATTGTTTTGTGTGTATTCTAGATCGTCTCTACGCACTTGCGCCTTTCTTCACGCTTCTCTTGACTTGACCATCGTGTTCTCCCGATCATTTTCTTTTGTTTCGAGATGGCCGACTGGAGCGCATTTTATCCGGACTTTGTGGATCCCTCGTTCGCTCCAGTCAGTCCACCTCATTTTTCCAGGAGGACTTTGCTCTTGATTTTTGTACATATCCGACCAACCCACTATTTCAGGATTCGGACTTTGACCTTCACCAGTCATTTCCACCACCATCACCTACACATTTCGACAACCCGCTCTTCCTTGAGTATCCCAATCCAGAATGTGATTTTTGTCCACACCCACCGCCCACATTCGACACACCCGATCCTGAGATTTTGGAGTCACCTTTCATGATATCAACACTTGAGACCTTGAATCGGATGATGGAGCATATGAACTCGAGGATCACTGGTCTAACTAGTTTAAATAAGAACCAACATGTCGCTCCAGTCTTTGAGGATATGGAATCATTTGAGGATTATCATGAGAGCTTGCAATCGTCCAAATTACAAAAAAATAAGAAAAATTTAAAAACACAAAAAGAGATTGGGAGACGTTTGATCGAGTCAGACTGTGAGGAGAGGTACCACTTGCTAGATCCTTTGACCACACATCCTCTCACACCTTGTCCCACCTTTAACCCCGAGGATGCCGCTGTACAGACTGCTCTTGGCATACCTCGTGTATCTGCTGATTCCGACCTTCTCCCTTGTATGGAGGAGGTCCAAAAATTCAAAAAAAATCTGACTGAACCCGAAGTGGTGGCCACCATTCATGAGATTATCCGTGCCCCACTTCAGCAGGCCATGACCGATTTATCTGCTCCTCTTCCCAAGAAGAGAAAGCGGATGAGCAGATCTGAGCGTCATATCTTGACCATGGCCACTGCCCACGCCATCACTCACCGTCCCATTCCTCGGAAGAAGAACACTGCCACACCTTTCATTAGCTGCACCATCTCTGACTTTACATGTGATCACACTCTCCTAGACGACGGTGCTTCGATTAGCATCATACCCTTCTCGTTGGTACAGTCTCTTCACTTAGGGCCTCTCAAGAAGACCAGGATGATAGTTTAATTTGCTGATGGATCTATCAAGAGGCCGAAGGGTATCCTTGAAAACGTCGTCATTTCGATTCAGGGCAAGAGCCACACAGTTGATTTTGTCGTATTGCCCATGGAGACCTCCACAGGGGAGCACTCTCCAATCATCCTGGGACGACCATTCCTCGCCTCTGCGAGGGTCATTATCGATTATGGATCAGGAGAGATTCGCTTCCGTCCTGCTGACGAAAGCGAAGCATTGATCACCGCACCCACTGCCGACCAGAGACCTGCACCTGATGCGCCCTCACCTATCTTGGCTGACCTCGAGGACCATGACCTTGATGATACTATCAGAGAATTTTTATGCTTATTGGATTCCACTGAGACCCGAGAATTCCTCCCTGTTGAGGAAGACTCGGAAAGCATGGACCTCGGAGTTCCTTCCTTTGGAACTTGGCGTTGTGTTGATGACATCCGCGGGATTTACACGATTGATATAGTTGAGCGGAGGGCAGATATAGAGACCATACAGGACGGACATGTTTCGACTACTTTCACTGATGGGTCCGCTCCTGTCCACATAGAGACTGATGAGCCAAAGGCCGAATTTGATTTGATTGCTTTTCTTCGGAAATTCAGGCCTTTTGATGAGAAAGATGATCCGGTTGAGATTATAGAGGACGAACAGAGTTCGACTACTTCCACCGATGATTTCGTGCCTTTTGATTTTGACATGGATGACACCTCGCAGGACGACTCCGAGTACACTACTTCCGATGATGATGAGTTTGTCCCATTCCACTTTGATATCAGCGAGACTCCTAAGGCTGGACCTAGCCGCACTTCTTTCGCTGATCCGTTTGTGCCTTCACACCCTAGGGCCACTGAGGACTTACACCCTGTCGACCCTGATCGGCTTCCGTCCACTGTGGACCCCGCTGTCGACCTGCATCACACCAGATCCATTCCTCAACGGTCCCGCAAGAAGGTTCGCTTTCAACCTTCTTGATCATTTGTACATACATCTCTGTTGTATATTCACTTTTGTGTGCCTCTGTTCTCTCTACCGTTTTTCTCGTCCACCCATTCTCGTGTTTGCCTTACTTAGGACGTACTTTGTCCTAAGTATACGGGGGTGGATGAGCTGAGTGTTCTTTCATCGTCCCGTGTCATCACTCCTGTCGTTGCCTATACTTAGGGCTTCTTTCACCCTAAGTATAGGGGGAGCGATGCGTACATCCTCACAATCTCTTATTCTATCTTCATCTCTTTTTCTTCTTTTCTTCTTTTCTTCTTTTCCTCTTCTATCTTCTTCATCTACCGAAAAGGTGTCGCCCCTTGTAGACAATTTTCTATACTTAGGACGTACTTTGTCCTAAGTATAGGGGGCGTGCACCCCGAGTTGTTCTATTCTTTGATCCTCTCCATTGTCTCCTCTTCTTGTCTATACTTAGGGATATCGTACCCTAAGTATAGGGGGAAACAATCTGAGTACGATCTGTTCATTCCCACCCTTGACCCTCCCTGCTTTGTGTACAGTCTGCTATACTTAGGATTATTTGATCCTAAGTATAGGGGGGACGGTCAACTTCTCATTCGTTTGTTCATCCATTCCTTTATTTATTTATTCTTTAGATTTTCCTATACTCAGTACGAGTTATGTCTTCTCTTTTCTCTCTGATCTATGAGGACATAGCTCAAGCTAAGTATAGGGGGATCGTATATACTGCTTATATACTTTAGCCATAACTCGTACTTTCGTATTTTCTTAATAATATGGCTAATCATTCTTTAAAATTCATTAAAATCCTTAATAAAAAGGTGTTTTGTTCCTCAAATTCTTTTGTGTATTTACTGATTAATAAATCAGGTGAAAATGTTTTTTGCAAAATGTTTGAAAAATAGTTTGAAAATCTTTGTGAACATCTATTGAAAACTATTTTGAAAATATTTTGTTACCTGTGTAAAAATGTATGGTTTGTAAAAATTGTTTTTCTTTGTGTGAAATAAAAATGTTTGAAAAATGATTTGCAAATGGTTTGAAAAAATGGTTGCAAAAATATTTTGAAAAATCTTTATATACTGTTTTGAAAGCCTTTGCAAAATGATTTTCAAATGTGTGTACATGTTTGTAAAATGTTTGTAAAAACTATTTTGGACTATAGTTTTCAAAAATTGTGTGAAAAAGCTTGTGTCAAATAATTTTGAGGAATACAGACATCACACCAAAATCCACTATATATGTACTTATAAAATTGACCACTTACCCTTGTAAATTCTTAAAATCCACTTCTTGTATATATAAGAAGCACTCCCGTGTACATATTTTTCACCTAGTTTTTAGCCAAAAACTTTTTCTTTTCAAAAATCCCAAAAACATTTGCAAAATTAAAATCCAAAAACATTTGAAAAATCTTTTCAAAAAGACAAAAAATGCATATGCATCATCATCATCTTTTCAAAAATCCATAAAAAGTTCAAAATCCCAAAAATTGCATCACAAAAATATTTCCTGCATTTCGCATATCTTTTGCATGGCATGAGCATTTTTCGGATTGAGTTTGATAGTTGAACAAGTCTAAGTAAAATCCGGAGATTGGAGCTTGATTGGACCCTAAAATCTACCTAATAACAGGAACCTTATAGGAATTGGGTTTGAGGTACTTCAGGTCTAGTTGACTTAATTCTTTGAGGATCATGAGACTAGGTTCAATGGATTCTTGGCTGCCTAAGTAGAGTATTTCGGAGCACACGCACGACTCTTGTTGATAATGACCTAACTTGGACACCTGCACCTTTCACATGGCTCAACTCAGTTGGTGTGGTGAGGGGATTGGATTTGCTGGTATGAGACGCACACAAGTGGAAACACTTGTCCTCCTCTAGGGAGGGAAGTGCACCCCAACCCGTCCAGTGATTAGGAAGTCTAAAGACAGGAGGTTGTGAGTTGCGATAAAGCTTCAAAAGAGGGATAGTCTATTGGCTCAAGAGGAAAAAACTCCTTATGTAAATGCTGCTGTGAATAGTATTTCAAAAAAAAGAAAAAAAGAAAAAAAAAGTTCAGGCATGTACAAAAATAAAAAGCCTGCAAAGTATGTGAATATGTTGTATAGAAAATAAGCAAGCTTGAGCATCAAAGTCAAATATGTGAGCCTGCAGCAGGATGACTTGACTACACTGGTCTTGCATCCTAGGATAGGTAGCTACACTGGCTACCGTCCATTCTTCTCTTCACCCCCTCCTCTTAAGCTGGTTGCCACTTGAACTTAGAAGGGAATACCCCGCTCCTCAAGGATGGAGTTATTGGATTGGGGAATCATTGGGTTGTCATACTGGAGAAGTCAGTCTCTTTGTCATTCTAGCTGGGGAGAGCCACCATCACTTACACTGTACGAGTCAGATTCATAGTCGTAAGGGTTTGCGTATGAGTTGAGATATTTCTGACCTGGCTATTGAGGAGACTTGGACAGAGTTTCGGGATTCTCAGGGACTGTTGGATTTCAAATTCGGTTCTCAATAATGTTCCGCCCACACTAAAATTCCAAAGGTCCGACTTAAGATCCAAACTTTGATTTTGTGAAGACAAGTTTGATCATTACACTTAGTCCACCTTCTTCTTTTTCTTTTCTTTATTTTTCTATTCAGCACTTATTGCATAAGTGTTTGCTAGGGACTAGCAAAGGCAAGTATAGGGGGATGATGAATCTACATTTCATCATCTTTATTCTATCATTTTGGCCTTAAAAACCCTAGTAAATGCGTGTAAATAGCATTAATTTATGCATTTTAGCATTCATGTATATGTGTGTAAATATTGTATAAAATGCGGTTTTTAGTGCAAAAATTATAGAATAAAGAAAAGAAAAGAAAAAGAATAAAATATTGTAAATATTTTATGACCCGAAACCCCGAGACCTAGGCATCTCGATGACTCGGTCGACAAGGAATAAAGTAGGGGGAGATAAGGGCCAAAATACAATACAAATTCCTTTTATTTTATTCATTCTTTATTCATTTTGGGACCTATTTTTGGTTCCACTTTTTATACCTCAAAAAAAGAAACTTTATACATGAAAGTTGTAGATAAATAAATAAAGAAAAATACAAAATTGATTTCATAGAAAAATAATGTAAAGATAAAAAGTTATGGTCTGAATAAAATTCCAGAATGCCAACTTCTCAGACCCGTATCTCACAAATGAACACTCCAAATGCAGCATACTCACCTTTAGTTGTATATAGAAGAAAATAATCTATTTAATGGCGGTGGTTTCGCATTTGGCGGAGCTACGGTTTGAAAGTTGAGTTTTGGACCCTCATTGTATACTTGTACAGATTAAAATATTCAATTTATTCTTTATTCATTACTTATTCATTTTTATATTTTTATAATGTTGTAAATATTACTTATAATAATTATGTGTATTAAAATTAGAATAAAAACATAAATAAAACTCAAATAAAAATACTTGTAGATATCATATACATAGGTATTTCACCTATAAATATACCTATACATTTGATACTTATATTTTATTAAATATACAAAATACATCAGAAAGATAAAATAAAAATATATTTATGTGTAAAAAAGTATTCTATAATTTTATAAAATAATAAATAAAACTAATAAAATTAAATATACAAAATAAAAATAAAAGTAATAAAGTATATAGATAATATACCTATATAGGGGCATAAAGGTAACTAGTAAAAATATACTTCATAAAAATAATTAAAAATCATAATAAAATAATTTATAAAATTATAAACACTTTTTATTTAATAACCTAAATCTAATAAAATAGTTTACTATTTTAAAACGATTTTTTTAAGCATTTTTTGCAGGCTTTTTCCTGGTTGGTCCACGTGGACCAACCAGGGGGGTTGGAAAGTTGACCCGTGGTCAACTCTCTGACCCCAGCCTGCTCAATGTCAGAATGAGTTTTTGTCTTTTTTCTCGATTTTTTCGAGGCGCTTCCTTGCATTATCTCGTGATGGTCCCTTGACAACTTTTCTTCCTCGACATTTGATCTTACACGCCCAGCTTTAACCTCGTGGAATGGATCAGCGATTCGCTAGATATGCCTCGTTCTTCATGCCTCCATGACCATGTTTCAAAAACCGCCCAGCCACCCCCATTTGATTTTGAACCCTTTCTGACCAAGCAAACAGCTTCCCCTCGCATGCTCTGGACTGGAGACGGTGACAGGGTCTGCTCCAACTGCTTAGGAGGGTCGCGCGCGGCCAAGGAGCGGCTCCACGCCCCCCATCTCCGGCCAACGGCCGTGAGGTTCTTCCTCTTGGTTTCCCAACCAATTGAGGTGGTTTTCACTTGTTTTTCTTTGTTTTTTTATGCTATAGGTTAGATCTAGTGTTAGGAGTAATTCTGTCTCCTTATTCTTCTGTTTCGTGGTTCATTCGCCGCCATATACCCCCTCGCCGGAGCTTGCTCCGGCGTGTGCCATTCTCGCCATACACCGCCATCCACCAACCCGCGTTGCGCTGGGGCTTGCACTTCTTTTGCTGCTGCATTTTTTTGTCGATTGCTGGTCCCAGGAGAGGCAGGCGCGCCTCATTTTTGCTCAAGAACAGTCCTCCCAGGTGCGCCGGAGCGTCTTCACGCGGCTGTGGGCCACCCCGTGGTCTTCGGCCCCATTTGAGGTACCTGGGCGGTGCGGGTGAGCTTCAGGAGTAGAACGAGGCCTTTGGTCGAGGATTTGGTGGCCGGAAGCGGATCCAGCACCTCCACAGAACTCGGCGTTGCCGAGTTCCTCATTTGTTCTTCCAGTCGCGTCCCTGGCCGTCGGATCAAGCACACTCCCCAGGTGGTACAACAGCCGTCCGATCTTCATCTGCATCAGCCGTCGGATCCTCTGTGAAGATCTGATCTACACCGTCAAGATGAAGGGGTATCGCGAGCCCACGTCGTGCCACGTGGCGTAAGTGGGAGCCGCCCCGCCGTTCGATCGGCCCCTTCTTTGGGAATTTTGCATATCCGATCCCGGCGCTTTTTGCATTTTTAATTAGGCCATACACTTTCCACTGTCGTTGCTTTGTTTTTGTAATAATTGCTGACATACCATCAGACTTTTTAGATTTGCCAAATAGCCCTTGCCAGGCGCGCGTGCATGTCACGTGCGCCCTGGCGTTTTTGCGGGTTTAGCCTCACAAGTTTGGGTATTGCTTAATTTGTCTAGCAAAAAGTTTATTTATTTATAATTTTTTTTGGAATATTGCAAAGAGGCCCTCGGATTTTCTGAATATTTCAAAAATGCCCTTGCGAACATGATTTTTCCTTTTGCTTCTTGTATTTTATGCATGCATCTATAAAACCCCAAAAAATCTCCAAAAAATAAATTAAGCTCCTGCTATAGTGTAGTTTAACATCATATTTTTATTTTTCATATTATTGCATTTTCATATTTATAAAAAATCAAAAACATGCTTTTTCTTCACTGTTTACATTAGAAAATCACTAGAAAATATAAAAACTCTCCAGAAAAATCCCAAAAAAATATATATTGTCTACTTTATTTTGTTTTAACTCCAGACCAAAAATCATTAAAAAATACAAAACCAAACTCCTAAAAATTGCAAAACCCTAAAAACCTTTATAAATATCCTAAAAATTCCTCACAAATCCTAAAAATACAAACTTTGTGCCTAAATTTTCCTTATTTCATCATTTTTAAGTAAAAATTGAATTGGAGAATTTTTGCCACTGATTTCCATTTTATTTCTCCATTTTAGTTTCAGCCTTGCATTTTATTCACTGTTTTGCTTTATTTTGCTAATTAAAAATACCAACAACATTCTAAAAATTACCCAAAAATCATAAAAATAGTAAAAAAAGTATAAAAAGACCAAAAAGACTTTATTTGCTTATTTTTGAGCATTTTTATCTATTTTTATAAATACCTCTTTCGCCATTTTATTACATTGTCTTTATTTTCCAATATTGAAAAAGAAAATAAAAAAATATAAAATATAAAAAGAAAAAAATATAAAATCAGTAAATTAAAAATCAAAATACAAAATTAGAAAATTAAAAAAATTAAATAAAAAATATAAAATTAAAAACCCACTAAAAAAATTGCATAGTAGACTCTTGATCACATTCACACATTTTGGTGCCTTGGTACCCCGTTCTACCTGTCTGCTCCCTGTGTTCGACCTCTACAATACTTGCACCTATACACATCTTGTTGTAGAGTTATAATAAATTTTAACTCCGCACATTTACTTTCATTTCTTGATATATTTTTCGTGGGTTAATTGTTGTTTGAATCGGGATTTTCGAGCGGTCACCGCATCAACTGCGGTTTCGCCTTGTGAAACCGTATGACCCTCCATTTTCCCGGTTCAACACTGGGGCGCGTGCGTTTTGGGTATTTTGCATTTTCGAACCTCACCTTTCATCTATTTGCAGTTATACCCCTGTGCGTAGTTATTTAAATATGTTTTTTGGGATAATTGCATGTTTGCCGCGTCGGTTTCTTGTATTTGCAAATATGCCCCTGTGAATGACAGATCACGTGTTCTGCGCGTGTCTTTTGGTGAAATTTGCACCTAAGCCCCTGGATGTTCTTTAATTGCATTTATACCCTTGTCAGGCTTAGGATTTTTATATGTTTGAACTATTTATTGCACGCATCATTTAAGTGCCAAAAATTCTCAAAAAATAGACTTAAGCTCCTGTTAACTCGCCATTGCACGTTATATTTTTATTGTTCATTTTTGTCGCATTTTATTATTTTTAAAAATTAAAAAACATGTTGTTTCAGTATTGTCTAGCTTAGAAAATACCAAAAAAATATTAAATTACCTCTAAAAAGTCCAAAAAAATACCTTATGTGTATTTTGACCTACTTTAGTTTCAGTCCAAAAAACCACTAAAAATTTCAAAAGAAAAACCTTAAAAATTCAAAAATACCTAAAAATTTCAAAAAAAAATATATTAAATCATAGAAAACTCAAAAAAATAGAAACTCAAGTTCTGTAGGTTCCAGATTTTATTGTCTTTATTTTAAAATTAATTTGGAAAATTTTGGTGGTTGATTGATATTTTTAATTCCCATTTTAACCCCAGTCAGCAGCTTATTCCCTGTTTTCTTCTATTTTGCTATTTAAAAGTACCAAAAACATTCTGAAAAATACCCAAAAATCACAAAAATAGTAAAAATTTATAAAAAGACCAAAAAGATTTTATTTCTGAATTTTTGACTATTTTTTCATATTTTTATAAATATTTTATCTTGTCTTTTTTTATATTGCTTTCTTATTCCAATATTGAAAAAGAACAAAAAATATATAAAATATAAAATTATAAAAATTAAAAAAATTAAAAATCAAAATATAAAACTAAAAATTAAATAAAAAAATAAAAATAAAAATAAATTAAAAACCGACAAAAAAACTAGATTGGCTAAGTAGTCTATTAGACCTATGTTTTGACTCTTGTCTCTACTCTACACCTTTGTTTCCTGTGTTCGACCCCTACTTGCTTGCCATTATACATTTTTAGTAGGGTATAATAAATTTTAATCCTTGCTATTAATTGCCTGATTGATTGTGTGGGTTAATTGTTGACGAACGGGAAGGCTTGAGTAGTCGCATCAACGACAGTGAGTCTAATTTGTCAGACCACTATTTAGCGGCTCTTGCAACCTCATTATTCAAATGGCGCCGTTGCCGAGGAGCATCGGCTTATAGAGTACTTTTGCATCTTTTATCTGCTTAGCCATTTTTGATTACTTGTTTTTCGTGCATAATTTGTTTTGAACTGTCTGACACCTCTCTTGTTTTCTTGCGAGAGACCGCTGACCGAGGAGGATCGCCAAGGGGATCCTGTGCATCCTTGGGAGGCGGAGCCAGCTATTCTACCCTAGCCGGCAGGAGAGAGCAGGAGAGCTTTAGAGAGAGAGACAGTTAGACTTTTTTGTATTTTTATGAGAGAGAGTCATTTAAATTGTAATAATACAGGACTTGGACACTCAGACACTTCGGGCCTAATTTCCGGGTGTTTGTTCACCCGGGGGCTCACCGCGGTTTTCTTCGTGTTTCTCGACTGTCATTTTTCGGTTTTGATTTCTTTTTCATTTCTTTTGTGGATTGAGCCCTTGATTTTTAGGCATTTCTTGATCGATTAGATTAGGTCCAAACACCTTAATCACCTTTGCATGTTCCTATAGATCGTATTTGGACTTAGTTTAATTAAACAGTTAGTCATTAGCCTTTGATCCGCGTGCCGCGAGCTCATCCCGCCAAGCGCTTCTCCTAAACTCGATGTGTCGAGAGAAGGAGGGGTGAGCCTAGACTAGACATTAGGATTGAAGGATAGTAGTTAGCTTGTGGTTCTTCACGCTAGCAGTTGCCTATCTTAGGATGATTTCCGCCTTGCATACCAGCATGTAGTTAGGTTTATAAATTTCTGCTTTGCATCCCGTATGGCGAGAGCTGGGATTCGCTGTAAGTCTTCTTACTTTGCATCCATCATTTAGGCACAAAGGTGAGATTTTCACCTTGGTGTCGACTTGCATTTGCTTTTTCGACTCTATTCTCCCTCTGTTTTTGGACAAAGTAGGATCAAGAAAATACAAAATCATTAAGCGCTTGTTTGAATCCACTCAAAAGAAGCGATAACACCAAAAAAATTAAAAAAAGGGACTGCTAAGAAAACCTTGACCTAAATAAAATTGGTAATTGGACTCATTGATTGGGGAGAGCAATACCCTCACTTGTAGGTTTCATGGGAAGGTCTCCTTCCAAGTGAGTAGAGTGCTTCGTAAGGATCAGAGCCCAAAACCCATCTTGTGGCTGCCTTGTGTATCACCTGGATTTCCGAAGTATTGGCGCTACTATCGTACGTAGGCAAGTAGGGCTTGGTCGCCATTGGTGACTCACTATTGTGTGAGCATCGACCTTGTCCGAAGTACCGAGCATAGGCCACGCCTTCACGGGTGTGTCTGTCTCACCGTCTGCGTCTGAGTAGGATCTTGCATGCTCATGGGTGATTCCATTGCGAGCGAGATCCGAAGTATCGGTTTCGCCTATCGGCTTCCTCCCTCTTTTCTTTGGCTGAGTACGGATCCAGGAAGGGTTACAACGACCTCAAAAAGCGCAAGCTACAGGTTACACAAGAGGAGGACAAGTATGGGAATACTTTTCCGGCAGTACTCTCGCTCCTATAGGCGTAGCGCTCTAAAGACTCGTTGAAAGATAACTTCCTGAATTCAAGATAAAAATTACAAAGATAAAAGCCGAACCTTCACGGCTTTACGCGTTGAGTTGGTGAATCCCCTTGTTTTGTGTTTGATTGCTAGTAATATTTAGGTCAAGATCAAAAATGTCACGCCTTTGCGCAAATTTTGTCTCCTTCTATTTGACCCTTGCTCATAGTGAGCCTTCTACTGTTTTACACTCCATTTGTTTCTTGTTGACCCCCGTATCTTTCATCCACATCGATCTTCCTCTTGATCTACGAGATGGCGATGAATGGACAGTTTAGTCGAGACTCCGTCGGCACCCACATCAGATCCATTCGCTCTCCCTCTCCAATAATTCAGGGCGATTCCTGAGAACCCGGTTCAGATCCCGTGAACTGATCTCTAGACTCCCTGTCTTCTTCAATAAACTGGGATCACTCTTGTCCCGAATTCTGTTTGTTTTGTATGGAAATTGATTTCACTCCTTATACATCGCCATCCTTAACAAAATTCTGTGTTGACCTTGACACAGACCGTATCTCTTTATCTGGTGCTGCAATTCAGACTGATCGGGGCATTCTACCATGTGCAGACTTAGAGTCCGAGCCAGCAAACCAAGCAGAATGCGAGATGGCAGGAGGAAGAGGAAAAGGACCACAGCCCCCACCTGAACCTGAAGTCAATCCGGGGGAAGGGCAGTACACCACGCAGAAGGAGGTTAACAGTCAACTGCTGGCTTCCATTCAAGCCATCCAGCAACAGTTGACTAACCAAGCCCTGGCCCAGACCGCCTTCCAAGATATGCTGAACGATCTGAAGAGGAGGGCCGACGCAAGAGACGGCCGACGAGAGGATGATCCGAACTATGATCATATTTTTCATGAAGTCAGAGATGAGTTCTCAGTGGGAGGACCCGAATTTGAAGCAACAGAAGAAGATCCACCGCAGCCAAAGCCTACACTCAAGGAAACATACAACCCAGGAGAGGGACGCATCACTGAGTGGATTCATGTTCCACATATGCATGCCCACTTCGAGCTGAAGCCGCAATTTATGTCGCTACTTCCCACATTCCACGGGAACACCACTGAGGAACCATATATCTTTCTCAAGAAGTTCAGCCGCGTCTGTGCCACTGCTCACTACCCTGGTATTCCTTTGGGGGTAGTTATGATGACCGCCTTTCCCTTCAGCCTTCAAGACAAGGCCCTATATTGGGTCGACCATCTTGGGAAGGTCGTCACGACCTGGGAGGAGTTGAAGTCTGCCTTTCTCCATAAATTCTATCCTCTCGGGCGATTGAACCAGATGCATGCCCGGATCTCCAGTTTCTGCTAGCATCCCCACGAGACTGTCCACGAAGCGTGGGAGAGATTCAAGGACTTGAAGGAGAAGTGCCCACACCTCGAAATTCCAAAGACCAGTCTCGTACAACATTTCTTTGGGGGGCTATCACTTGAGAGCCAAAAGCTCGTAGACGCCGCTTGCGGCGGTTCACATTTCAATAAGGACGAGGACGTGGTATGGAACGTCTTCGAGAAATGGCTGAAGGAGAAGACGCGCAGACCTCGTCCAGAGCATACATGAAGCCACCAACCGCCATCAGCAAGCCAGTAAACATGGCTTCTCATACCGAGGACAAGGATGAGAGCTCCAACCTGAGCATCATTGGGAGCCACCTGTCCAAGGTGGATATCATTGAGAAGAGGTCGTAGGACCTCGAAATATTGGCAGTCATTGAGAAGAGGACCCAGGGTCTGGAAAAGCTCGACCAGATTTCCCAACAGCTGGAGCAACTCGTTCGTGCATTGAATGCAAACATGTGCAACGCTGTGTCTACTTCTGCCGAGTCGAATGCTGAGAAGAAGGAGCCCACAATGCAGCAACACCCTCAGCCGACTCCACTGCATCCCCAGCCTGTCCAGCATGTGTACTACATGCAGGTTCCGGAGCAGCCCCCGCAGCCCCAGACACAGATGGTTGTATATCAACCTGATCCCCAGCCAGCATACTCCGAGCAGTTCTCTCCACCCCCGCCACTGATCTAGGAGATCAATGGCGTATGGAACAACGAAGCGCAGTTGACCCGTCCTCAGGGACCTTCTCAGGGTCAGAACATGGGCAACATGCCCTATCAGCAGCAGCAGCAGGGTGGGAGACCTTTCCAGCCCTCCTACCAATACCAGCCTCCTTCTCACGGAAACACCTGGAGGCAGAATTCTCAGTACGGTCCGCAGCAGTCTGGATATCGCGGGCAGGGATATCACCAGCAGCCGGCTGCTCAATACAGTCAGCATAATGCACAATATTCCTCCAACCCTCCTCCTTACCAATTTTCACAAGGTTATCAGTCGCAATTTCAGCCGTCATATCAGCATTCTAGACCCCAGCAGGAGAACTCCTCTGAGATTGTGTCGGTCAATCTGGCCCTGGCCTGTTTAGAGCAGTTAATGAAGAATATGGCTGAGATGAACCAGAAGATCGACGACCTGACGGCAGCCAAGACCGTCATACCAGCCCAGGTCGAAGCCAACCCAAACAACTTCCGACGCAAGGAGCAGGTAGCCGGCAGTGTCCAACCCAAATCAGGTGAATTAAATTGTTTTTATCTAATGCTGTTACTCTCAAGAGCGGTAGGACACTCCAGCCATCGGTGACGGCAAAGGGAAAGCATCTTGCATCTGACGGGGAATCGTCAGTCCAGCCAACACCAGGGCCAGGAAGCATTTTGGGAGCAGCACCAGCATTCAAAAAATCACAAAAAAATGAAGAAAATAGGAAAATACAAAAAAATAGCAGCAACCTCGGCGGAGATCAGCCAGCATTCGAGACGCTTGCACCTGTCTCACAGCCAGTTCCTGACAGGAGGAGCACTGTACCTGCAGCGAGTCCAACGCCAGCACCAGAAGCCGAGCCTGTCATTTTTGGTCCACAAATTGTAGATGAATCCATTCCTTTTTGCCATCTACCTGTACACAACAATATGGGCACTATTTTGAATGAAATTGGTGAAGATTTTGTAAATATTCCTTTTCCTGAAGCAATGAAAAAACACAAAAAAGTGAAAATTTTGAAAAATGCTTTGTCTGATCCCGCCATCATAGAAATCATCCAGAATTTGGTGCTGAATATGCCATTGATGAAGGCTCTTGAGTACATGCCAGCCGTGAAGAAAGGATTAAAAGAGGCATGCACGACCAAACGCAGGACGCATCCCCACAATTCCAGAAGCAATGGTGGCAAGTCCGAAAAGCATATCCTCATAATAAACACCGTTAACGCCATCAGCAACCTCCCGAATAAAAAGCCAGATATGGGAGCACCTCTTGTACGTTTCCAGATGTTCAAT
Source organism: Ottelia alismoides (assembly GCA_037367405.1). NCBI lineage: Eukaryota > Viridiplantae > Streptophyta > Magnoliopsida > Alismatales > Hydrocharitaceae > Ottelia > Ottelia alismoides. The sequence continues at coordinate 436,103 of JAZKJV010009566.1, forward strand.
CAGGAGTTCGAATGAACACTGCTCGACAGCGGATCATCTGTGAACTTGATGTCAGCTTCGCTACTCACGGAATTCAGGCTAGGACCGCTCAAGCCTACAAAGATGATTCTGTAGTTTGCAGACAAGTCAGTCAAGTGGCCTAGGGGACTGTTGGAGGACGTGATCGTTACGGTTCAGGAGAAGTCATTCCCGACCGATTTAGTGGTCTTAGACATGGACGTCCCCTCTCCATTGCTCCTTACCCCGATCATACTTGGAAGACCATTTCTGCGGACATCAAATGCAGTAGTGAATTATGGGACGGGAGAAATCACTTTTGGAGCTGGCAACGAAACAATCAGAGTAGAGATCCTGTCTGAGGGAACACCCGCCGAACAGACATCTACATCATATGCAAGGGTGATTGAGTACGCTGACGACTGTGACTTTCTAGCAGAAATTCAAGATACCAATTTATTTCTGGATGACAAGGAGATCCATGAACTCATCTTCCTTGAGGAGGAAGTGGAGACCGCAGTCGAATTTCCCCTTATCGATCAGGATGAGGAACTTGCTGATGTGCTGCAAGAGACGGCCGTGGGGTGATGAGCCTTCATAACCAAGAGCAGAAGTTTGAAGAATTTTCTGATGAAGAGGACATCATTGAGGAATTCTGTCAGGATTTGAGAGGAAAACCGATTATGGTGGACACTGAATAGTTGAGAGAATCACCACCCGCACTAATAGTTGAAGTCACCGCTGAAGCAGCTCAAACTCCGCCAGAGCTAAAACCCTTGCCCTCCAACATGAAGTATGCCTTCCTTGCGGGAGAACCTAATATGTACCCGGTTATCATCAATGCCCATCTGACCGAAGACCAAGAATCTCGTCTGATGGAGGTTCTTGAACGCAACCGCAAGGCGATAGGCTGGCGAACTTCTGATCTCCATGGGATCAATCCGTCACTCTGCTCGTACCGCATCTTTATGGAAGAAGATTGCAGGCCCTCTCGAGAACTGCAGAGAAGATTAAATCCGAACCTGCGGGAGGTCGTTATGAAAGAGATCCAGAAATGGTGTGATGCGGGATTTATCTATCCCATCTCCGACAGCAAATGGGTGAGCCCTCTACATATTGTGCCCAAGAAATCAGGGATCACCATTGTGAAGAATGACAAAGGAGAGGAGATCGCAACCAGAATACCCACTTCTTGGCGAGTATGTGTGGACTACAGAAGACTTAACCTCGCTACCAAGAAGGATCATTTTCCTCTACCCTTCATCGACCAGATCTTGTAGAGGTTGGCCGCGAAGGAATATTTCTGCTTTTTGGATGGGTACTCTGGGTATAATCAAGTATCTATAGCTCCTGAAGATCAAGAGAAAACCACGTTCACCTGTCCTTTTGGCACATATGCTTTCAGACGGATGTCATTCGGGATTTGCAATGCCCCAACCACATTTCAGAGGTGTATGCTTGAAGTTTTTGCCGATATCGTGGGCAACTTTCTCGAGGTCTTTATGGACGATTTTTCGGTCTATGGAGATTCATTCGACCAATGCCTGGATTATTTAGACCGAGTCCTACAGAGGTGCTGCGAAGTCAATCTTGTGCTCTCGTGGGAGAAGAGCAACTTCATGGTGACCGAAGGAATTGTGCTGGGCCACGTTGTTTCTAAGCGTGGAATGGAGGTTGACCCATCCAAGGTGGATGTGATTTCCAAACTTGAGCCACCCACAAACATCAAGCAAGTCCGGTCATTCTTGGGCCATGTCAGTTTTTACCGATGATTCATCAAAGATTTCAGCAAACGTGCCAGACCGTTGACTGAGTTGCTCGGTAAGGACAATGAATTCATTATAGATGACTGTGTGCTCCTTGCCTTTAATCAGTTGAAAGAACTCATCACGCAGGCCCCTGTCTTACAGCCACTGATTTGGACTCAGCCTTTCGAGATCATGACCGACGCGTCAGATTATGCCATCGGAGCTGTACTGGGACAGAGGAAAGATAATGTACTATTTGCGATTCACTATGCTAGCCGAACGCTCGATGAAGCCCAGAGAAACTACATTGTCACTGAAAAGGAGCTGCTAGCAGTAGTCTTTGCCTTGGAAAAGTTCAGATCCTACCTCCTTGGGTCTAAAGTAGTCATCTACACTGATCATTCGGCCATTCGGTACTTACAGCAGAAGAAGGACGCCAAACCACATCTCATTCGGTGGATCCTTCTCCTCCAGGAATTTGACTTGGAAATCAATGATAAACCTGGGGTAAAGAACGTAGTGGCCGATCATCTGTCAAGGCTTCCTGAGCCGGAATCTCCTGAGCTGAACCTGCAGTCGATCACAGAAAACTTTCCAGACGAGGCAATTCTGTCTGTCACCTCGCTTCCTTGGTATGCAGACATCGTGAACTATTTGGTGACTAAGAAAATCCCACAGGACTAGCCTAAATTAAAAATAGACAGATTCTTGTCTAAAATCCATTTCTATCAGTGGGAAGATCCGTATTTGTTTCGTGAAGGAGCAGATTGTATCTGGAGAAGGTGCATTCCTCAGGAGGAAGTTCCAAGTGTCCTCGCTTTATGTCATGACCAAGAGTCTATAGGACATCATTCAGGCAAACGAACGGCAGCGAAAGTTCTTCAAAGTGGCCTCTGGTGGCCTTCATTATTCAAAGATGCAGATGAGTACATCAAATGCTGCACTGACTGTCAGAAGATGGGCGGAACCATAGGAATAAGAGACACGATGCCTCTAAAATACATTCAGATCTCAGACGTCTTTGACGCATGGGGCATCGACTTTATGGGCCCATTTCCCAACAGCCAGGGTTATGAATACATTCTGCTTGCTGTCGATTATGTAAGTCGATGGGTGGAGGCTATTCCCGCCCGAACCGCCGACAGTAGGACTGTCTGTCGATTCTTGAGAGATCACATCATAGCACGGTTCGGGATTCCCAAGATTCTCATATTTGACGGGGGTAGTCATTTCATAAACAGAGAGGTGAAGAAGCTGACCCAAGAATTCTGCATTGAGCATCGTGTTGCTTCACCCTACTGATGAATACCCATTCATCACTCTTTATTCTATTATTTTAGCTACAAAAACCTTTGCAAATACATGTAGATATGTGTAAATACAAATAATTACCAAAAGCATGCATTGTGTAAAAACCTATAATTAGCATGTTTTTGTGCACAAAATAAAAGAATAAAGAACAAAAAGAAAAAGAGGGAAATATTTTGAATAAATATTGAGCAACCTAACCCAAGGGAGGGCTCAGCATGGGCCTGACCGCATAAAAGCCAAAGTAGAGGGAGATAGGAGCTCATGTGTATATACTTCTGTAAAAATATATTTTCCTCACCCAAAAATATGTTGAAAATTTTTTGTATATATTTTGTATAGTCTATTAAAAACAAAATAAAAAGATGAAAATCAAAAAGTCAAAAATACCTTCACCATGTGCATAAACCATCACCATTGTATTTATCTAACCCTATAGATAAATGTATTTATTTTCTAAACTTTTTGTGAATATTCTATGGCATATTTTGTAAATAAAATAAATAAAAAGAAACAAAACAAAAATCAAATAAAAATAACAAAATTAAAAATACCAAAATACATTGTATAAATACCATGTATATAAATGTATTCAACCATTTATTTCACCCTTGTATATAAGTAATAAAAATAAAATAAAAATATTCTTTTATTCTATATTTTATGGTGTAAATAAATAAAATACAAAATGAGCATAAAAACACATAAAAATAACAAATAAAAAAAAATCAAAAATAAAAACCCATATAGTGTATATATACCTATATATAGAGCTACCCTATTTTTATTTCCAAAAATTAAATAAAAATCACCAAAAAATAGAAAAAAATAAAAGAAAAATATTTCATGTTTTGAGTTTTATTTAATTCGGCCTATTTCTGCCCTAAAATAAATAAACAAAATCAGGTACACGTGGCAGTGTCTGACTGGTCCACGGGGGAATGTTGACCCCGGTCAACTCCCCCGCGACCTCCTTCCTTTTCTGGAAGTCGCATGCCGCGCCTTCTTCCCCGATTTTTCCCACGCGCTCCAGGCTGTCACCCACTCAACCCCCGCGCCCGGATTCTTCGCCATTCATCCCTCTCCCTCGCCGGATCCTTCGCCACGAAATCGAAGCTTTCCATCGCTGTCCACCCTCAACCCTAATCGCCCGGTCACTCTATATATTCTTCCCCTCCGCCGCCTCCGCGCCGCATCTTTGGACCCTCTCCTTCTTCCCCGTGACCTCCATTGGCTCCGCAAGAGTGACAGCGAGCGTCAGCCCTTGTTGCAATGAGGTGAGGAGGCGTATCCTTTGATCCGGCGAACTTCGCCGCCTTTGCTCCGCCGCCAGCGTTGAGCACCGAGCTTCAGGCCTTGACGCCCTTCGAAGCTACGACCCGGAGATAGCCACGCTCCAGCACAGTCTCCAGCATCCACCAGGTAGCCTTAGTTCCTTTTAATTTCGTCTAATTTCCGATTACGCCCAAATCATAGCTCCGACGTACATCTCCGATTCCGGCCACCTCGCGTATCATCTCGACCCTCCGACCATCTCATTATCTCCGCCGTACCCTCACGCACCTTCTACGCACTTCCACTCAACCCAGATCGCACAGGATCTGGGAGTCGAGCTCCACCATCTCCACCTCGCCGGAGCTCTTCCGCCCCACCGCACCGATCACCTTCACGCCACCTAACCGGGTCGAGGCACTTTGCCCTCGACCCGCGAAGCTTCTTGACCATTTTGCAGGTCCAAAGGGAGGCGTCTGAGGCTTCCCAACTTCCAGCCAGGAGCTTCATCTCCGCCGGCCTTGCTCGAGCTCCTCGGAGCTTGGTTTGCCCGTCGGAGACCACCGGCAGACGCGGGAGCCTTCCGCGATTCTTCTCCAACCTCCAGAAGGCTCACCGGAGGACCCTAGCGCACGCACGAGCCCGGCGAGTCTCGCCGGGGACCTGTTCTTCGAGGACCCTCCACCGCCGTCCGATCGTCCTCATCGCTCCAGGTCAGATCTTGGCCGTCCATTCGAGGAGCTGCTTCCACCGTCCGATCCGAGGAGACGCCATCTGGAGCGCCCACCAGCCGCAGCCGTTCGATCCACACGTGGCGCGCATCTAACGCTTCATTAATAAAGGGGTAAATATCGTAGGCCCCCCTCGTAGTTTGTTAATTTCATTTTAGTCCTGTAACTTTCAAGTCAAGTTGTTTATTTTCTGGGTTATTTGCATCAAGGACCTCGCGCTTTATTTTAATTGCACTTATACCCCTGCCAGTAGAGACCCACGTGCTTCGTCACGTGTTTTGTTGGGCTTTTTGCATAATCAATCCTGTAGATCTGGTTGTTATGAATTGAAAGAATATTTTTGAGAAATTACATTTATGCCCCTGTGAGCAATGTTTATGCGCATGTGCGTTATTTATTGGGATTTTTGCAACCTTGCCCCTGGGGTTTTGATACGTGTTATCAAAAACCCCTAGGACTTGGTTTTTGTTACAAATCAGTCCCTGTGTGCCCCAGCCACGTGCGAAGCGCGTGACTTGCTGGGTATTTTGCACCAAGGCCCCCAGATCTTTGGGTATTTGCACTTAGGTCCCTGTGCACAGTGCCCCACTTCTATTTTTGAATAAAATATCAAACGACCTCCAAATCCAATGAAATTTTGACACATGGCTCCTGCCATGGTGTAGGAATTTCTATGATTTTTGGGGACATTTCTGATTTCATTTATTATTTTTAAAAATTCAAAAACCCATATTTTCGCCACTGTTTGACTTTAAAAATACCAAAAAAAAATATAAAAATTCCACCAAAAATTCTAAAAAATTGGGTTACTGTTTCTTGCTTGTTGCTTGATTTTCTAGCCAACTTTGGCTATTTTTCATCACCTAAAAACTTTAAAAATTGAAAAACCCCTAAAAACTCATAAAAATTATAATAATTAAATTAAAAATCCAAAAACAATAATTAGGGTGCCTAAATTTTCCTTGTTCTTCATAGATTCCAGGAAAATTACCTCCAAGGTTGATTGAGACTCTTAAATATTTTATTTTTGAGTTTTTAACCTTGCTGGACAGTCCCCTTTGTTTTTCACATTGTTTGATTTTTAATAAATAATTTACCCATTAGAAAAATTCCAAAAATTCACCAAAAACAGTAAAAAACATTTAAAACATAAAAACACATTTTCTTGAATTTTTGCATTATTTTTGTGTGTTGTATAAATTGTTGAAGTTGCCTTGTATTTACATTCTTTCATTTTCTCATCTTTTAAAAAAAAATCTAAAAAATATAAAAACAAATAAAAACCATAAAAAAGGCTTTCTTGGATTTCTGACTACATCGTAAGCCGCAAGGCCAATCTGTGCTCCTTGTGTTCGACCCTGGGAGCTATACCAGGTTAATCCTATAGCAGGACCATTTCTCTGTGTTTCGTTGATTTATTTTTAGTTGTGGTTCAATTTTCTTGATTGACACGTTCTGAGCGATTGAGGACAACGACATTGTGATTTATTTTCTACCTCAGTTGTTAGTGTGAATTTTCGTGTCGTCAGAATGGCGCCGTTGCCGGGGAGCACGGCTTTGTAGTCATATTTCCATTTTGTCTCTCTTAATTATAACTGTTTTCTGACATTCTCTCTTGGATTTTTGTGCGAGGTACTGCCTGGGAACTTGGAGTACTCTTTTTGAAGACCCGCACGGGAAGAAGAGCAGGAGGAAGAGAGAGAAGAAGGAGTTTTCATTTCTGAGAGAGAGAGAGAACAATTTTTGTAATAATTTAGGACTTGAACATTGAACTGTGGACATTTGTACTTAGCGGGTCTGTTTCGCCGAGCACCGGTGTGCTCGGGGGACCCATTTGGATTTTCGCGGCTTTTATCGTGGTTTTGATAGCTAGCTGCCTTTTCCGGTGTTTACGCGGTTTTCTCGAGCCCCTAGATTTAGGAATTTCTGTTGATTGTGACGTAGATACTTAAGGCCCAAACACTTAATAGAATATCTGTTCCTATAGAACGTAATTGGACCTTAATAAAATTCACTAAAAAAGTTAGTTTAATTGAATTTGAGACCACGTGCCGTGAGGAGTCACATACAGCGCTGGCAGGACCCGTTGTGGCGGGCACCGAGTGACTCCCAAGATCGGACTCCGGACTCGATTCCGTTGGCTAACTACTGTTCTTCACGATCAATAGAAGTTGCTCATCTAGGACTCGGTTTTTCCTCGTTGCATCATTTAGGTAGTTTAATTCTGTATTTAAATTCTGCGCGGATCACTTGCATGTAGAGTGCTGGAGACAAGGTACGCATTTCTTTCTCTGCATGCATCATTGATTTTCTCGCGCATCGGGTTTTTTTCGTCTTCTCCCCCTGTGTTTGTCTTAATCATCAGGAGAATCGGAAAAGTCGTTAGGCCGCTTGTATTTATTTTGAAAAAAATTAAAAAGAAGAACAATAAAAATTGGGACTGGATAACACTATTGACCCTAAAAGACACTCACATTAAAAATTTGTCTTGGGGAGAGCAACCCCCTCATTGTTTGGTTTGATTGTGCGAGAGAGTGACCCGAACACTAGGTAAAGCCCTCCGGTGCTCATCTCGACTGATTACCGACTCTTCTGTGCGGGACAGTCGGTTGAGAGAGTATCGGGTATCCCAGCAGGTCACGTAATCGCTCTGATATCTTGTGTGTTCACCAAATAAAATTGACAAGATAAATTGACCGAGCTTTCACGGTCTTCAGATTGTGTTGAGTTGGTGAACAAGGGGTTTGCTTGCGATCATATTTTCTCCAGATCTCATCCGCCTTACTCGCCAAATCAAGATGATGGGTAGACGATCTCTTAGGCAGCCTCTGGCTGCACCGCTTTCAGGCACGGCTACGCCATCATCTAGGTTGGCCCGTGAGAGTCGAGACCCGCTCTCCGGTCCCGAGTTCGATCCCACCCTGTTCCCCCTCGACCCCCTTTCTTTTGCTACTGAGAGACATGAGCCCGAGGAGAGACGAATTGATTTGACCGAACCTGAGTTGGGCTCATCTGATTTTGCAGACGTCACTATGGCTGGAGCAGGCAGTTCAGACGATCGCCAGCCCGAACATTTTGTCTTAGATCAGGGGGCGATCAACTCCACCCTGATCGCATCATTAGAGACGGTTCAGCAGCAGTTACGCGATCAGGGGGCTTTCATGATTGAGATGAGAAGAGAGATGGAGCGACTCCGAAGAGACAGAGAAGAGCCGAGCGAGCCTGAAGACATTCCTGACGCTGATGCAGAGGCAGCAGCCGCAGCAGCAGCTGCCGCAGCGGCAGCCGCCGCCGCGGAGGAGGACCACCGAGAACGATGCGGGAGCTACACAACCCCGGATCTACACTGATGCATCATTGGGTGGTGGTACCTGCTATCGTGGGGGATTTCAAGTTCCCTCCGAACACCCTGCAGATGCTCCCTCATTTTCACGGGCTTGCCACTGAGGAACCCCATCTCCATCTCCAGGAGTTTTTGATGATCTGCAGTACTGTCCACGACCGTCATGTGGACCAAGATACGATTCGAATGATGGCCTTCCCTTTTTCACTGGCAGATAGAGCAGCCGCCTGGCTGAAACATCTAGGGAAGTTTGTTTACACCTGGGATCAGCTCCGCACCGAGTACTTGAACAAGTACTATCCACTCGGGCGGACGAATGCAGCGAGGGCCCTGATCAACAACTTCTCCATGCTCCCTAACGAGCAATTTCACGAGGCATGGGAGAGGTTTAGAGAGCTTCTGGATAGATGCCCACATCACGACATCTCGAAGCCGAACCTAGTTCAGAGCTTCTTTAGTGGGATGACACCAGAGCTTCAGGGTCTGGTGAATGCTTCTTGCGGCGGGTCCTACTTTGCCAAGGACCACAACCAAGTCTGGGCCATCTACGAGGAGATGGCAGAAAATTACATGGTGATGTCCCAGACTCGGTTGTACACTCAGAGAGCTCAGCAGCCGCCAGGACCCGTGCAGTATCAGCGGATAGCACGGGTTGATGCAGGTCCATCCAGTTCGTCCACAGTTGCAGCCGCACAGGCAGAGTCGGCCGCTGCGGACATGGGGATTATCAGCGAGAAGTTGGACCGCATGGAAATCATAGAGAAGAAGCAGTGCCAGGGCATAACTCAGATGGAGGAAATGGCACAAACTCTGAGCGACATGAAGACCCAGCTCTTGTGTCTTCAGGAGACACAGACGGCTCCTCAGCCCCGTCTTCTGTCGCGAGGCGATTCCGGCGGCAGCCGCAGCTCGTCCCAGCGCTCCAGCTCCTTGCAGCAGCCTAGACAAGTTCACCTTGTACAGGCGGAGCCGTACCAGCAGCAGCAGCCCTCCTACCAGTCACCACCATCTCCAGACTTACAGATGGTGGTATATCAGCCGGATCAACCTCTGGATGTACTCCCCCCAGCCCCATACGATGCAGAGCCGTTGATGGATGTCAACGGGATTTGGTATGACCGTCCTCAACCTGGAATCCGACGAGACCATCCCGGATTCAGGTGGGGGAATGGGGGTAACCAGTCCCAACAGCAGCCAGCCGGTCAGGGAGGGCAGTACTCCCAGCAGAGAGAGCACCAGCAGCCCCCTGCATATCAGCCACATCAGCCATCATCCTTCGTACCTCGTCCCTATCAGCAGCAGGGACAGAATTGGAGACGTGAGCAGCAGGCTCACCCGCAGCAGCATCATTCCTCTTACCCCTCTCAGCCACAGCAGCACCAGGTCCAGCAGCCTCATTACCAGAGAGGCAACCCGTCGGGTTCCCATGAGAGCCCCGCCATGGATGATCTAGCCCGCCTCTTCACAGAGCAGCAGGCTACATTTAGACGGGAGATGGACGAGTTCCGCCAGGAGATGCGGGACCTGATGAGAGGGAAGGCCGCCATCCCTGCGCAGATCGAGCCGAATCCGAATAGCTTGAAGAGGAAATCTGAGCAGGTACTTCACACTGAATTTACCACTCCTAGTGACCCATTTGATGATACATCTTCGGATTTATTTGATGCTGATTTGTCACACTTAGGAGCGGTAGAAGACCAGCAGGCGGCGCCTCATCTGAGCAACCACACGAGGATCCATCTAGAGCGCCAGATGAGGACGAGGAGAGCGGTACTGAAGCCGCACATCATGATCATGGTGGTACTGAGGCCACCCGAGATGCTGATTCCACCGGCGGTACTGAGGCCGCTGTTTCACCACATAGAGGAGGTGGTACTGATGCCACCAGCAGAGCCGAGCCAGCCCGCGGTACTGAGGCCGCAAGACGTCTAGTTGTAGAGCCAACTAGAGGTGGTACTGATGCCACCAACATTTATTCTGGTAGAAGTGTTGTCTTTCCTCGCATGAATGTATCTCGGAACTCTGATTTAAATAAAGGAAAAGGTTTAGTTTCTTCTGATCCCACTGTGATGAATGATGTTTGTGAGGATCCAGTCATCGAACAGTCTAGACCTATTCCTAGTCCTTCATCTGAGAAGGACCCTGTGATCCCCTTTCCTAGAGCCCTTGAGTTGGGGAAGGGGAAGAAAAAAGAGAAAGATCCAAAAAAGAGAGAGCAGGAGGAGTTCAGCCAGAGCATGATAGACCGATTTCACATCCAGCTGACCCTCAATGAGGCTTTGCAACACATCCCTCTTCTTCAGCGATCCTTGAGAGATAAGACCACAGTCAGAAGGACGAAGAGGAACAAGACCGCAGAAATTCATGTGTTGACTAAAGCCACGTGTTACGCGATCCAGAACCATCTGCCGACTAAGAGGCCAGATTTAGGGGCCCCGTATGTCAGATGTCAGATTAGTGAGCAGAGGTTCGACCGTACTCTATTAGATAGCGGATCGTCGATCAACCTTCTTCCGGCAGCCCTTCTCCACCACTTAGAGTTGGGCACTCTTGTACAGAGCAGGACATACCTTCAGTTTGCTGATCGGTCTGTCAAGAGGCCAAAGGGGTTGTTGCGAGACGTTGTCGTCACGATTCAGGGTTTGCAGTTCCCCGTGGACTTCGTAGTGCTGGACATGGAGACCCCTGACTCGTTGACCGATTCCCCCATCATTCTCGGTCGCCCATTCTTGGCCACAGCCAAGGCGGTGACTGACCACGACAGTGGGAAGGTATTCTTTCGCGTCCAGGGCGAGAGTATACAAATAGAGACCGGTTAAGGACCACAGAGCCAGAGCTAGATCCCGCTCACATGGCAGTACAGATTCAGAGCAGCTGACAGACATAGAGCCAGACATCCACCAGGACTGTGATTTTGTGATCACAGATGATGAGGCAGTTTGGGCAGATCCTGCAGCACAGACCATCCTCTCATATTCAGATACAGCTGATGCAGACATGATAGTAGAGGATAGTCTGGAGAGCACAGCCTTGGTTCAGGATACTATTGAGTCAGCAGAGTCGGACCTTGATCGCAACACGATCTCCAGTGATGGTGGTACTGAGGCCACCCTGCTCTATGGTGGTGCTGATGCCACCTTGTTCTCCGGTGGTACTGATGCCACCAAGTCTGATACAGATCCCTCGGATTCAGAATCTGATTGGGCCGATTGTGATGATCAGATGCCAGATTTGGATCCACCTGAGCCTATAGATGAGGAGGAGGTAGAGGCAGAACAGATCAGAGACAATGTAGAGGACCCGCCTTCTCCAGATCCAGTTTGTGAGAGTTCTTTATCATTTTCCCAGGCAAATTTGGCAGAATTATCCGCATACACACATCTTCTTCAGAAGCCAGATTTGCCAGCACCCAGCTGTCCAGAGCTAAAGCCGCTCCCTACTTCGCTGAAGTATAGATTCCTTGCGGGAGAGTCTGAGATGTACCCAGTCATCATCTCTGCTGATCTGACTGAAGAGCAAGAATCCTGTCTGATGGAGGTTCTTGAAAAGAAACCGCAAGGCAATCGGATGGAGCGTGGCAGATCTCCATGGGATTAGTCCCTCATTGTGCTCCCACCATATCTATCTCGAGGAAGGGGCGAAGCCGTCGCGTGAGTTCCAGCGGCGACTGAACCCCAATCTAAGAGAGGTTGTCATGAAGGAAATATCAAAATGGTGGAGTGCAGATTTTATTTATCCCATTTCCGACTCCAAGTGGGTCAGCCCCTTGCATGTGGTGCCCAAGAAGACGGGCATCACTACTATGATCAGTGAGTCGGGAGAGGAGATCGCTACACGAGTACCCACTTCTTGGCGGGTCTGCATTGACTACAGGAGACTCAACCAAGCCACCAAGAAGGACCATTTCCCCCTGCCTTTTATTGATCAGATCATAGAGAGACTGGCAGGGAAGAGCCATTATTGCTTCCTAGATGGGTACTCGGGCTACAATCAGGTGGCCATCGCTCCTGAGGATCAGGAGAAGACCACCTTTACCTGTCCCTTCGGCACCTACGCCTTTCGACGCATGCCATTTGGGCTATGTAACGCCCCTGCGACTTTTCAGAGATGCATGCTGTCAATATTTTCGGACATGGTAGGGGAGTGTTTGGAGGTCTTCATGGACGACTTCTCGGTTTACGGTGACGGATTCGACTCCTGTCTTGACTGCCTAGACCGAGTGCTTCAGCGATGTATTGCTACCCGGTTGGTTCTATCTTGGGAGAAGAGTCACTTCATGGTGACTCAAGGGACGGTGCTCGGCCACATCATCTCCAACAGAGGCATGGAGGTTGATCCAGCCAAGGTCGATGTCATTAGGAAACTCACACCGCCGTCCAATCTGAAGCAGTTACGGTCATTTCTGGGGCACGTTGGTTTTTACAGGAGATTCATTCATGATTTCAGCAAGATTGCCCGACCGTTGACTGACCTCTTGACGAAAGACACCGGGTTCCTTGTTGATGACAAGTGTCTTTCGTCCTTTGAGACTCTCCAGCAGTGTGTAATTGAGGCTCCTGTCCTTCAGCCACCCGATTGGTCTCTCCCATTCGAGATCATGACGGACGCCTCCGATTTTGCCGTAGGGCCGTGCTAGGACAGAGGAGGGATGGAGTGCCATTTGCTATACACTATGCTAGCCGCACATTGGATTCCGCCCAGCGGAATTATACAGTCACAGAGAAGGAGATGCTAGCAGTAGTGTTTGCTCTCGATAAATTCAGATCATATATCATTGGATCCCGAGTGACCTTGTACACAGATCACACCGCCATCAGTACCTCATGTCAAAGAAGGATGCCAAGGCCAGACTTACTAGATGGATCCTTCTACTCCAGGAGTTCGACATTA